>VWPU01014756.1:0-443031 GCA_013398955.1 Callaeas wilsoni | reverse complement strand
GAGCGCGGCGCGGGGCCCGCGGGCCCGACAGCGAGCGGCGGGAGCGCGGCGCGCAGAGCGGCCCCGGCGCCGGCCCCTTCCCGGCGGTAGCGGATGTGGCTGCGGCGGGGCCAGGAGCGGCGGGGCCGGGCCTGCCCTCTGCTGGCGGCGGCTGGGCCCCGGCCCCGGGGACTAAACGGACCCGGCCCGGCCCCGGGGCCCCGGCCTCGCCTCGGCCGGAGCCGTGGCACAGAGAGCGGTGTCCCGTCAGTCCCGGCGAGGGACGCGGGCGGGCGGGGGGGCCCGATGGGTGCAGCTGGGGCTGTTCAGCCTTGAGAAGAGAAGGTCGTGTGGAGACCTCGCAGCACCTTCGAGTATGTGAAGGGGGCCTACAGGGAAGCCAGAGAGGGACTCTCTCAGGAACAGCAGTGACAGGACAGGAGGGAATGGGTACAAATTGAAAGATGGAAAATTAAGATTAGATATTAGGAAGAAATTCTCTACTGTTGGTGTGGTGAGATACTGAAACAGGTTGCCCAGGGAGGCCGTGGATGCCCCAACCCTGGCAGTGTTCAAAACCGTGCTGGATAAGGCATTGAGCAACCTGGTCTAGTGGGAAGTGACCCTGATCATGGCAGGGAGGTTGGGACTAGAGGATCTTTAAGGTAGCTTCCAATCCCTAACATTCCGTAGTTCTGTGCAGCAGAAGCCGTCCCTGGTTCTGTTCCTGTTTGCAGGGGCTGCCAGGTGCTGTCATCCAAGGATTTACAGCTGTCACTCTTCTGGCTCAACAGAAAATCAGAGGACAGGAGATGGACTGCAATGATTGTCCTGATTCAGGAGGAAATGTTAGCGGATCTTACCCTTAACATATCCCAGTTTTGGCCTTGATTTAGATTAAATATTTGGGAAAAATCCTCTACTTTGCAAGTGGTGAGGCATTGGAACAGGCTGCCCAGGGAAGTTGTGGATGCCCCATCCGTGGAAGTGTTCAAGGTCAGGTTGGGTGGGGCTCTGAACAACCTGGTCTAATGGAAGGTGACCCTGCCCTTGGCATGAGTGATTAGAACTAGATGATCTTTAAGGTCCCCTTCAACACAAACCTCTCTATGATTCTATGCCTCTCTTGCATGGAACCTCAGTTATGTATGAAGTAGTTTAAAAGGCCGGGGAATGAACATGTGCCTTTGTGAAGCTTTGAGAGCCAAATGCAGGAACCATGGATCTAACAGTGGTTCCTCACCTAGTGCCACTCACATGGCACCAGGCCATCCCATGTAGATGTTTTTCTAGTCTGATGTTATGGAAGAAATGCCCAGTCATGCATGAGGATTTGCAGTCTCTTAGTTCCTGTACTCAGTTTCCATCCTTAGGGTTTATTTAAACCTTCTTTGGTGCAAGTGAAATTGATTATTTTTCTTGTCCTCAGTGGACACAAATAGCCGTAATTTGTAGGGATCTATTAACAGATGCTGCCCTCATGTAGTGTGCAGTGGATGCAGGGTGTGCCTGGGTTGATACTGGCTCATGGACAGCTGTGTTGAACCTCCTGCATGCCTCTTTCACACCAGCTTTTTCTTTCTTGTCTCAGGTGCCAAATTTATTCCTCAATTTTGATTTAAATTCTGATTTACCTTCATCTCTTTTCAAGCTGTTTATACTTACTGGGTGCAATTTTTTTGTTTTCTGCTTCTTTAATGCATCTCTGTGTAGTTGTATCTTGCAGATCGGTGATCTCTCAGAGCCCTTAAGCACTTCCCACTACTATTTTTCCCAGCTTCTGTCTGCTTTTGTTCCCAACCACCTACCTCAGCAGTCCTCCACTGCTGGGGCCCTCTCACTGCCATCATGTTGGCATAGCATCACTTGTCTGAGTAGAAATGGGCTAGAAATGCATAACAATATCCATTTCTGTCCAGATAAGTATCTAATACTTCATGATGGTTTTTATTCTGTGAATTTTTAAAGAATATGTTGTTAATGGATTGCAAATAAAATTGGCAATAGTTGTGTTTTTCAACTCCAGTTCTACCATCTTCTCGACTCCTGGCTTCTATCCCATTGGTCTTTCTGAAACCATGTGCAGGGTCTTTTCTGTCACAAATGTAGAATGTGTGTGGTTTACATATATGTGTATACTCTTAATTAAATATACTACTGTATACTGTTGATAACTCACCCACTGTGATTATTCTTTCTGCTTTTAAAGAGTAACTTGAATAAAAAAACCCAAATCAATAAAGCTCAAGCTTTAAGAAACCTAATCTGAGGTGATACTTTAAGATCATTCAAAAATGATTTAGACAACCATTTTTATGTTGTCAAAAAGTTTTAGATCAGTATTTCTTGACAAGTGTGGTTCTGTCATTTCAGTGGAACCACAGTAAAACAACACCTTGAGATTATAGTGTTCCTGGTATGATTATTCTGTTGGCCTTGTGTAAGACCAGAGAGAGGCAGGGATTGCTGTCAGTGCTGTCTGATCACCCCCTACCTCACCTGGAAAGTGACACAAAGAACAGTGGTTATGATGTTTTGTCAGAAATTAAACCCAGCATGTCTTTTATCTTAAGCAATAGCTGAAATGTTCTGAGAGTTGCTGAATGCCTGGTAGTTGTGGGTAGAAGGAGAGGTGGGGCTCAGGACTTTGTAAAGTACCCCTCTTTCTAGAGGATCCCAAGCCTTACAGTGTTGATCCCAACTTCTGAGCATCCTCTTCAGTTTCCTGATTTCTCCTTAACAGAACTAGCTTCTCTTTGGAGCTGAGGCGGGTTGACTCAGTCTGTGGCCTGACTGGAAGTGCCTGATGCAGCTGAGGCATTTTGCACCGTGTAAGGTCAGCTAAAGTTGCAGAGTAAATGTTTTCTTCCAATTAATGTGTATTTTCACTTTATTTTATTTTTACCCCAATAAGAGAAACGGCTGCCCTTTGGAGTCATCAGAGCCCATCCCTGCTCTGTGAAACTTCCAATGTAGACTCCACAAAAAAGTGAAGGAAATAAAATGTCAGCTCCACCTGTGGAGGGGGACTGTGTTAGAGACACACTGGCTGTCAGTACAGAACTTTTTCTTCTTGGGAGCTCTCGGTGAGTGTTTTTTATTGGAAGTGATGCACATCCACGCACACTGCTCATTTCCTGCTTCAGTAGTTGAATTGTTCTGGATTTAATTGCATTGCTTCCTCCTAGCTTCTTACTGCTATCCTACAGTCAGCTGGCTCACAGCTGAAGAATCCTTTATTCTTATTATGTGTGTGTTCCACAGTCAGCCGCAGAGGATGCACCTGGAGCGCTTCTCCAGAAATATTTGTGTTGCAAATGCATGAAACTGGGTATGAATCTGATGGACTGGTGCACTCTGCATTTCCACATGGAAAGTGTTACGCTGTACTTAACAGCTCTCTTGTGAGAAAAGCAGCTTTTATTCCCTTAATTCCCAGAGCCACAACTGATGTATTCTTGAGATGTGTTTCACAGTTATTATTTGAACAAGTAACATGCATCTGTCTTTGCAGCTTCTGGGTCTTAATTACTCATACAAGCTTGTGGTAGAGCCAAGAATTAACCCTGGATGTTTTGAGGTCTTAGGTTTTTGGCCCTCATTAGGGACATGGCTAGGTAAAGCAATGGCAGAGATCACATAGAATGACCACGAGTACTTGGTTCTTTCGAAGCATGTTAAAGCTGTCTCTTGAGCCAGACAATTGCTTGTAAAGAAACTAGCTATCATTGTGTCCATGCTGTGGCTTCCATTCTTACCAGCCTCTCGAGTGTTATAGTGGGATGCCTTCTGTGAGGGTGCTGCGGCACTGAACAGGTTGCCCAGAGAAGCTGAGAATGCTCCATCACTGGAGGTGTTCAAGGTCGGGTTGGATGGAGCTCTGAGCAGTTTGGTCTAGTGAAAGGTGTCCCTGTGCATGGTAGAGGGATTGGAACAACGTGGTCTTTAAGGTCCCTTCCAACCTAAACAGGTCTGTGATTCCATGATCTTGGCATGCTTGGTGGAGGAGGTTGATGACATTACTGTAACAATGAACAAAATAATTTAGTGCTATTAATGTAGCAGAGGCGCTCTGGAATTTCCTGTTAACAATGGAGAGTGGATATTAAGTGGCACTCAAGTAACACTAACTAACAGAGTCTTTCACAAAAATTAGTCCCCCCTCTGTAGCACCACTATTTGTAGTGACAAGGCATTACTCTACAAAGAACAAGTGCACAATATGGCTGTAGCAATTAAGACAAATTCTATTTTAGATTTCGTTCAAAGCTTAATGATGGTACCTTATATTTACAAATCAAAACATTCAGCTTACTACATGGTGTCCAACTAATCTGGCACAGGACTGGACATATCCTAAAAATGTCTGTCAGCAGTCTCAAGGATCTGCTACAGTAAGTCTAAGATGCAATGAGACAGAACGGAGTAAGTTTAAGTAATAAATGTTTAATCAAAGAATTTTACATATTATTAACAGCATTCATTTGGCCAAACATCTACATGGTTGTAGTATCCTACTTGTATATAAAGTGGGAATGTATCAAGTATAGACTATGAAAGTGCAAATAACAATTCAAGGTTAGAGTAATTTTTTTACATTATAAAATTAACAGGTTTACAAAATAGTCTTGCCAAACTTTTATTTTTGAATTGTAAAGTCAATGACTATGGTGTTAAAATAAGTACCAAGAAAATACAAATTTAATAGTCTAATTTCATGCTCATAAGAGTAACACGGAAACAATGGATATACTGCACAACCTAACCAAATTACATAAAACCAGAACCCACAAACTTCACTATCTTCACAGAGAGCACTCTTACATATCTTACTGCAACTTTGCAAGACATCTCAATGCAATACACAATCTTTTTGTGAGAATCTTTCTATTCAGAAATTACCATTCAAGGAAGCTATGTGAGTTAAACAACTTTCAGACCAATTCATGATGACAGTTCATGAAGGACCATTTTAGTTGAAGGTCTTTATACCTATAGGTATTTTTCAAAGGCTCAATATTATGTCAGGAGTAGGGTAGATAGAGGAAAAGTTGGAAAATTATTTAGACTATTCTAATTCATTCTCTCTAAAGACGCTTGAAAAATGGACAAGGTTTTTATGGGGTAAGGGTAAAATACTCTTATTTCATTTTTTACTAACATGAACCTTGTAACTGCAAGGTTCCAAAGCTGGATTTGCATGAATTAGTTACCAAAACACTCACTTGAACTCACAGTAATCAATACATAAACTTTGCTATCATGACACTTGCCTATACACACTCAGTAGTAATAAACTTTTATATCATATCAACAAATCTCTGGTAACAGTTAAGCAAAACTTAAAATGGAGTGTATGTAATTTTCTCATGTTATGAAAAGTTTTGATTATATGTAATTAAAACAGCCATTTGAACAACTTATTCTAGTTGTAATTACATACTGTACCATTGTATCTCACTAACTGTAGATTGATGCTTTTAAGCAAATCTAAAACCAGTATTTTTGTTTTTCACGGTACAACAACTAGGAAAAGGTTTTTTTGTGTTTTTTTTTCTTTTTAAATTTTTTTTGTTACACTAAACAGTAATCACACAGCAAATGGATATTGTGCAATTGAACAGATACCTAGTAGTGTTTTGTATATGCAAAAACACTGACTGAACATTTAGTTATTTACTGTAAAGGCAAGGCCATGGGTGGTTTTATGGAGGTCTTTGCAATTAATAGCATAGTTACTCCAGAACAAACACTGAATTTGAATTACTTGTTTAACTGTGGCAACTATCCAGTTGGGTTAGGCAAAGGCACCGTAACATGTTGAGCAGGATGTGTTATCTGAACTTTTAATTGTGGGACTGGCTAATATATGAAAATTCTGTACTCCTATATTTTTATAAAATGTTATCATTAAAAGTAATTGCACTGTTAGTGCATAAAATGCTTTGTAGAATTATGAAAACAAAGAACTATGATTGCACTTCCATTAAAGTGTCTCTTAAAATACAGCATAGCTGTTGCTAACTCACTGTATTTTAATATTTAAAATAACTGTTTAACAGCAGCATTAGGTTTTATTAACTTAAGATACAGGCTACATTTAATTAAATGCAGTCACCATGGCAACATATGCCAGTTAAATTTAGAGAAGCAATGCTACCCAGTGGTTTCTTTCACTGCTAAGAATTGTGGGATTAGTTGGATAGAGTAACACTGCACTGTTTCATTAGGCTACTGCCAGTTAACTTTTCACAGTTTGGCACATTTGGACTGTAAATAGACATGAAAAAATCTTTGATTTTAAAGGGAAACAATATCCCCTAAAACTTGTTCCTGGAGCAGTACTACAGAGAAGCATTAAATACCTCCGTTCACACTGCTAACATAAATGAAAAATGAGTAAGGAAAAGTTATGGAAAACAAAACCAAAATGCAAATGAACTGCTAGATGTTATTTTGGTGAAATAATGAGTTCTAAAAAATTGAATAAACTATTTCTTAGGAAAACCAACCAAAATAATCAGTGTAAGCCTTTAATCTGTACTTTCAAGTTAAGGATCATCAACCTAAGGCTAAACAGATGCTGCATTGTATTAGGAATGTGGAATACAACCTACTTATTCCTTTCTCTTGAGAGCAAAAAGGCAAATACTACCTAATTAAATGCAAAGGATATTCCTTGAAAGGTTCACATTATTATGAAGAACTACAATTCAAGAGAACTCCTAAATATCCGTTGTTACGTCAGTGGTTACAACTGAGCTGCAATCATGTGGATCGAAGCCTCCATAATGCTTACTCCACATACTGTACCATCTGTCACCGCCATTCTTTTCCTCCGGATTTAGTTTTTATTCATACCAGATGCACATGTTCAGTCCATTCACTGGAGGTTTGAGGAGTCTGACTTGAACTATCTCCTGAAGCATCTAGGGTGCTTGTTACCTCCCTGGTATTATCACCAATTTGTGATATTGTTTCACTTGGAATAATGTTTTCTTCAGAACTGCTTCCCTCTGTTTGGGTTCCTCTGCCTTCGTTTTTGAGTGCATCCTCAAACAGTGCATGCTCTTCCTGAGGCTCCAGCCTTGTGTCTGTAAGATTTGGTTGCCCTGCTGAGCCATCTTCAGTACTGGGTTGCTGTGACTCCTCATCTGTTTCTGTACTTGTTGAGGGGATCAAAGCAATACTCTGTGGGTTCATGTCATGAAACCAGGCCATAATATTTCCAAGCAGATTTTCATTGGTATTGGGATCTTGACTGCTGGAATCAGCATCACTCGATGTTGAGTATAATCCACTTCTTGTCTCACTGCAGGGGTGTGAATGAAGACGATCGGCTGAGAAGGGATCATTGCCTGCACCCAGTCTCATCAGACTGTCACCGAGTTCTAGCAGCTCAGAGCTGCTCAAAGCACCCCTTGGGTTGTCTATACTTATGGGAGCAGAGTCCAGTCTTGAAGGCAAAGAGGTACCTATTGCTCCTAAAGATGCCTCATTATTTAGAAAGTCTCTAGTTTCTTCATCTATGGCCAAGCCAGATTCTTGTAATGACAGCTGAATAGCTAGCAGGATGTTTGGGTCATCTTCATCCAGAGAACTCAGAGCCTGTGGAAATACATAAGGTGGCTCTCAGAATAAAACTTGCATCTTGTTACATAGTTTGGATGAAAAGTAATTTTGGCTCAAAATCTGAAATTCATTCATTATTCCTACATGTCCTTTATCAGAATAAATTTTTACCAACAGAGCTGGCAACATGATTTAAAAGGTGACCACTGTTATGTCAGTGATGGTTTAGCAATTCTTACCGGTGTAAATGTGTAATCTGTTGTCCTTGATTCTCCCTTTCTCATTGAAGAATTAAGAAAATTTGCAGAGATAAAATGACACAGAAAGGCAGAGCAGAGGAGAGCAAGCAAAGCAGAGAGAATGGAAAAGAGATTAGAGGAGATACCTGAAGAGAGTCCTGGTTTTCAGAGCGACTGACAGGGGTATAGTCATGAAGCGAAGAGCTGTGCAGAATACCCATAGAAGCTGAACTCACCATGGAGGTGCCATGTCTTCTACTGCTGCCACCTTCCTGAGTGTCTGTTTGGGCAATCAAAACAAAAGCTGTTGAAGAACCAGCGGGGAAGCCTCCTCTGCTATTATTTGCTGACAAAATCTCTTCCTTCCTTTTGGATTCTAGTTGTGTAATTTTACACCTTTATTCACTCTGAATGAAATAATCCGAACCACTCCTTCCACACCAGCTCTTACGCAGTGGTGAAACACCAATCCCACTGTTTTAGGAGTGACTGCCCGGCTCATTTGTCCTTTCTGCCTTCAATACCTTTCTCTGTGAAAGCATGGGCTATGCCATTGGGAGCATGGGCAGAAGGGGCAAAGTGCTTCTAAGGCACATACATGATTTATGGGAAGCCCTGAAAATTACTGCATGAGGACACAAATACAGGAGGCATTTACAGGTGGATTACAAACCATGTTTGCCCATTTCTCTGTTCTTCCAAAGACAAAACCTCAGCTTTAATGTTAACATAATAATAATTTTTACTGTAACATTGCAGCACAATTAAGAGTAGAGTCGTCAGTGAATACTTCAGCAATTACTGACATTGCTGTTTTCTTAAAACAACCAACAAAAAAATAGAAGTAAGATGCTGTTTCCAGAAGAAACTGCACTATAATAAAAATAAATGTAAATCTTTCGACTTTGGAAAACAGAATTTTCCTCTCCAAAACTCAAAATGTGATAGATGGAGATAAAATAATATTCTCTTGCGTGCTTTAACAGTGTGCACTTGGCCACCACTACTATATCCAAGTGTTCATCAAAATCTAGTCCTTGAACTAACAAGACGGTTTTGCATTTTATTTGTAATAGAGAAGAAGCAAAGTTCACCAAAATTTTGATTACTTTTTCTAAAATAAAGGCTGCATGTGATCCTTTCTCCTCAATAAAGAGTCTCTCCTTTTGGTTTTAAAGAACAAGCTATGTGTTAAGCTCCTGAGACACAGCAATGAGTTTGTGCAGCATGGCTAAGAGACTGAGCACACAGACTGGCAGCTCTGCAGAAACAGCGTCACAGTCTGACTTGGATTCAAGCTATCCTTGTACCTTTGCTACGGTTCTGGCAGAACTGAGCCAGCCCAGACAGCCAAGTCACAGAGAGACCTTAAGGGACTGTGCTACCAGCCCTCAGAAGAGCAGCACTCTGGAAGTCACAGCTCAAGCCAACTCCTTTCCTGGCTGCCTTTGCCAAGACAGCTTCTGAGCAGAGTTTTGGAATACAGCCTTAGGACTCTCTTCCACAGGCCTGTAGCCCCTACACTCTATGCACAACTGGTTATTTTCACTGGTGTAGAAGACCTGGTGTATGTACGAGTGACCTTCAAAGTTTCCTCAGAAAAGCAAACCTGCACTGGACAGCTGAGGAGGTGTTAGTGGGAAGATCAATGCATTTCTCTTTAAGAACAGCAGCAGCCACAGTGAAGTCAACATCACTTCTAAGATCACATAAAAAAACTGCAGAGACAAGCCTTTATGTTGTATCCTGGAAAATACAGCAATGTATTTGAAACTTCTTCAAAGTGTATCCACAGAAGAACAAACACTGTGGTCACTACTAGCAATTTCTGAAGCGGGAGGAGAAAAAAGCCAGCCCCAGAGAAGTCCGTACCTAACGTACTCTCACTGGGGTCATCAGGGTCTGGAGTATTACTCAGCAGACTGTGCATGTCTCCACGTCGACGCTGTCTGTGCCTCCTCCGATACTGAAATTCAGCATATTCCTGCATAAACCAAAGGTTACAAAACACAGGGCAGCATGCAGTACTATTTTTCTGAGTAACAAGCACCACATTTTTGTAAAAAAATGTGTGATTTTATATGTTTATTATAAAATCACCCGCTTTCAGAAAAATGAATTGGCAAGTTGTATCATGCAACGCTTAACAGAAGTAACAAAAAAATCCAAGGTAATCCTAAATCTATAAAACAATGAATTAGCAAAAAAACAAAACTAGATGTACTACCAACATTTTAATACTTGCAATCTCCTTTTTTAACAATTCCAAGAACACATTTCTTGTTTAAAATCTTTGATGCCAAACTTTATATATGCACACATTGACACACTTTTTAATAAATGCATACCCAGTCATTTTAGAATATAAAAACAATTGGATTAGACCAATAGATTTTGTCAGAATCTCTGCTGACAGCAATTGTCAGTAGAAAATAACCTTCAAAAGACTACAGAAAGCTGGTAGACATACACTGGGACTTAATATACTTTTCCCAGCCTCCAGGACACTATGGCTCCAGAACTTCTTAAGCCACATCTGACACTCTTCTACTGGACAGTCTATGATGGATTTTTATTCCATGAATTACAAATCTTCTCCGCTTTTGCTTAACTCAAGCTGCTAACGAGCCATACCATACAGATTTGAACTCCTCCAGCCTGTATTTTCTCATACTGTGTGTGCTTAGACAGTTTATACCACATTTATGGAAAAGACTCTTGACCACGTCAAGCCAACATCCCAAGGGTTAATTATCTTAATGCTTGGATACGATTTGCATATCCTTCTTTATATGAAGGAACGAATTTTATGCTTGAAGGGAAATTTCCAGGTATCTTTTCCAGTATGTCCAGCTGACACGGAACCTGACTGTGTAGGTAGCACCTTGTGTTAATTTCAGTTATTCATACACACAAGGCAATAAAACTATGCACACAGGGACTCGATCTTCTCTTCAGAAAAGAACACTGTTCTTTATTTCTGTGAGCTCCAAGCTGGGAAATCTGTAATCCAAAGGATTTGTTTAGCTAAATGAATTGGGAAAGGAAACAGTACCATTAGTTTTCCTTTCCTATATTAACTCTTCGTCATCAACATCTAAAGTACCTAAAAATTAAATCCAGAAGTGTTATTTCTCTTACACAATGACCTTATTAATGTAGATGGTAGTATGAAAGTATGTTCTTTTTCATGAACTTTCTCAGACCAGGTTCTTACTCATAATGGCATATGCAAGACAAATAGTCACAAAATTGTGTGCGGGCAGATTTTTATCCATGGAAATCGTAAGAACATCAAAAAGAAGCTTTATTGGACCAGACAAAAAGTCTATTTAACCCAATATTCTGTCTTCAACAGCAGTTAGTAGTATATGCTTGTTAGTCTAGGGAACACCATAAAGAAACAAGGCAAACATGAAGTGATTCTTCTCTAAAATATTCTTCCAGCTTCTAGAGATCTTAGGGATTTTCTAAATGCAAGGCGGTGCCTCAAACAACAGAAAATCAAACCTTGATATAGAACAATATAACTGAATTATTTTAAAAATATATAATTATATCATTCTGAATCAGAAAAGGAATCGTGGGAAGTGATCACTGAACACTAAAATTTATTCATCATACCAGATCTTAGCTCTCATTTGTTTGCAATAAAATAGATTTTACCAACAGCTATTTAATTTTTGGTTGCTTATTAACCTTTAGAAAGAGATCTTAATTACCACTCATGAAACCTTATTTCTTATTACATAGAACAATTTTCTACAGGTAAGCAAAAGAAGTTTTAATTTTGTTGGGTAGGAACATCTTGGTTTCACACAGTGTTCTACAACAACCAGCATTCCTTGCAAAAACCAGTAAGATTTTGTTTTCTATAATAATCTGCTATACACGGTCATTCTACTACTTGTCAGTAAAAGTATAGCCCTACGTAAAATACTCTGCAGTGAAATTCACTAAAATAAACAAAGATGACCATTAGTAATTCTACAAAATTCCTTTAGCATAGGTGGTTGCAAGTATTCACGATAGCTACATAGCAAAGAAACCAACTTGCATCACACAGTGCCACATTTAGGCAAATCATAAAAACTCATAAGCAGATCATCTAAGCACAGCTGCAATTGCACCTCCTGCTAAACAGCTTTTCAACACATTTCTTACCAGCTTCTTCTCATAACCAGTTTCACTGATGACACAGTAACATCACAATGAGTTTGATGTTATCAGATGTGGAATTATTTCAAAACAACTAAAGGAACTGGACAGGAGAAGCAGCTGATTTTTTGTAGAGAAGCGAGCCATGTTCTCACCAGCGTGATGCTCACCAACAATAGCAAAGGAAATATATGGAAAAAGTACATGGAGTTTTCTAGGATGTTTAAAAATGACTAGCTAGAAAGAAAACAGCAAACAAGGAAATGTTGAAATGAAGTTTCCTTCCTGACTGAATGCTTTAATCTAATGTTCTCAAAACATTAAATAAAAATTAAGATGATAAAGGAAAGCTTTATAGGAAGCTTATCATTTTTTAGAGCAGAGTCTCAAAAACTACTTACTCTTTCCCATATACAGATCATAGAATATTAATTTTAAAAATAATTTTCATTCTTGGTAAAGTAGCAGAAATGAATGTCATTTGAGTATGCAGTTTCCATCCTGCTTCAATATATAACAATAAAAATAAATATTTAACAGTATTTAGGAGTATGCCTGCATGTTTTTGTTGGGATTGTGACAGAGGATGGAAATTTCTTAGACTTTTTGTCAAATTCTGCTGAACTGATATTGCATTCAAAAGTAATCTACACAATTTCATATATTTATTACTTTAAGGTTCTCCAGCACAGTTTATATTCAATTTTAAAACTGGTTATGTACTTGGAAAACGATGAATGCAAAACAGCTTGTCTAATGCCACCTTAGATAACTACATCCATGTTAGAGGCATTGCTTAGAGTCATTTCACAATTAGCTACGAATATATTTCCTTCTATTGTGAATCAATGAAATGGAAAGCTTAACCAACTTGAAATGCTTTGACTCAAGATAAGGAAGCTCTTCATGCAGATTGTGATCATACCTGTGTTTCTAGCATATGCAGAACTAAGTTTAAAAAATTAAAAAGAAATAGTTTACCTCGGGGGATGCAAATCCTAAATACTCCCAATCCCACGTTCCACCAGCAAAGCTATAAAATGGAAAGATATACCATCAAATTTAGAAGTAAAACAAATATGAACAACCTCAAGAGCTTCAAAACCTATTGAAATCTGAAAACTCGTGCAATTGCACTAGTCTCTAAACTTAACAAGTCTTACCCTTTAATTCTTAACTCAAAATTAATTTTGAAAACCCTACAGTTAAATTGTTGACTATTCCAGAACTGCCTGATATGTTTAGCAAATACTTAAGAGATTTTTGAAGTGTACCAGGGATTTAGTGAAAATCTTGATGGGAAAAAGCGAAATGGAAGCCATGACATTTATCATTAATATATCACAAATGGGGAAGCAATCTAGGTTGCAACACTAGAGCAGTGATACTCTAAAAGAAAACTACATTTTTCCCCAAAGGCTGTAATTCCACAAGGATCAAATGTCCAAGAACATATCACTATCACAGTGATTTGCAACCACCACACTTGGCATCTACCTCATAGTCAGAGAACAGCAGTGGATTCACCCACTTTGGCAGCTATCAAATGAACTTTTTCTGACTTGTGCAGTGTTTCGGGTGGATTACCTGCGCCTGGGTGCTTCTGGAGAGTCTGCGGGAGCAACACCACGGGCTACAGAGGCCAGGAACTCCTGTCGCTTCTGCTGCACAAGGCAAGCTGCGCGGATGATTTTATGGCGAGGTGTCCGAAGGTAAGGCCTGTTCACTTTCTGTGCAAGGTCTTCAGTGACCATTTCTAGGTCTGTCTGCAATAGTTAATAATACAGAAAAAACCCAGTTTTTATAGTTAATAATACAGAAAAAAACCAGCAAATCAGGAAGAGCTCTTCTCCACGAAAAGTGAGCGGAATGATATATATCTTCCTGAAAATACTTTATGAAATACCAAAATATCCCGAAATATCTGCCCCATAGCCTACTCTTTTACTGACCTACATCCTGTCCTCCAGCTTAAAGCAGGATTTCCCTGCACTCTGAAATACTGAACATCTTCAAAGGACCTAGGGGACAGGAAAGGAGGCAGCAGTCCCAGGTACTCCCCCAATTTTGCCTCCTCCCAGATGTCAAGCACATCAGAAGGGAGAGAAAGAAAAGAGAAGCTAGAGAAGGGGATGAAGACTGAAGCTAAAATTTTACCCTCAGAAAGCAGATTAAGAGGAAGTTTTCTTACTTTCCCCTTCCATCTGTCCTTATCCTTTTCCTTTGCGAAGTGATATAAAAAATATGCTACTTTTCCAAACTTGGTTACAAATACAAAACGGGTATGTCAGTTTTATACTACAAAAATGGCAAAAAGACACTGATAACTATTATCAAAAAATAAAGTGCCATCAGAGAAATAAATACATCCATGTATTACCTGCATAAGTTCAAATATTTCTTTCTTTGTGCTTTTAGGCTCCAAAAAGAATCCATATGGATAAGAACACTTAAGAATGCGGCGAGTTTTTAGAAGCTCTTGCACGGCATCTTCAATGAATGTGGTATCAGGACAGCCTCCTTCAGCTGCAATATGAAACAAGCATTGGGAAAGTATTTTCCTGCTGATGTCAGCATTACTTTTGTGCATATCAGTTAAATATTTTGCAAGTAAAGAGCAGCAAGTTCTCAATGACTGCACAGTGTTCTTATTAAAAGAAATAAGCACAGAACATTAGCTTCTACCTTACTAATGCTACTGGCTCCTTGAGGCTTTGGAATAGGTAAGATTTACTGTACATTTAATTTTCATCCCATGTTTAAAAATTCTAGTACTGGAGGGATGACATCACACAGCAGACTGATGTGAGCTCTATCCAAAAAAGAACAGTTTAGCCATAACTGCCTTGATGTGATTTCAAATCAAAGGCATAGATCAAAGCAAATACTTACTTCCACTTAGAGCTCTACTCAACTGCTCCATCTTTTCTTTGGCTGTTTTCAGAAGGCGCTGTTCTAACTAGAAAAAGAAAATAAATAAAATACAATAAGATAATTATTTTTAGAATAATAAAACAGAAACAAACATCAGTAAAAATGGCTTGACCCACACCTGGTAGCTAAGTTCATGGTTCTTAAATCTTGTATAATAGTGCATAAACCTATCAAGCTCTTGAAATCTTCTATGTTTCTTTTCAGCCTGGAAAATAATGGGGAAACAAAAGAAACCAAAATAAATGTTATCGTTTAATACAACAATCACCATTAGATATAAGTAAATAATCAACCGTTTCTACTCTGGCTTTATATATTGTACACAATGCTGAGTGCCATGTAAGTAAAGAGACAAAAGTAATTTTTGAAATTCACAAGGCTGCAAATACTGCAGCCAAAGAATTGATACACTGTCAGTGCCTGCTATTTAAAGCAACTTTCCAAAAGCCAAAATTAAGGCATGTTTTCTGTAGTGCACAGCAGCTAATTACAGGACCAGCATGCTCATTTCACAAAAGGAAACCATGTCACAGAGAAGTAAAATGACTTAAGTCACCAGTGGTTGTTTAATAAAGTCAAAAGCAGAAATCTTATGTAGTCACACATAAGTAGTGCTTTCTTTCCATCTCTTTGATATGTTTAAAGTTGTATTTTTCCATTTGGAACTGTGGTTTGGAAGAATTTTGATTAAACTTACCCTAAATGGAGAATTGCAACCTCAGTGCTATTTTTCAAACACACACATTCATTTGTTACCTCTACTGTCATCTCCTTGGACTGTTCCTCTACATGCTGAATAACTTCATAGCGAGTGCATCTGTAGTAGCCTCCAGTGGAAGAGCTGTGCTTCTTCCATTCTTCTAGGCATATCCAGCAAAAGTCATATTTGCACTTCAGAAAAATACAGGAAAAAGAAAAAAAAAGTTGAAATGTCTTAGATTTGCAGTTAGGCATCATTATTCCCCTATGGACAACAATTAACAGCATTCTGAGTGTAAAAAATTTTTGAGGAGCCTCCTTCCTATTTTACTTACTAAGGAGATCTGTTTATCAAATCATATCAAACCATGTCAGTCACCATTTTTGTTCCATGGATTATATCCTGTGTTGTATCTACACGTTAAGTTTTAAGCGGATGAAATAAATCAAATGGTAAATACAGCTGACCAGGCCTGGTTTTTTGTTATTGTTGAAAAAATAGTCCCATTTCTTTAAATAACACAGAAATTATTCATGACAAAGAGTGAGGGGTTTTTTCCTAACATTACTTTAAAAACCATGATTACTTGTGTTTTTGTCATGTGCTGTTCCTGATACAAAATGCTGATAACAATTATTAAAGCAAGACAGAAGAAGTCTGAACATAAACTCTGAGGAGTGATTACTTCCAGGTGAGCCTTTTCTGCACTGTGTGAGTAAAGTGCCTTTGAAATAGGCAACACCTTACAAGGAGGTGTAAGGTGACTTATGCAGGCTTCTCTGCATCAGAGAAGATCAAACTGTGTTAAATATTCTCATTTCAGCAGCCATTTCTCAGCTAGGTAATTTCAAAATAACTGGAAGCTATTTATGGATAGATAAGCAAAAGACTTCACAATTTGGTGAATCATGTTTATTTTATCTGTCTTATAGATGAGGAAAGAAAATTTACATTAATTAATATTAAGCCTTGAGTATTATTAGTGGCATTTGATAAATTAAATTGCATTTCTTCTTTGTTTCATAAGTTTAACCTTTCCAGGAATACCAACTCCATACCAAATGTGTTTGTCTGTAGTTATTTTATACAATCATTTAGATATATTACAGGAAGGAATGAAATCTAATTCTTGCATTGTACTTTTGCTAATTTTGTCTCAAAAATCAGTAGTGCTGATTTTCTTCTAAAAAGCAATGCAGACTAGGATATTTCTTCTTGTTATTGTGCTGTTCCTTCTTGTTTTCAAACATTTTAAAAAGCTACTGTCTTATATAAAAAATGGTAAGAAGTGCTGAGAATGAAATACGAGAACAACTGTGTATAAAAGTGTTAAGTGAGTATCACTGCATCATTTGCCTACTATTCAAACCCATTCATATTCATTATAAGCAAAAAATCATTACAAAATATTCAAAAGATCATATGAAACAAGCTGTTTCACAAGCAACTGAACTAATGAAGCTTGACTTCCTATGAATTTATGTGTATATGCTCCTACTGCAACAATCTCAGCTCTCCCAAATTATCTCCCATTTGACCACTCCATTATATTTATCTTTTAATCTCTCATAACTCCAAAAGCCTCCTCAAAACCCAAGATTCACACAGTGTTCCCAGACCCTCCTCCCAGTATTTCAGTCTCATTAGGCACTCAAAACCAGATCAGCTGTTTCTACACACCTCCCAAACCCAAAATTATTCTCAAGAAGGGCAAGAAGGACAACCCTGGAAAATATTGCATGTCAGGCTCACTTCAGTGCACGGTAAAGTCATGGAAAAGATTACTCTGGGATGTATTGAAAAACACCTGGAGGACAACGCAGTCATTGGTCAAAGCCAGCACAGCTTCCTGAGGGGGAATCCTGCTTGTTGAACCTGATTCCCTTCTGTGACAGGGTAACCCACCCAGCTGATCAAAGGAAGCCAGGTGACGTAATCTTTTTGGACTTCAGCAAAACTTTTGATACTCTCTCACAGCCTCCTTCTGGACAAAACGTCCAGCACACAGCAGGATAACCGTGTTACACGATGGCTTCACTTGGACTCAAAAGAATACTAAGCTTGCCGATGACACTAAACAGGGAGGAGCTGTCGACTCCCTCAAAGGCAGGGAAAGGTTCTTCACCCAGAGGGTGACTGGGCCCTGGAACAGGCTCCCCAGGGAAGTGTTCACAGCACCAACCCTGACAGAGTTCAAGAAGTGTTTGGACAACTCTCTAGGCACATGGTGTGACACTTGGGGTGTCGCGCACAGGGCCAGGAGTTGGACTTGATGATCCTGGTGGATCCCTTCCAACTCAGCATATTCTATGATTCTATGATTAACTCCCGAGCTGTGTTTTCTGTGTCTTTATGATCACTGAGCCTTGTAGCATCAGCACCTGGGCTTAACAAATCCCATCTGCTGCCTGGCCACGGCCTGAGCCAAGCAGAACAGGTAATTGCTGAGCAGGTAACAGCTGGGTAGGTATTTCGGCCTCTCTCTTGGCGGCAGTACAAATGAAGTTTCTGCACCATACAGCTACCGAGTTTCATGAAACTTGCAGCAATTTATCTATGAACCTCCTCCCGTTCCTTGAAATCAAAGTACCCATAAGGTTAAAAAATGACTATAGATAGCGGAGTGAGAGAGCAGGACTGCGTAAGCCTTGCCTCGTTAGAAGCTGCGCTCATAAAACAGTAAGAAAATGCCTGCTTAAGTACAGAAAGCAGGGTTTTATGAGTAAGGAGTATCCTCCTCTACACCAAAGTACATGCTAGATGCTAAGTAGCAGCCACAGCCCATCATGTAGTGGGCTTGAGCAGACTTCCCTGCAAAAAAAGGCAGAAGCTCCATCAGGGATTGTTACTTCAACAGAGGAAGTGACAAGTGAGGTGACCAGTATTCCTTGTGTCCAAGCCCTGCAATGATATTGAAGACACCCTTCCTCACCTTCCTCACCAGGCTGAGGGGAGGCAGCTGCTGTTTGCAGAGATTTCTCCATGACAAAAAGAATCTCACTGTTTTAAGGACACTTCAAGCTGCCTATAGGCATCAAAAATGAGAACTCTGGTTGTCAGGTAGTGCCTTAGAATGGTAAATTATCTACATTCATCAGTGTTTAATGGCCAAAGTCTTCTCCAGCCTGAAGGCACTTTGTTCAACTGAGTGGCAACAGTGGCAACAGCTACAACAAACATACCTCACACAGTTTTTAGAAGCATGGAATTTACGAGCTCTTTTAAAATTCATTTAAGACAAAAAACTCAAAAAATCCCAAACCAGCAAACTTGGCATAAATTAAAGTGTAGGAGAATGTTCTCCGCTGCCAATGATACCAAAAAAAGCCCCCATCTTCAATTCGTATCACAGAAAGACAGAGAATATGTGACAATATAAAGAAAATGGGATCTGCATAGCAATAGAGACAGACCTGCACATTTTCAGAAAAATAAAGAGAATTACTTTCTAAATCTGTTAGCCTTTTATTGTAGGCCAACTATGTCGAATGTTTGCTACTTTCTTATTTTTAATGATGCTCCTCAAAGAGGAAATAGTTGCAGTTATATAAGATATTTCTGACATAAAGAAACAGTTTTCTAAATAGGCTGTTTTTAACTAACTTGAGAGAAAAAGCATTTTCAAATGATACTGAACTCATGGCAAAAATATTTTTTCTATTTTGGTAGCACAGTGCAAACTTGTGACTAATTTTCTGGCTGCTGTCATCAATAAATTTCCTTCGGAATCAGTCTTTGGTGTCTTTTTGCTCCTACTGATTAATTCCTGTTTACAGTTTTCCACCTAAACTTCTCTGCTTTGTTGCTACGTTAGAGAAATAATGAAAAAGAAAAATATAGTAAGGCAAAACCTTCATTAGATCTAAGCCTTCTTTAAAATCTTACATCTGCCAATTAAAACTGTTCTTTCTCTTCTACATTATTAATGACAATTCAACCATCAATTATTTCTGTTTCTTTGAGTCTCATACTGTATTGGTAATTATTCATAGGTGTTTATGAAATTTCAATCATTATAATGTACACTTGTCAGCCAAACAGATTTCAGTAAGTATTAAACATTTTCTAAATACATGTAACCTGCCATTTGCTCATTCTCTAATTCTTGCAACAGGTTCTACTAGCTATCAGGCATGGCCCTTCAGAGGTTTAGGACCTCTGTGATCCTAAAACATATACAGGACACACAAAGCTGAATTATGATTCCTCAAGAAATCCCATGAGAGGTCCTTCTTACCTTTGCACACTGCATGTGGTTGCAGCCCTCATTCTTCTGGATCGGAGACTTGCAGTTGGCGCAAGGTTTGGAGTTGGTCAGTAACCACAGGCAGTTGGCAGCGTCCTCATAGGCCTCACTCACTCCCACAACTTTTTGAGGGTGACAGGAGGATATGGAGCATGCAAAAACAGAGAGGTTGAAATTGTACTTGTGTAATCTGAGAATCAGATTAGGAATGATGCATGTTTCCCTGTTTCTTGGCAAAATATTGAAATTTTTCACTATATATATTTCTCACATATATTTTATTATTACATGTTCTAATTTATACATATATAATATTAATACACTTATAATTTCAATGTATATCCACACATGTATTTTTATACACATTTATATGCAATATAGATGACAATTACAATATATAAATGGGCAAATACATACATTAAAAAACCAGGCATCGTTTGACAGAGTAGGGTGTATTTTGCCTCTTTGTAAAATTTTGCATGCTTTCCAAAATATTTATAACATACTATGGAAAAGCTCTGAACTGTGGTAACCAAGATAAGTTAGTATGCATTCAAATTGCTGTCATCTTTACTTTTTTTGTTAACGTTGACTAAGAAAATGTCTGTCCTGTGTAAACCAAACCTTCATTAATTTTTTTTAGTAAACGTTAAATATCATTAAGCCATTTCCTACAACTCCCTTGCAGTTCACCCTCAGTCTTACTATTATTATCATCTATTGGCTTGAATTAGTTTTAAAGCACATAAAAACCTTCATAGAACACTACTTGATCACGGGAGCAGACTGGGCTAAAAATCAAAATTGGACAAGGTAAATGAAGTTATATGCATTAATAAATTGACTAATTAATGAAACAAAGCTTTAAAAGGAAGGGAAGGAGTTTTGCATACCCTGACTGAACCTCACATGTATTTATGGGGAGGAATGTTTTACAAAGAACAGTCTACCATAGTGCTGCAGTTAAAGTGTAAGCAGCCCCTCATTCAGGGGGCTTTTTCTTTTCATTTTCAAGTATAATTTTCTTCCCCTTTTACCCTATTTTTCAACCAATGTTGAAACTAGTTTTTACTTAATGCAACTAATAAAAGTCTGTCTACAACCAAAAGATCGAAAGGGCAGCAAAACACCCGCGCCCTCCGTGTCTGCCCTGCATGGCTCTTACGTTCTTCTGGTTTCATTTCAGATATTTTCTGCAGCCAGTCCTTCCAGGTCTGGCAGTCACAGGGTTCATGTGCTTCACCAAGACATTCCCTGAAAAAGGAGGTGTATACATAATTACTTATAACTTAGAGATTTAGAATTAAAGTCAAAATTGGTTCAAGCTAAAAAAAAAAAAAAAAAGGCTCAGAATTTAATTAAGTCAGGAAAACAAAAGTAAGCTAAATAACATTGTTTTAAAATACACTTAGACTACTTACTCACATGCACAGATGACCACTATTAATAAAGAATTTAAATGAGATAGGAAAGGAAAGAAGGTTCTTAAAACTACAATCTGAAATAAATCAGCTGGCTTGCAGTTTGTTCTTATACCTGGGTATTATTTTAGTGCCACAAAAGTGCTCATATAGTTTCTGTGATAAAGGTAAACCAGACTACAGAGTTTATCCAAAAGTAGGTGTTTGCTAGGGCAGGAATGTATTTTATGTAGAATTACTTGCATCTGTTCAGTTGCAATAATCAACCTTTAACTAGATTGAAGCTTTTAATCTAGGACAAGATCGAAGCCCTTCAACACCAGTATTAAGTATTTATGGATGTTTACTCTCTCCACCAGAGTCTCTTAAATGGGGGCTTGAACTTATTTACATGGACACAGTGGAGTAATGAGTCTCCTGAGCTTCTCCTGAAGTTCCTACTAGGATTAAGGATGGCAATCACTACACGGTGGCAGCAGATATATGGCCTCCAGATGGTGCTTCAGTGTGGATGTGTCAATATGCACTCCGGATTTGTAATAACTCCTTTTTTTCTACTGGAATGGCAGCAAATAGCCTCAGACATCTGCCATATCAAAGAAAATAATTTCAGATGGGCACCAGCTGCATCAGAGCATACACAAGTTTGCTGCAGATCGAATGGCGAACTGCTCTCTTGCAGTGCAGGTTCAGAAGCTATATCAATACTCTTCTGATTGCTCTTGTCCACATTTTAAGCAGGAATTCAGCAACAAAGAAAAGGTTATGGGAACAGTTTTGAACTTTTTTCCCTTAGTTAGTTTGCTAACAAAAAAGCTTAAATTCAGCACACATGCATCTCTGGTTTGGACTTAAGATCTTAGCTGGGAAAGATTGTACTGGAATGAATAACTGGTCTGTAATAAGGTGATTTCAGCCTTGGTTGAAAGTTAACACCTTTCGCATCTGTGGGACAGTAGGACAGTTAAATCATTGACTTCAAGAGTGCCAAGACCCTCTCGCAGTATATAGTATTTGTTGCCAGAAAGGACTGAAGCTAGCAAAGATTTAACATTGACAAGCTCGGTTTTAAGTTCCAAGCTGATTGATTAGTCGGTCTTTTATGGGGGGTGGGAGGAAGGACTTGTGTCTTTGATATCTTCAAATTTGTAAATTCGTGGACTTTTAATGAACTTCAGTCATATCTGCACATAAATCTTTATATCTACATCTATCTATATATGATAGTCACAACAGTTGTTCAAGAACAACTTCTCATGGAAGAAGCTCTTTCCTCAGCCCACCCTAAAACAAGGATTTTGATGCTGGGATGCCATTTTACTAGAGTAAGAGCATTGAGCCTACTGTCCATGAAAGTTTTTGCGAAAGTTATATTTTGGATAGACTTCCTGACAGCAGTGAATGAAAGGAACTATCACCAAGCAGCTGTGCCAATTAACAGCATAAGCCTCCCCAGACGCCTTGCTCAATACTCAGCAGGATGATTTATTTGAAGGCGCAGTACATACTTATTAAAATTGCGGCAAGTTTCAACACAACAAGTTAAAATTCATGGAAGGCCTAAAAACATCACCAAAGAAGAATGCAGTTCTGGATTTTTTCCCTCTCATGATAGTGTATTTTGAATTAAAACAGTAAAACACTGTTGCAACTTGTAACTGGCTTCCAAAGTGCACCTGAAGAGCTGTGGCTCCTGCAGAAGGAGACTCTGCCCCTTGTCCGTATCCAGGATGAAAGGAGCGAGGACTGATGCTACAGAGCAGTGTGTGCACTGCCTGCTAAGACTATTTTCCACAAGTGTCTGCTTGCTACAATGCCTTGTGCTTCTGAAACTGCATGAAGGGAGGTCTAACAAGTTGAATGGATCTGATAATAAACTGATGTAGGATTTGTGCACAGTTTTAATGTATACTACATTTAAATAATTCAGAATGCTTTTTCTGAAAGGGAATAGAATTTCGTATTTGCCACAATGAATTACACTTTGTTGAAGATGCTGTTAGTAGTGGGTAATGAAAACTGAGTAAATTCTACGGAACTCTGTATTGAAGAGGAACATTCCTACTCCTACATTTAAAAGAAATAAAAAGAAATTGCTCAATAGACTCAGAGAATTTTCTTGCTTTTATGAGCAGGAAGGCTATAGATCTGAAAAAAAGTAAGTCATTATCTAGGGGTTGGTTTTCTAATACATAAATTCTGAAGAATCTCTTACTAAATGCAGTATCAATTGCTATTACAATGTCTAAGCTGTAGATTACCAGGGTAAAACTTGCAGAACTGACAGAAATATGGGACTGTGGGATGTGCTGATCGAAATTTAAAGAGACAAAGCAAGCTCCCTTTAAACACACAGTAATGATGAAAACTCTTGAACTGAGAATACACATTTTCTCCAGAGGAACTCATTCATGCATAGAGTTTTCGTACTACAAGACTAGTGTAGTGTCCTTAGCAAATGGTTCTGATTTGAGGTACTGCAGGCTGCTTTCATTGCTAGCAGAACTTTCCTGCCATTGCTGAAACTCTCCATTCACTTTTGTGGGGATGAATAAAGAGGCTTTTGCAAGGCCTTCTTGGACATTGTGTTGCTAACATGAGGTATTTTTCAAGACCTTAACTGTATTTGCTTGTGCAGTATTTCAAACCATTAATGTAATAAGAATATACAGAAACATTATCAGGAAACATAAAAACTCAATTTCTCCTAAAAATTAGTCACTCAGAGGATATTTTCACCCTCGGAGAACATTCTGGGGAGCTAGTACATTCAGTCCATGTAAAGGAAGGTTCCATTGTCTGAAGGTTCATGTCAATATGACACTGAAGTGGTCTCAGGTTCCTTCAGGTTAATGGAAAAATTGATTCTCTGTCTGTCATCAGAAGCAAGGATGAGAGGATGTGGTACTTCTTGTGGAATGGTTCTAAGTTTTGTTGTACGTTCATTAGTAGGAAACATTTTCAGGTTTGTTTCCATGGGATTTGTTTTTCTGAGTTCTCCATCCATTGTAACTAACCTCCTCCCAAGAAGTTCTGTTTTCTGGCTTTTGTGGTTGTTTCATTAGGTCTGTTTTCTTTTTTTTTCCCTTCTTCCTTTCACTCATATGGGAAAAGAACTAAAATCAGAAGCATCTTTCATTAAGAATTATGATATTTGGAATCAAGTAGATGATTTGGGATGTCCTTGTATCATGGTTTCAATTGAAAAATGAAATAAATTGCTGAGCTTGTCTGTAAGTCTGTACTTTGGTTGACCCTTTTTCAATTATCCAAGAACATAAAGATGTTCCACTGCAATCGTCATAAATTGTCAGTCTGATAATGTCAAGTAAAAATATGCCAAATCTTTTTTGCTTTTGTTGATGCTGTTATGTCCTTTTCTAGGAAGTGCTGAAGATCGGCAATCTGAGGGATGTTTTAAAAAATATCTGGCTTTTTACTCCTTCTTGAGCTTGTATTCATCTTAAAACTCAGAAGAAGATAACAGAAAGAAAAAGTGCTGAACCTAAAGTGAAACAAAAATTGGAGTGATCCTGCAAACGGAATAGCTATGTGTGAAGGAAATGGTCCTTCATGGCCCTATTTAAACTCCAGCTTCTTTGATGTGATTCTAGCAAAATTCAGAAAGAGCAGAAAACATTGCTGGTTTTCTACACTACAACTGAGAATGTGCCATGTTTCGATTATACTACTATCCAGACACAAAAATCCCTGTTCCAATACCCCACTTCTCCTCTGTCCCATCAGAACAGAACACCACAACACTCCATGCTGTTGTTTTGCACCTAACAGAGCCAATAATGACACCTGGATTATAAATCTTTGCAGTGCCCCAAAATACTACAATATCTGTGCAGATAAGGTTATTCAGTGTGCGGATAGAGGATAGTACAGTTATATACCACTCCATACTAATTTCTTTTGCACGCTTGGTGCCATGTGGGACTTTTTAATTGGTCCCTGGAATAGCAGTGACTGTGAGTTTACGCAGATGTAGGTAAGTTTACAGTACTAACCAGCAGAAAAGATGTCCTTTTCCACAATCTACTGCAGGGGCTTTTAGCATAGGGAAGCTAAGTGTATCTGATCCTGTTGAATTTGACCCTTGCCTTGTTAGCCTTACTGCTCTTTCACAGCCAGGTATAGGACACCATTTAATAGCAGGATTATTTTCAACAAAGGCCTGTGGGGAAAAAAAAGAAAAAAAGGAAAATATTTTACCACATAAGATCAGATTTCATCTCTCATATAAAACAATCCGTATTCATAATCTTCCTCTAAAGGAACAAAGCCCAAAACTATAAGGACAGTCTTGTAGCTACAAGGATAGACTTTTAAATACAGTTATAAAAAGGGAATAATTTAATTTCCACTTTCTTTTTTTTAGTAACAACAATACTTCAGACTTACAGTAAGAATGAAATTACTTACATTCCAAACAAAATGTTCAATCTGTGCAAGTTAATTCCTTTGTGATGTGGCTTACAGTAAACTTCTACTATATATGCACTGGACTCACTGTTAATGAGTCAATACACTCATTAACAGAACTGATTCTTTTAGCTGGAAAGAATGAAAGCCTTATCGATTAAACAAAAATCCCGCAATAAACAGGAAATCAGAACTAGACTAACTCAGTAAGTTATTTCCCATCTTTTTTGGTTAAAGTAATAGGCCTTCTTTTGTAAAAACTGTATCTAATATATGAAGAGAAAAAAGGAACTTCCACTACTTTGCTTCAAACCTATGCTGATCACAAGCCACTTGAAGTAAAAGATGCAAAAGATGAGTCAGATCTGGTAATTTAATTTGCATCTTACTGTGTATTAAAGAGACTTGTCACAGAGAAAGTACTGTACTGTAAATGAAAAAATATTTCTCTACCTCTGCCCTGCTACCACTGATAAAGTAGCACATTTCTCAAAGACCTGTTCATTTCTACACTAGTATAAAAGACAAAAGCTGAATTAAAAGACTGCTTTTAAAAACAAATTGCAATGATGAAAACAAATACATTAAAAAACCCAGGAAAACCAAATCAAGCTTTTACTACTCCTCTTCCCAGATAAAGCAATCATGTCAAGCATGGTACTAGTAAGTTTTTTAAAAGGAAACAAGTACTATTTCTGAATGCAGTAAAAATAATCTGAAAACTTTTAAAATTTCAGACTGCAAACACAAACAACTCTGACTGATTAAAACCTTCACCTGTTACAAAAGTGAGTTTGATCAAATTATTTTATTAATACTGCATTAGGTAACATACTATGGAAATATGGCACTTCTGCTTAAGTATGAAACATTAAGTATGAAATGTTCTTTCTTTTTTTCTCTGTGGTATAGCAAACACTGATATTATGCTATATAAGAGCCAATACATATTTGTACATATTTGTTTATGAATTTCTATTTGGGAAGTTACAGATATATTGCAGCATTTCATACAGAAGCTTTAAGTTACTTTTTATAAAATGAAATAGAGTTCAAGAGTACAAGAACAGTTTGATAATTTACCTTAATGTCAAATTGAAGGTATCTCTTGTCCATCTCCTTGGAAACCACACTTTCTATGATGTCTACAGGCACAAGCTGGAAACAATCATATGCTGGGCAAAAAATGTTGTGAGCTTCACCCTCCTGAATTTTCAGATTCAAAAATCTGCCAGAATTTTGCCAGTCAGTATTTGTAAATAAAAAAGTAAAAGTTAAAAGGCTGTTGAATACTTTACACTATGTTCACAGGTATTCACAATTATCACTTTTCAAACAGAGAATAAGAACTATCCCTTTCTCCTCAAAAGAGCTACAAATTTGATGAACAGCATAATTTAAAAAAAAGAACACTGTCATGGTTCAAATGCGAGCATCATCAGCAATATTTAGCCCCATGTTTGTGGTTTCCATCCTCACTATTTATCAGACAGCTCCTTACATCCGAAACAGAACATGTAACTGTAATTAATCTAGGAAATAATTAATTTAATATCAAATTAATTTCTACAACTGTGCTAATAAAACCAGGTCTGGTTTTGGGCACAAATGTCTAAATGGTGACTTTTTAGTCCCTGACCACCAGAATGCAAGACAGAATTAGCTCAAAAATCTGCTGAAAGCTGGACTTTAACAGTTGCTGTTTAGTTTCAAAGCTGTAACAGACTTACTAATCTGACATCAAGGATGATGTAATTCTAACTTTAATCATTTAAAAGGCAGGCAGTTATTCTAAGGTAGTCACCTGAGATCCTTTAATAGTTAAGGTAGAGATACTTGTCAGTTCATCCATCTTAGATTTGTACCTTGGAGTTGGATAACTCAGTCCTGGCTATGCTCCAAGTGACTTAGGAATGACTGGCTCAGAAAGATGAATTCCACCCTAGATGTGCCACCACAAACGCTTGCCATTGAACTGTGGCTCGGAGCCTGTGGCTCTGAGCTGGCCCCTGTCCCCTGCACAAACGCCACACGGTCCAGCAGCCAAATTAGAGGCACCACGTCAAACCAGCAATCTCTCAGTAACTCCTACATCCTGCCCAGGAGGATGGGCTAGGCAAGAGAAGCACGACTAACAGTTTTCTTGCCACTGAAAAGAACTGCCTTTGGAAAGCTCATATGGAAAAGAAAGTGCTCTTCCTTAGCACCAGGCCAATGGGTTCATACAAATGGGGCTGATCTGCAGTAGGAACAGCTGTGCTGTAATGGTGTTGTAACAAAACAAGACAGGGGTAGAGATCAAGTAGTACAATCTCCTGAATGGGTACACAGATGAATACAAAGCACTGCATACAGATATAATTATTCCTGGGAAATATGATTAATATTTATACTACCATAATTATCCATGTCTGAGTTTTTCACTAGCATGACTACTCTGACCTATGCAGTAACAAGAGCCTTAGACTAATAGAACTTTTAAGTGAAATCTACCCCTCAGTTATTAACCCTCAACATAAAGAAAGAATTTTAGTTGCTTTTCTGACTGGAAATGGATTCGCAATGCCTAAGTTTAGTGTGCTAAACTCAGAGATGGAATTAAGCATGTGCTTAATTTAGAAAGTGTAAACCCCAATGCTGCTAACGCCACACACACACTGAACAAATCAAGAGTAGGCTTATCTTTTTACACACAAGCTTAAAACATTTGATTAAGAATTTTGCTTAGTCAGAAACAAAACAAACATTACATAAGCCTAAACCAGTAGGTAACAGTTGTTTGAGTGACAACGAAAATATTCTGTAAGTTCAAACCACAACTCTTTGGTACCCAAACAGTACTTTAACATTAGCTGTTTATGGTCTCTGTCCTTTCCTCTTCAAAATGGCAAGTATGAAAGTTTCTCAAATGATAGAGAAGTACATATACTCACGCCTCCCAGCATGCTCTGCAGAAGTCATGTCCACAAGGCATATCCACGGGGTCTTCAAACACAGAAATATTACACATGCAAATGTCACACTGTAGATGAAAAAAATGCTTCTGATTAAGAAATACCCTAAAGCTTTTTGTATTGTTAGCAGAATGAGTTATGTTGGAAAATCTCAGCAAAAATTTAAAGAAGCACTCAGTATGGGAAAAAAATCTAACTGTATCCAGAAAAAAAAAAAGTTATTTAAGCTATAGGAATGGGAAAGAATGGGTATCTCTGTTTCTGTAACTCCCTATCCTAAGAGCGTACTTTGGGCTGCCTTTTGTAGCATCCTTGAGCCCAGGAAATGCTTCACCCTGCAGAGTGCTGGAATCTCAGAGTTAGAGTTCTAGGTACAAAAGGGAGTTGCGTTTTTCATCAGCTTCACAGCCAGCTAGAAATGAGTTTGGAGATGACAGAGGCTCCAGGAAATGTTTAGCATCTCACATCTCACAGTCAGGTCTAAATCAAGGTGGAACAGTTTCAGTGTGCAGCAGCAGCAAATATTTAAAGTAATAACCTACATAAATTTTATTTTTTTAAAAAGACTTTGAGGTTTTTGATCAAATTGAAGAATAAGTTACACTACAAATACTCCAACAGAAGATAGAACTGCTGAATTTTACAGAAGCAGGTACTAAAAGAAAAAATAACACTGAATACTGAGACCCTTACTCTGAAATAGTTAAAGAGTAGGGATGAAAATACTCACTGCTTACGGTTATGTGTGGAAATAAATATTAATGTTCTTCAAGAAACACAAAAGGATTTTTCTTTTCATTGAAACAAAGACACCATGAAAACCTATTTCAACTTTCAATGCATTAGGCATTATACACACATAGGGCATTTTCAGAAAGTTAGCCTGTGGTATGACACTTTAAAAGCATTTATATTATAGCCAAAACAAAATCAAACAAAACCAAATGGCCTTTAAAATGTAAAACTCAGTGAAGATATGTATTGTTGCTTCAGTCATTTAACTTTATTGTCTTGCCAAAATTAAGTATTTTAAAAGTTGACAATGCATTAAAAATAATCTCTATTAAATTTATGTGAGCTGTAAATTTTGTTTAAAATATATCTTTAAAGTAAGGAATTTAATGAAGTCTTTAGTTCCAAACATCAAGTAAAAACATTAACTAGAACTGTTTATAAAATAGGATACAAATGCAAAACATGTAAGGGAGCTTTATATCTTGTAGTTTTATTTTATCTATTCCTTTTCGTTTTCATTTTCCTGGCAAAATGAGATTTGATAGTTCAGGTAAGATTCTTAAACAAACAGGAACACTAAATGTGTATCTCTGGATTTGGATTAAGGCATACTAGATCTATAATGGCAGTCATCATCCAAACCTGCATTCCTGGTTTATGGACCATCAATGAAAAACAAAACACACAATGTAAAACTGAAGACATTATCTTCTGTTCAACATTTTAATTAGGAAATATTCACGGATAATATTTAACTGCTAATGTAAATAAAGATACCACAACAATATTCCTTCTATATAGCTTCTTTTACAGCATTTTACAATTAAAGAAATGAAATATTTCTATGCAGGAATGCAAAACCTTAATATGAGATTTACAGATGATCCATTTGCAAGACTGCATGTAATATTCCAAAAAAAAAATGCTTAGATCATGGAGCAATAGTTTTATAATGCTGCAGCTGTGGATTATTAAAAAGAGAACTCTGTCTTCCAAAAGAGCCACACTGCTTTTAATGTAAGGCGCTTTCATATTTCAAATTTGCAATAGCTTTGTAAATCGCTTGAAGCAGCCCACACATAGTAAAAGTAATTATAAGCTTACAGTACACTAGTGGGCTGACATTTCAAAATGCAGACAAAGACAATTTTGTTTTCTAAAGAAAAAATTTTCAAAAGGCAGGGTTCACAGAACTGAGTACATTCGGGGAAATGGATACAATGAAAGTGAACATCTTGATAGGGATGAGATGAGAAGTTCAAAGGAGCCAAATGCACTGATGTGACTGTAGCTGTCTAAAATGAGAGTTTGTGAGTGACAGCCAAGGTAAAAACAGAATGGTTTGTATTTGCCAGATGCTCAACTGTTTTATCATATAGAATGTTTAAGGCGTCAACTTCTCTGTTCACCACTTTTGGAAAGAGAAACACTTTATGCTTTTCCAAAGGTATTTTTGGCAGCTCCCCTGTCTACACAGGTGCACTATGTTTAGAAATCAGCTCTTTTGCCCTGCTGGTTTAAGATCTATTTATAAATTTACCACAGCTGTCTCCATGTCTCCTGGAGAGGGGCTGATTTCATCAGGGGAAGTGACAGAAGAGCGAGTAGTGCGTGGAGTTCGTGGAGAAGGCAACGTGTCCCACGCGTTGTATCCGCTTGGAGGGGGAGTTGGCATCTGAACCCCTGAACGCTGGCAGCAATTCTCCGGGTTACACATCCAGGCTTCAAGTAACTTCTCCCTGTCCCAGTCTTCAAGAAATAGAAATAGAAATACAGGAAATTATGTACCTGACAATGTTTAAAATATGTTTTGTAACCGTACCCTCAAAAGAACACTAAACAAAAAAATTTAAAAATAAGTAACTATAATAAAGTGTGATTGAATGGAACTTTAGACATTACATTTCAGAGAGCACTTTCCAATATATTATGTAATGCAATGCATTTTTGTAAATAATTGCATCACAAGCACTTCCTTTCCCTGTAATATGTCTTAAAACTATTTTTTTGTTTATTTACAGCAACCGTAGTAGTTAGAAGACTCAACTGAAAACCAGAACTGTACTGACTTTCACAGACAGATGAAAATATACCAGCCTTCATTATTTTTCCTTTCTACGAAAAAAGTAATTGTTTAATATGGATTCAATTTTATCTGTTGTGTTTTTTGTTGTATTTTTTTTTTTAATGAAGCCAGGAAATACAGGAAGAAGACTAAGATCCAACTGGATTACAAAACGTTTGTGACCTAATGAGTTTCCAGTCTTTATATATATGCATTTAAAAGTGATGTATTTCTGGGGGGAAAAAAAATAAATCCCACCTGAGTACAAAGAAAATTTCATATATTCTCACTACATTTTAGTCTACTAATTAAGTGTTAGTGAATGTTCTACTTTTATTCATAATTAACACTGCCCATTTATATACAAAAAACAACTAGTGAAACAAAAATATATTAGGTATTAATATCTTAAAACTAAATTAAATCTTTCTTCACAACTGTTTGAAATGCATTCTGTTTCTGATTCCTACAATTAGTACTAAAAATACCTTAAGAATAGCAGTTTTTTCTACCAAAAATACTTAAAAGTTCTCATTTAAATATAAATCTATCAAATTCCTATACAGATTTGAATCTAAACCTATCAACACTATACACAGATCAGACAAACTTGAATGTCACAAACAATGAGAAATTTCCCAATTTTTCCTACCACTTTAAGTAAATATTTTAAAGTTTGGGGATTTTCTTAAGTGCTGGGACTCCCAAAGAAACATCAATGTTATTAACCAAAAGATGTTTTATTTTTATTGAATTTTATTTTTATAGGGAAAAGATAAATAGTTTTCCTATACTGTATTAGTGCTGGAAAAAAAAAGATATGTGTTCTAAGCACTGAAGTTAGTAAAAGCATTGCACCTGTCAAAAAAAATTCTTCAAGCTGCACATGATTTATTGATCAGATCCTTACTTATCTAAGCTAAAACATATCACAGGTTAGTTTAATTTCATTCACTTAAAGATATGGACCCTGACCACATTTACACTTCAAAAATTACAAATTTTATCAGCATTTTTCATACTACCCTGAGTTCATAGCCTTTCAGAGGGAGGCTGACTGATGTTAAGATACAGATAAAACTTGCTAGAAATTTTCTTGACCTTCTTTGTTGTACTGTATCTTTAAAATTAGCAAGGGTTAAGACATGCCACTAAATGGATCCACTGTGTTCTCTTTATTAACTTACGGATTTTAGTAAAACACAGGTAGTTATATTTGTTGGATTGCCTATTTTTTATCCTGAAATCCACTGCTGTATAATGAACTAGAAGAGAAATAATGCTGAAAAAACACTTTTAGAAAAACTATAAAGTTACCTGCTTTTGTGACTGCCATGGTAACATTTTTTTATCTTAGCTTTAATTTTACATACTTCTGTCTCTCAATTAAAAGAAAAGAGGAAAATACACTCTTAACTCTTCAAGCCTGTGCCAATAAATTGATATATTTGTACAATAAAAGAAAGCGAAGTCTGATGGATTAAATACTATATGCCCGCAAACTATTAAACTTAGTATATAAATGATCTTTCCAAGAATTTCAAACATGCTTCTCATACCCTGTGTGAATTAAGTCAAGATTTCACATTATTCTTTTGTGAATTTCAAGACTCAATGCAAAAGAAGTTACAATTTGTCATTTGATGTCAATTGTTGCAACCTCTGTAAATACATGAGTTATTTCCTTTACTAAGCTGAACCAATACAGCTAGAGGCAAAATAGCTGACTTTCTCAGGACATGCTAATTGTCCGTGCTTCTTTCTGTGCACTGGCCAATTGCATTAAGTTACCAGAACATCACTAAGGCAACATCAGTAGAATGACCTTTCCTGCACAGACCGATTTCTTCTCAACTTTCAATTCCCGCTTGCTAGATTCTGGCAGACATTTTTCCACAGTTTACATCAACCTCACTGATTTTCAACTAACTGCAGACTGAGCTGAGAGTTTGAACAGTATTGCCACAATTTCTGTCTTCAAAATATCTGCACGGGTTATGGAGCCTACTCAGTCAAGTATTTATAATTTTTAGCCTTAATGAGAGTATTCTGGGAATACAACATAGCATTCGAATATTGTACATATTATAAACACAATATAAGAATGAAACAAAGAATCAACATTAAAAAAAAAAAGAAGGCCTGTGCCTTAAATATTTTAAATATCATCAAACTGGCACAAGCTCATGTTTACTTAATTCTATGCTAAAAGGAACACAAATACCAGCTATGGCAAATAATGTAAAAGAGATGAGTTTCAGGTACCACAGCTCCTCACGAAAGTGTACCAAATTCTGTGGGTTTAAAATAATGTCTGTTCCACTTTTCCCTCTCCCACTGATTTTCACAAGGAGCCCACAAAAATAATAGGGTATGAAACCTTAATCCAGCAACACAGTGATGAGCACGCAAACCATTAACTGCCTGAGTAGTTTCTTTGGCATAAAGTAACAATGCAGATGCTTCAGTAAGCGTAAGTTTTGAATCACTGAATCAAAGCCTAAAGCTTACACTGAGTTTCAGAGGTACTTTTGTCTGGAGCAAACACACTGAATTCACTATATCCCCTTTCTGACAACTCCAGTTTAACCTGAACAAGAGTCAGACTTATTTCAGTGAAAATAAACTAGTTACACATATGCACATGGAAAAGCATACCCTGTATTAAAAGTGTAACTAGAAGAAATCCTTCAAAGGACATACACTCATATAATTTAAACCTCAAGGCAATTTCCAACCACTTATTACAATGGTCAGACTGCTTTCATTGCAACAGAAAATAAATAAAAAATTTTCAATCTGGTTTTATATACAAATACATAGTGGCAGAAAACCAATGGTCTAACAAAAATAGATTTGATGAATTTGACTTTTTTGACATATAAAACTATGTAAGTTTTACTCCTGTGTCTCTCACCAAAATAGGGCAGTTCTGTTTTTCCACACTGCTTAACTTAAACTGTCTTCCATTATAATTCCTAGTTTCAATCACTTTTCTATCAGCTTCCCTGTCTGCCTCAATGTTTTTTGACATATTGCAGCTGCACTTCTTTCTGAAGTACTGTGTGGTCTGTTCCTTGCTATTTGACTTAACCATTACTTCTCTTTTACTTGGAAATAAAATGCAAACATAAAACTGTGGTTTTGAATTTGCTGAAAGCAGTTTCCTTAGACTTTAAGGTCTGGGATTACCATGTGCCCGAAGCAGAGCTTCTGCAGTAAAGAGTGGGGCTTGAAGCATGTCAGCAGATTCCACGATCAGCATATCCTTAAGCCTTCGCAGGTCTTGAAGTCTTAGCCCCTCATATGGCTTTAAGAAGAAGAAGAAAGATAATTTATGTTTAGTTAGTCTCTAATGCAATATTAAAAAGAAATCATTCAAAGCACTGTTACCGATCACCATCTCAACTGTGCGGCAGTATGGGACAAAATTTATTCACTGTGCACACCAATGACCATGCAAAGTTATATGGAAATACTGTCATTTTGTAGTATTTATAGTATGATTTTTGTAAAGTTCAAAATTGAAAACCCATGTTCAAACGATAAACTAGCCTAGCACTCACTTTCTCCCTCCCAAAAAAACTTACATTTTCACAGAATGCAGATGAAGCTTGATTCAGTGATTAGGCCTCAGATATTGTGGAATAGGTATGAGAATGCATGACTAGATTTGAACTAAGGATTTAGAGAAGAGCCAGAGAAAGGACAGGTTAGCATACATTGCATATAGATTCTCTGGCACTATACATTAATTGAGACCTGTTAACTCTGAATTGGTCTGGAGGAGGATACATTGAGACATTAGAGAGTAAGAAGTTTTGTGAGCAGAAACCAGCACAGGTCTTCTGAGGCAATATCCACCCTTTCAGAAGTGAAGTCAGTCCTGAATAGGACAGACGAGACATGAAATTAGATATTCATAGAAATGCTATGAGGGTTGAGGTTGGAAGGGACCTGCAAATGCCATTTGTTCCAACCTTCCTCCTCAATCAGGGTCACTTAGAGCCAGCTGCCCAGGACCATGTCCAGGTGGCTTTTGGATAGCTCCAAGGCTGGGGATACATTGTACATGGAGATGTCAAAACTCTTTTTGAGAAACAATGGCCAACTCTCATAGCCCTACAGAGAGCAGATCAGCCAGCTGCCTTCCTGGTCTGGAGCTCCATCCCCTTATCACAGCATTAGAAAGGGTTAAATCAGAAAGACAAAAATAAGTAATTTTAGGATTCTGAATTAGCCTCAAACAAGAGAGCAGAGATATACACACACATGTTTGCAGATGCCTTTTTAAAACTAAGAAAGGAAGACTATGACAGCAAATAACGTATTTGTTAGTGCTGCACAGAGAAAATGTCCCATAGGTAGAAAGAGGAAAAAAAAAAGTGGAAGGGTCTGTAAAGAGAATGGATACAGAAAGGATATGTAAAAACACTATTCTTACATGCACTGGTTTTATTTATTTATATTAAGAGTAGCTAACAAAGTATTTAAAGCATTTGACATAAAATGTTACATGCTTAAAACTACTTAGGAACCTGGCCACCAAATGGCAATTGTCTCCAGCAATTTGGAGACAGAAGGACACAGCAGCAGTGGTGACAGATAACCATAGTTAAGACTATGTATCATTATTTACTATCTATATTTTGGTTTTATGTAGACCACAGTCCAGGACTCTCCAGTGCTAGATTATAAGGACACACATGTATGCATACATACACAGCCAGAAAGCAAAAGATTGGTTCTGTCCTCGAAAGGTTACAATCTAAGTAAAAGTCTGTTGTCCCCTTTGAGGATAAAAAGCAGAAGGCAGAAGTGATGGGGAGAATGGGTACCCTGGGTTTCTAAATGACTTTGTTCTTTCAAGACACCTACTCTAAAAATGCAACTTGCTTCCTGTATTACAGACATCATCATAAACTCCACAATGCATCTAAACCAGTAACTGACTCCCACAAGGACGTCTCCTGTTAGCTAATCAGTGAAATAAACAGGTGCTTCTCGACACTAGAAACTCTGTCATCAGCAAGAGTAATGCTCCACAGATCTGTATTGGGTCTTTGCTCTTTTTGAGAAAGCAAGCAAAGCAGAAGAGAAATGATTTGTGAGTGTCCTGACCTATATCTTGATTGCTCAAGTTCAGGCAGTTTCTTTATGTCCTTCCAGTGCTGATCATGCATGACTCAGTAAAGGACAATCTGAACGTTAACGGCTTGCACTGAAATAAATCTGGGCCACTTGGATTAATAGCATGCTGGAATTTGACTGACCTTCTTAACTTATTACAAAAGAGATAATTTTTGAAAAACGTTTCAGAGAGACAGGGATAAAGACAACTGTGTGCCAGAATGATTATAATTGTGCTGTATGTACAGCAAAAAAATAGAAGCAAAATTGTCATGACTGAATCTGAACTCCATTTTGAATTGCAATAGTAAAACAATTAGCTGTGTCAGCACAACAGTACTCAATTCCTGAAGACCATATACATAATAAGAAAAAAACCTTTTCTGTTAAACTTGCAACATATCAGCATATCTTAGGACCTGGTATTTTATCCTGAAATGCAGATATGTTCAGAATTACATCTAACTGATTGGTTCTAGGTCAAACACTGGCAAGTATCTCCCCTTGAGTAACAGACTACTGTATGATCTCAGTTGAAGCATTCCACACAACCTAGCAGGGAGTTTTGGATCTGCAGTTTTTAAGAATCCAAATTTTATCTTTTTAAGTAATGAGGGAAATATTCCCTAAGAATGTGTTTGAAATGTCAGACATTTGTTTCATAAAATAACATATGAGCCCACAGAAGAAGCTGAAAGAAATTTTAGACTGGCACTATTAAGTAGCTTAATCTGGAAATTCCGGAGTGAAGACTTTATACAAGAGGAACCTTAAAGAGGTTCCTTAAAAAGGTGTACAAGACAGTCTTGTAGAGATTTGTGAAGATACAGTCTTTAGTTATGAGGATGTACATCCAGTGTGTAATGTCACAGAGGTTTGTTTTCAGCTGATTCAAACACTGATGACTTATCTCTGCAATGCCATGTGCTGTAAAGGATTTTGATTACAGCTTATGATGCTCAGAGACCTTTTTTAATGGTCGTTTACGGAGGAGCTCTTTATTGATATTTGCTGTGAAAAGGATGTTCAATATTAGCATCATTTAACGACATAATGATTTGAAATATACTATTAGAGTTACTACTTAAATGCATTGCTGAGCCTCTCACTACAGATTCCAACACTTCTGTATTCTCAAGAGCTCTTCTTTGAAATTATTTTCTTCTCCATTCTTCTCCACTTTTTACTACTAACATTTAGATATCATAAATTATACTTTTTTTTTCCCTCCTGAAAGTACTTTCAGTACCTAAGCCGATTGTTTTAACAGTTCATTTCAAACTATTATTACTTTCTTCTCTTGTAAAGCACCATTAAAATAGACAGGGGCAAAGTAACTCTGCTACAGTGATGACTATATAATTAAATGGTGTCAAAACACTGTATGTAAACATCCTTCTTTATGGGTGGATGGAGTTCTGTAGTTAATGGAATAATATATTAAAATATTATTTATACTCCATTTAACTCATTCAAGTAAAATTATATGCACTATATGTATGTAAGAGTACATAAATCTTAACTAACTGTTGTCCCCTTCTCTCCTTTCACTTAATAAACCATTCTCTATCTGTAGAGATAAAATTAATTTTAATAATTTAAGATAACTCTTATATAAATACTTGTGGAATTTATATTACTTACATATTTATATGACATCAATTCAGGAATTGAAAAAAATAATTCCAATTATTCTACACTCAGTAAATCTGTGATACACTCACTAGCAGTGTATTTCTACAGTATCCAGTGGCACATATGTAAAATGAATGAAGAAATTATATATTTTGCTATTGCATAAGGTATTTCACTGTGTCTGACTAACAGCCAAAACTGTTCTGGATGATCTGCTCTGAGGTACTGCTCATTCCCAGGTGTTTCTTATATAAATTTAAAACATTACACCATCTGATTGAAAGGAAGGACCCTGCTGTCTCCCAGGGATACATCACCAAGACAAATATGCTCTCATGCTACAGTAAACAGCAATGGAAAAGACTGTGCAAAAGAACAACCAAAATCTATAAAAGCAGCTTAAGAACAATCACTTACTGTCATATTATTTAGTGTATCTTCAATTAGATTTAAAAGATAAATTTAGATTTTATATAATGAAGATTTGTTTTTGAGATTATTCAACAAAGTAAGAGCAAAGAATCAAGAAAAAAAGGATTGTGCTCTCCTGTAAACATGGCAGGTTTGGAAGGGGAGGTATTGGGTACTGTCATTCCAGATACTACTGTGCAGATCACAAACAATGGAGTTAAGCCCATTTGGCTGTTTTGCCTGGGAAGAAATCCTATTCATGGTTCTCAAATGTTTTATCTTTTCCTGTAACCTTCATTCAAAAGATGCAGTTCCTTTGAAAATGCATTTCTTAGTTTTCAAAGTTTTTTAATTATTCATGAATGAATATTTTCTGGTTTGGAAGGATGTTGAATGGCAACAATTACAAGCTGAATACTATGCTAAAAAAACATTTTGTACGCTCTGTCCTTGAGTGTTTATTAATATATAGAAATGAAACTGAGAGAAAAAAAGTAGAGGGTCATCCTTGAGAGGCAATTTTGGTGAAGCATCTCTGCCCTGGGGCTTTTGATGGAGGCATCACCATCGCCAGTTGTAAATGCAGCTGTCACTGCCCATCCCAGACATTTGCGTACAGACCTGGAGGATGAGGACATGCAGTCATTTGGATTGCAGCTCAGTTCAAGTCTTTCTAAGGCTGTTTTTCAACTGGTTTTGGCCACTCTGAGGACTAAGACTGAAAAATCAGCCTCTCCTGGCTACATGCTCTTGGCATATTCCTTGTGCCAGCACTTGTTCTCTTAGAGATAAACAAGAAGTGAGAGAAATTATCCCACTGGAAAGTCATAAAGAAAGCAGGGGAAAACCAGCAGGGAGCACATGAAGAGAGAATTGCGCTATATAAATCCCCAAGGTCATCAATTGGTGTACCAAATTCCAGGCTGATATTTTTTGGCAGGGAAAGCTGCCCTGGTATGTGAGACGGACAACTGTACAGTCCCTTGTAACTACCAAGTCTTTAAGATGGTTTTGCTCAGCATCTACCTTAAAGAGGCATGAGACAACATCTTCTCTTGCAGAAAAGCCTGTTCAAGCAGCTCTTGATTTGTCCCACCCATACCTGTAAGTTCCCCATCTTCTTAACTGTGCTGGTGTATAAGGCAGCAAACCCTTGGCATAAATATGATGGTAACAATTATTCAACTTAAATAAAAAAAGTTACATATTACCACTCTTTCAAACTTTTTCTTCTTTTAAGCCAAAACATTGCTATGATCCAGCTGAAAACATAACCTTCCTACTAGTTCTGCTTGCATAACCAAAGGAGTGGTAAACTGCAATTGTGGCAAGAAACGGCTGCAGCCTTTTAAAGTGTTTCTGGCAAGAGAGAAAATATAATTTTAAACTATCTTCTTACATTTTGGATGCCTCTATATAGGAATATTCAGAGAAATTAAAATGAATTAATTACATTGGCTATTTCAACGTACTAAGTATATTTAACCTCATCTCTAAATGTTTCATCTAGGAATAGAATAAACAATCTAATTAAGCCTGAATTTATCCAAGAAAAATGGTCAAAAATTTAAATGGACACTACAAAGACTTTCTTACTCTCAAATAAGTGACCATGAGTGGCATTTTGCAGGGGCACAGTTAATGTGATCTAAGCCTACTCATGTATTTTCTTTTAAAAATCATTAGGTCATAAGCGGCCTAAGCTAGTAAAAGGCCAAGCCATGCTATTTCTGAAGGGAGTAACCACAGAGAAAACTATTGTCCTTTAATTTAAACAGGAATAATTTGCAATATTTACTGAATCATATAATTTATCTTTGTATTCTTATTTAGAATTTTAGTTAACTAAAATCTGATCATGGATGGGGAGGGAACTTGCACTCAGAATCTTTTTGGTCAAATTATCCTTATGGAATCACAGTCTTCTGTAAGGCAGAACAGAATTCCAGCCAATTTTTTGTCAGTGAATTGTCTCTCTCTTTCAAAAATTTACTTGGAAACAACACCACTTGTTATTACCTGTTTTTCATACAAACTCTGGTATGCAGTAGCTTCAGGCATCACGTTATAAAACAAGAAAGTAAATGCACTATGTTGAAGTCCTGCACTAGTCAGTTTTGAGTGTCATTTGTAACATTCAACTCAGTCTCTGTCCAGGAAGATCCACCGGAACAGTTTCCCTACTCTATTCCACAGATTTTTCTGCTTTTCAGAATTTCTTTTGTCCTCATTTTTGAGACAAAAAGGCATCTTAAGAAATTAAAAAAAAAATTAAATAATGTTTGGTTTAGAGAAACTGTTTCCCAGCTTACTGGCCTCCTCCAGCCTGTATCTCCTTATTGTATCTCCTCCAGTCTCACAGCCTGCAAGACAGTCCACATAATTAAGATATGAATAAAATTTCTGTTTGACAATGTGTTTGTTATGTTCTCAGAGCTTAACTTGAAAATTATAAAGAGCTGCGCTAAAATTGTTTACAAATCCGAAGTACAAAGTACAGTACCTACTGAAATACTCTGCAGACTTTTGTCACAATGTAACTGCTACAAATATAAATGTGTAAAACACTTCAGATTTAAAGTATCCTCTGACCTCTTTTTTGTCTAAAGCAGCATACTCAGCTTCAATGCTTTCAGCTTCAGGATCACGTGAAAATACCATTCGAGATTCCAGGTTAAGAGCCAGCTCTTTGTGGTGCTGTTTCTCTGCACAGTCACATGGGGTATCCTTATTTTCATTTTCTGCAAACAAATCTCCACCATGTTTTACTAGAAGCTGAAAAGTAAAATGGCAAAGTAAGCAGTTGTTAATTAACAACTCTAATAACACCCTAGAGAAAAGGCATATGAATTAAGAAGAACAACAAAAAAAATGAACAAGAAAAATAGAGACAAAAATAACAATAATAATAATAATAATAGTCGTTAGAAAACAAGGATTCTCTATTTTTATTAAATCAATTCTGCTTGCTTTCATGCTTAATTATACCTATATCCACAGTAATTCCACAGAACCACAAAATCTAAGAAATATGTTACAAAGCAATGCTGCACAATATGTTTGTTAGGTTTCAAAGACTAAAATTCTGCTTTACTGATATGGTCAGTGTCCCAAGAAAATGAGGGGTCTGAAGCCCTCAAGCATGTGTCAAGATGGAGCTAGAAACACCTTTAAATATTCTTGCTACACAGGTACAACTCCACCATTTGTACACTTGTGCTGACAGAAAAGAGGGGATTCCTTGGGTAGGAGAGATGGGAGGATACTGATTCACAGGGAGCACAAAATACTACTGGCAGCTCTACTTCGTTTTTAAGCACATGAAAAAAATGAAGTGAAATAATGCTAATTCTAGCAATTCTAATACGGTCTAGTACTGTGCTATTTCACCAACCTTGTCTCTGGCCAGTAACCCTCCCAAAATGCAGTCTCTAAGTATTAAACCCTTGTGCTGCTCTCCTTAACTTGCTAACTTGGTCTCCTGCTATAAACTGACCTGGTATCAGGAAGGACAGTATATGCCACAGATTTTAAAGGGCCAAGTGGACCATTCTGCTGATTTATTATGACACCTTTATATCATTACTATAATGATTCATCTTGTTTTTAAACAAAGTCTATAAACATTATCTTGCCTTCAAGTTAAGATCATGATGTCTGTAACAAAAACATTTCAAAACTCAGGGTCTAATTTTTATACTTCTAAAAAACCCCAAAATTCTCCAAAATTATCTGTTCTTCAGATAAGCCTTTTAAAGATCATGACCAGACACTCATTAAGTTTTTCTTCAGTAGAAGAGAAAATTCCCTTCATCTGTCACTGCAGAATACAGAATGTCTTTTACAAACTCGAATTCATTCTTGTAGATTGGGAAACCTTTCCCACATTCTCCAAAATTAAAAAAACACAATGCAAAACCAAAAATAGCAGAAACCAGTGCAACATCGAGATGTAGTTGAGAAGATATTAGCGTCATTGAGTATTTGATCTTCATAGCAGAGTATCAGGCAGAAATACCGATAATACTGGGACATTTACCAAGATACACAGCCAACAGTTAACCTTTGTTCTATCTAAACTTCTTAATACTGCCAAAACTTTGTTAACTTCAGTATCATATTCTGTCTGTTCATTTTAACCTCTAACAGAAATTTAACTGAGGCAACTAAGACACCTTCTGAGGGAAAAAAATAATAAATATATTTGAAAGAACATTCCATAGACTTATGCAGCTCAAAATCTAATCTGCAAGATAAGGAATATGCAAAGCAACATGTTTTCAATAATGATGCCATATTTCTCTAGAAGTACTGTTAAAAAGTCTTATGTTGCTTGACTAAATGAGATTAATAATCTAAACAATCTCATTAGCAATTTAAACAATTGCAAAAATACCATTTAATACGCCAAATATACTGTGATAGTGTGGAATGTATCTGCATAAAATCAAATCTATTCAGCATGGAAGTTATTATTGTTTCCACAGTAGTCTGAGGTAAGCACATAATTTTACCCAAAGTATCTTTAGCAAGGGGTTCCACACAGCTGTTCTGCTCAGAGAAATGTAATACATGAATGGAGCAGTATCAAGACTGCACATTTGACTGTCAACTCTGAACAAGTTAACTAGTAGGTACTTCAGCCACGAGGATCTCTGTTTGGGGTTTCCTTTTCTTATTTGGGTGTGGTGGGGAGAGGCAAAGATATAGAACTGGGGTTTTCCTGAAAAGTGATGGAAAGTGAAGGAGACAATGAAAGAGGAGTGCTGCTCTGAAGTGAGAGTAACCGCCGCAGAAAATGGGCAAAAGGCACTCCTGGGGTTCTAAGTGACCTTCTACTTACTGGAGTGAGGGAGGACAGCTTGAGGATTAGGATCAGGTTTTTTATCTCTCTTTTTTTTTTTCCTTAAGAATTTTAATCCTCAAATACTTCTAGGAACAAAGAGATAATTGTTAAATGCCTTCACCGATCTCTGTTTCGGGCTTGGTGAAGGCATGTAGTGTTCCTGTTCATAAACCTGTTCCTGTTGAAGGAGTCAGAAAAACTACAGACCCCAGACTGGTGGATTTAGGATATCTCACATCCAAGGTCCTCTATCCCCTGGTAGGGCACATGAAGAAGTTTGAACTTGGGGGTGTACATTATGTTTCTAATTCAGAAACCATGACTAGTTAGGACTACATAACTCTAGCAAATAGCAATCCATGTGGATCAGACTGTAAATTCTTCTTCAAAGACAATCTGAAAGCAAATTACAGTCAGAAATGGTTTACTCAATTACAGTACGTATTGTCAAGATAACATAACAGTTTATATAATTAAATGGGGAACTAGCAATCTAGTAACTGGATTTATCTAATGAATCACATTACAGACACTGAGAAATAGAATGATAATTTGTAAAGAAGCACAAACCATGAACTTTTATGATGAGTTTAAAACAAATTGATTTTAGTCTGCAGTTAAAAGCCGCAGCCCAGCTCCAGAACCACTATTCACTCTGCAGCAGCTGTGATTCTTTCTAATATTACAGTCTGCTTGGATCTTACTGCATGAGTCCATTTGCTTCACGCTCTTGAAATTGAAACTTTCAAACTGTTGTGTCTATCTCTAATACCACTGCATTAGAGTGGTAATTTCATTCATGCCCCATTTACAGACATGAAGGCAGAAACAGGCAGAAGACTCCTTGCTCAAATTCCTTGTAAATCTGAAGTCTAAGTTTGCAAATACCAGACATTGAACTATGTTGGATACTTATTACTACAGTTTTCTTCTGTTTACCACTTCTCTACCAGAAAGAACCTTTCTTATGTCAAATCATTTCATGTGAGTGTTTTTCACCAAATTTCTTCAGAGAACATTAAATACTAATTGCTGATATCTCCCATTTTCTCATATGACATGCACATTTGTCCACTATTTTATAATAATGTAAGTAAAAATATGTTTAAAAGCACATGTATCATCTTGAGGAACGACAGACAGAATACCTGTCAGTGAAATGCTTACAGGCAGAATTTAGCAGGAAGTCGGATGAAATAAGTGGCACTTAAACAAGAGAACAAGATAGTCCTTTGAAATTTGTTTCTTTATCAAATCTGAAAGAATAAAAACTTGACAATCAAAATAAAAGCTGTAGTAACACAGACCTAGGAGACAGCCTGATATTTGTTTACAAATAAATAACATCACAAGAGGCTCTAAATCAATCTTCTAACCATGATTGATTTTGGATGAAAGAAAGAGCCAGACAACACCTATATTTCATTCAGTTACCATGTATATAGTTAGCTGGGTCTGAGTATAATTCAGCTAGCAAAGACTGCATGGTGACTTGCCTCCCTGGTGAAAATCAGTAAGTATGTAAATAAATTCTAAGGACATGTTGAAGACAAACTGCTGGTGTGGAGCTTGAAGAGCTGTAACAACATGGGGCAGAGAAAAGAGAACGTATACGGGCAGGACTCAGGCTGTGTTACTGGAGGTTAAGTATCAGCATCTAACAGCAGCATCCTCTTAACTCCTCTCAGTACCGAGCAGGGAACTGGAGAGGCAGAGGCTGAAATAATAGCATAGAAAATGGCATCAGGAAGATCAGTTTTCATTCTTTAGAAGCTCAAAAAACTAAGGATGATCTGTATACTAACAGAATGAAAGAAGTGTTGGATACTGGAAATAAAAAGACATGATCTGAACTTCTATAGAAAGAACTAACGAAAAAGCAGAAGGTAAAGAAGAATATTAAATTCAAGGGGGTGCATGGCTGAGGCTAGGGAATTGAAATGACAAAATTTAAATGAGAATTCTCAGACAATATCTGGAAACTTGGCGGAATACAACCAGCAAACATAATGTGACAATGATAGAGAAGTTCACAGTATTGGAAAGGTGATGCTACATACCTTTTTTTAAATAAGCCCCAAATAAACTGATAAATAAATAAACAAGCTAACTCTATCACGAAATACCAGTGGAATACAATTCCGGAATTAAACAAAACAAAACAAAAAAAAAGGGGCTTTGGTGACGACCTGACTAAAACCGTAATGATAAAGGTAACATGGCTACTAAGCATAGAAATGCTGCAAGGAAGAAACCACAAAAATAAAGGGAATTTCTGTAACTGCATCTCCCAAGGATATTTAAAAAATATGTAAGCTAATAAATGACTCTTAAATTAAAATTTCAGACTACATAGGTGACTGGATAATAGACAAAACAGTCAGCCAACACATGAGAGGAGAAGCAACTCCTGACTTTGTCCGGAGCAGTCTGCAAGACCTAATTCAAAATGTTACTATCAAAGAACCACTCATTAACAATTCCCAAAGATTCATTAAACTTGCAGAAGCAGTAAAAAGACAAGAAATCCACTTCCTACTTTCAAAAAGTGCTAAGTAAGTCAAGAAGTCCTTTGGCTGCTTTCAAAAAGTAGTACTAAGTAAGTGTGGAAAAAAATTCCAGAGACATCACAAGAATCTGTGAAGAGAGACAAACAGGACAGAATCATATGGAAAATAAAAACCTGAAGTTGTCTCCAGATGAAGAATATGTAAAGAACAAAGTCTGGGTAAGGTAAATGCAAAATCACAATAAAGAAGACTTTGACAGTTTTTTGAGCTGTATACCACGTGCATAACAACTCAGAAAAAATAATTTTAAAACACCACACAGTAAATCTTTCAATATTTTTGTAAAGTAGGTTGCTGGACAAAGTGTAAAAGTAATCTCATGTAATATACAGCAGAAAAGCGGTATGAACTGTTGGAGCCCAGATTCTGGATGAATGTACCACACATACTTTATGAAGGACACAAATTAAAGTCTTTCAAATGGAAGTCTCAGAACAAGAGGTTCTAGAAAGATCAATAAACTATTTACTAATATAAATACCCAGCATCAGATGGTACTTATATTCATGAGTCCTAATGAAACTCAAATATGAAACTTCTGAACTATTTATTATAATATGCATCTTACTGATTAAATCTATCATGGTACACAATTAGAAGATAGTAAAAGTAACACCAGTACTAAAAACAGCTCCAGAGAACGTCAGGAAAGATCATCAGTTTTTACTGCAGCAAGAGGTCACCAGTGAAGTCCCAGAGGTTCTGGGACCCGACTGTTTAAGATATGAAGTTGTTATCCAGAAGAGAAGGTGCAAAAAGAGGTGATAAACTTTGATGATGATACTAAGTTACTGAGCAAAGTTTGAATAAACATGAAAAAACATGTAAATGTCACATACAAATGCTGAACTGTGAATTAATTGTTGCCATTGAAAATACAAGTCTTGATGTTAAAATAGACAGACTTATGAAGATGTTAGCTGTTTTTGAAAATGTTAGATGTCTGTTCTTGTGTTCTTTATATCAAATGACCAGCACAATTAAATGCTAGTTCTCATTACCTGATATAGTTTAAAAATAAATCTGATGTAAGATCTTCAGAAGTCATTCCCAATTACTCATTACTATCCACTACTTTCACAAACATTAAAAAAGCTGGACACTGTAAATTAAAGACATCGAATCTGTTCTTGAAACATGAACAGCATTTCCAGTCTCAGCTGCACAGCAAAGTAAAAAGAGCTCTAAGTTTCTCTCAGGTTGTTACTTCACTTCTCTTTACACATATAGGATGCCTATGCCTACCTTTAAAGCTTTTTCTCCACTGTTACAACCTTGTAATTAATTCCAGTTTTTATATGCCTACATGAGTCTTCTTCATGTTGAGGAGTTATTGTCATGAAGTTCATGTATATGTAATCCAATTATTTCATTTTTCTCTACAGTGTATGTTTTGGGCTGTCTTTGCAATTTTTCCAATTAATGAAAAATAGAATTAAGAAGTTAATTCAGTATACCATACCAGATTTCCTCCTCCACGAAAAAAAGCTTTGTGAAACACTGAGCATGTCAGTTACTCATAATACATATAAACTTATAATTATATATGAACTTTTACCTCAACACAGGTTTTCATCCCTGAGGCAGCAGCATAGTGCAAAGGTGTATTTTTTTTGTTATCGACAGCATCAATGGCTGCTCGTTCATACTGTCCTTCATCCAGCTTTGCTCCCTTCCACTTCAGGATCATTTGCAGACAATCGGCTCTTCTGCAGTCATCTTCCGAGGGCCGTGTCAGGCGAGGGTGAAGAGCTCCTTCCGAGATCATGATCTGAGGTCCCATACACAGTAAGTGCATAGATGTCTCATTGTGCACATTCCGTTTATTTGGGTTACCATCTCTAACAAAAAGGAAAGTTCTGCAACAGGGGGAAAAATAGAAGAAAAATAATTAGCACACAATTTCATTAATTTCCTTGAAATTGGAAGGGTGGATTATGACAGCTCTCCTTCTTGCAAAGATTTTGATTACTTGTGTTACTGACAAATGTTCTTTAACAGACAATTACTACTGGACAGGTCTCCTCCATTTCTCTTAGGAGTCCAGAGCCAAGATCTGGGTAAATTATTGAAATATCACTAAGTACCACATATAATTACTTTGTCAGTGTACGAGAAAGTTTATTCTACAATTCTGTGTTGCATTGAGATAAATGTTTTTAAGTCACAAGATTGATGAAACAGGTACTTTATTTCTTCTGCTCTGTCCTGAATTTGGTAGTTTGCAAACAGAGAATGATAGAGCAATTTCTTAAAAATTCATTCTCCATTGCTGTATCTTTAGTCAGATGTCGATGCAGCACTTACTACTTCTCAAAATATTATAAATACTTTTCCTGCCAGCACTGCACGCATTAAGGAATGACTACTGACTTTTTCACTCTGGAACATATGGAAGTGCAACGTAATGCAAATTCTCCCCTATACAGGTGACAGAAACTGGCAAGAATTTAAGTGATCTCCTGAATGCTTTAGAGGTAGTTCAAAGTGGACAACATAAACTATTACCAGCAAAAAAGAGTCACCTTAGGAATGAAAGGGAAACAACAGGCTGATTCTTAGAATCACAGCTTTAAATCCTAAGAACACCTGAGACAACGCAGCTCCCTGCTGCTTCTTGCCAGCAAGGATTTACAGAAGTTACAATCCCGATCTGAAATGGAAGAACCGAGACAAATCATACAAGCCCTGTGAATCCGAATGTGCTTTAGCCTTTTGAGGTATACTAAAATATTTTTTTCTTAAGGGAGAGTAAATGGTAGGCAATGGCTGAGAGGAAAGATCACGTCTTTGAAGGACTAGGGTCAGAGAGACAGCAATGATGAAAGAGCTCCATGTGAAGGGAGGAAGAACAGGTATTGTTCCCTCAGGTTCCCAGAAAGGTAATACCAGGCTAAATCTGAAGCATGTCACATGTGTTCAAGAAGTTACTGCAAAAATGCCTGCACTGTTCCCATAAACCCCCTCACACATAAAGCCCGCACAAGTCACTGTATATCTCCTCTCCAGGCTGTTCCCTGACTCCAAAGAGTTTGCAAATATAAAAAAACCCAGTTATTCTGGAATCCCCATTACATTAGCACAGGGGACCAGGTTCCACCCTCCCTGACCACACCCCTAAGACTAATGAAAAACAGTTTCAATCACTTTCAGGCAGCTCAGCTACCTCAAAGCAGGTGCTGCCTACATACAAAATCAGACAATATTGCTCTTGGTGAACCATGGTGAGAAGAACTGGACAAACTTACCCAATGTGACAGACAAAAAAAGCTATTTACCTCAGTTATTGCCTTATGCTATGGTTACAGGTCTAAATGCCATATCCTCTTTCTGTTGTCCCTGAATTCCACATTTCTCTCTCTCAGAGTTCATCCATGCTTTGTTCAGGACAAAGAATAACCCTGAAACAATTTTATTAATAAAGGAAGAGGCTGTACAGGGTGAAAGGGAATTTCCCTTTCAGATATTATTGAAAATAGTCTGGACAACTATTTCAGTGGAAAAAACTAGATACAGATGATCTGGTCCTGCAGTGGAAGAATGTCTTGATAGGTATTTGGTCAGTTGGATTTCTGTCCTTTCTTCCTCCTGAAAATCGGAGTGGCCTGAATTTAAAACAAAGCTTATTATTAAAACACCATGCTTTTAAATATGTGGCAACAAAGTATTCGGGGAAAACACAAAACAGTATCCTCTATGTTGCCCTATTTTGGCAGAAAAAATGTTTCTTAGAGAAATCTCTCCTTCATTCCTCGATAGCTGACATGATAGATGCATTTGTTAGGAAATATAAATATGCCAAACTTGAGATTAAAGATGTTGTCAAAAAAGTGACAGCATATTTTGTTTGCTTGAGGTTTTTTGTTTGTTTTCAGAGGGAAGGGATTTAGCTACACAGGCAAAGTGCTTCAGAGCCAATTACATGAAATGGTAAGACTAATCAGTATCAAACACTATCCAAAGTGAATTTGCTTGTCTGAATTAGCTTTACATAGTATGAAAGCAGAGTCAGAAAGAAAGGAGGGGAAGGCAGGCAGGAAAGTCAGAGACAGAAAGAGGGAAATGGGAAGGAGAGAGAGAAGATGGGGACAAGATAGATACTATAAAGGCACTTGAATACGATCAGCTCTTCAGCATAAGGGGAAGTCAAGCCAATCCTGAAAAGCCCAGCCAAACTCGTGACTTAAAGTTCAGAGATGAGATGACTGGCATCCGAAAAAGGGCAAATTAATACATTTTACATCCACAAAGTCATTACTCAACAGGGCTCCATTTTTAACAGTGGTATTTGGTGCATAAGACTTTCACAGAGCAGTGCTGTAGCTCCCTGCAATTTGGCTCACAACTTCAGAGGTATAAGAAGCTAAATTTTGCCTGGAAATGTACTGATAGAGTGAAAATATGCACTGCCAATGGGAAATATCACCTAACCACAAGGCAGACAGACTTTACTCTAGTTGCAGTTTCCAGATTTTGCTTCAATCTGTAGCACTTTGCAGAATCCAAACTTGAGGTGACAAAAGCATCATAAAAGTGTTGAAAAAGTGACAAAAAGGAACGGGCTGTAACATTCACACCTACTACTATTTGTATTTGCAAAAAAGCAGCAAGAAACTCAAGATCACAAGGCTGGGAACTTGAATAATAAACAACTGGGACATGCTCTCACTTTGGGAAACTAACAACACAACTATTTCTTCACATTTTAATAAAATCTTCAATGTTTGGGGCATGAAAACTACCATATTTACAGGATTTTTTTCTCTCTAAACAGATGATGTATCTATTTTAGCTATATATAGATACACATAGTTGGAACTAGATGATCTTTAAGGTCTCTTCCAACCCAAACCATTCTGTGATTCTATGCTCTATATGTATGCATAAAAAAAAAAAATACAAAAATTTACCTGTGTGGAAAAATAAAACCAAATTTAAAAACTGGTGTAAAATGGAATGGTAAAAGTAGTTCTGACAGCTGGAGGCTAAAGCATGTCTGAACATGTTCAAAGACAGTGAAAGTAACAATTTCTGAAAGCAAAGCACGTATACTGTATAAAGCACACAGAAAATTGCACTGCTGCTTTAAGCAAGACAAGTAAAGCACTAGAAAAAGATGAGCTGCAGCAACAGGGTAAACTGCACAGGATTCCCTTTCACAACATCCTGTCTGCTCTTGGGTTAGACAGCCACTGTAAGTACAGCTGGCTAAAGAAAGTTACACTGTAAATTCCAGGGCAGGCATACACCTAAAGCTCATAGCTTTAAGAGAAGTGTATGAGTATTAATACCAGTATTTTAAGAGCATTAAGAGAAGTATGGGTAAGCCATGAGTTACAACAACATACAGAAGAGCCAAGCCATGTTACCCAGTAATTTAAAACTCATTTGCACTAAATTAATTCATAAAATTATTGAATCATTCAGCTTCCAACACAGTAGACCAATACCGATGGCATTAAACCTTGAATAACTATGATTATTTCACTAACTGAAAGTACTTTTCTCCCAAATATACTATAAGAAAACAACCACAGTGTACTAGTAAGCACTTGAAGAAATCTTTTTAGTCATTATTGTTTTAAATAATTTTGTGAAGAGTATTATTTTTTACCACATCTAATAAATATAATTACTGGTATTTTTATTTATTATACAGTGCTAGAAAGTTATTTATTAGTACTTAAAAGTGTCTCCTCTGTTTCACTAAGATTCTTAAGCATTTCTTACAGCCCAGAAAATCTCCTGCATGCAGTAAAAACCTGGACAGGAGAGAATGAATATTCCTATTCTAAAACAAAGAATCAGCTGTCAGGTCACTAACCATTTATGAAAGAAAAACCACAGACTATTATCTTCACTTTTTGTAAGCCTTAATTCAACTGACTCCGTGCCTAACAACTGTTACTAACACTACCAGAATTCCCATAAACACTAGAAATATCCTGCTGTAGTAAGGAGTGAGGTTATACCAGCGATAATTTGGTTTAAGAGCAAAGGAAGCATCTGAGAGGCTGTCTCCACTGCTGATGTAAGTCTGTAAAAGTTAATTCTTTCTTCCCAAATTTGAAATCTTCACAGACATTTCAAGGTCCCTTATTTACTCAAGGTCAAGTACTCCGCTCTGGCCTCCGATCCTGTATTTTTCCTAAACAGAAATGCCTCCATTTGTTCCCACTCATATGACTCCTACCACATATGGTACATCTGGCAAAAGGGGTTAAATAATTTCTTGAGTACTCAAACAATTTCTGCAGATTTTCAGAGAAAACCACCAATATGAGAAGCAAATCCAGACATATTAAACACATCTTTTACTTAGAGCAATCTAAGGTTCAAATGGAAATCTCTGACTCTTTCAACATGCATTCTGCTGGGCCTATTTCCCTTATGGACTTGATGTAATGTTCTGTACAAAAATATTACCTAGAATGCAAGCACTGCCTTCCCTCTCCCCTAAACTGGCTCTAAAAAGCCTTACCATCTTTTCTTCACTGTGTTGCTACCATTTCACCTACGGTTTCTCCGAATAGCTGGTTTCCAAAAGACTGTTAAAGTGATTAAAAGTAGGTCAGCACCTGGGTCTGAGTTCCAGTTCTGGACTGATTCATGTTAACACAGTAGCTCATCAGCTAAAGGCACCTAAGAAAGGTCTTACACAAATATGCATCAATAAAGAACTTTCTATTCTCTTTGCTAAAAAGATGCAAATAGGTTGAAAAGTTTCTCTGGTTTAGTGATTTGTGTCAGCAAATATGATTAAGTATGACGTACACAAATAGCAATATTTGGCTTGGTACAACACACAAAAAAAGAGAGAGAATGTGCAAGAGCAGCAAGGGGATACAACTGAATTCTGGAGCCCAGATTCAAAGACAGTGCACTCTAAAAGTGAGGAACACAAAACTTGGTTAATCCTTGGTTAATTAATTAATCAACTTGGTTAATTTGTTACAGTGTGGGCGCAAGAAAAATTATGCTTTATTTATGGTTCCTACGCCTGTTAGGAGGAACAGCAGCATCGAAACAGAGATTAAACAATTCCTGATGCAAAAATGTATAAATTACATCTGTAAGCTCCTAGTGATGAGAACACTGTTGTTTTTATTTATGAGTTACTTAAGTTTGGCCTTCCCTTGGACAGTCAGGAATACTGTTTCCAAGATCCCATGCCTCTTCTGGCTTTTATTTCAATATTCTGAGTGAGATTTCAAAAGAAATAGAGCTGAGTGCCAAATCAGAAGTGGCTTCCACTGAAGCTGGCTGCTTACCACACACCTTTTGTGACAGTCCCCTGTAAAGCAAAATCTCTGTGATTTGCATCTCTGTCTCTGGCCCTTTCTTATATACATCTCTTGACATCTAGAACCAATTCTCAAACACAGGTGTCATTCTTCCAGCCTTGTCTCCAAATCCTTTCTTTGAACATAGTTTTTTTCTGAGACCATCCACGCTGAATTCTCTTCTCATGTAACAGCGGACTATTGTTTTTAGAGTGGTCTCAAACATATGTGAGATGAAATAATAAACATGAAACTACCAAAGTGTGTGTTCATTGTCACCTTTTAAACACATAGATTTGTACTTCTGCATGGGGCAACTATCTTTGTATCAGTTTTTAAATCACATGGCAGTGTATGATATCTAGTGTTGGTATTATTTATATAGCAATAATGAAGAAATTACACAGTGAATACAATCAAGCGCTGCATAATTTCTATTTCTTAAAAACTATAATTGTATTACAGAAATTGGCTTATCTTTATCTCTCCCTCCATAAAGATGCTTTCAATTTGTATGTCGCTTTATCTTTCTATTTTTCTTAAATGTCCCAATGATGTAACTTTATTATATTAAATTGAAAAAAAAAGTGAGAATTTAAAAGAATCAAATCATCCACAATCTGTACCTTGGCCAAAAGGCAAACTGGTTCTGTATACAATGCCACCGAATATTTTGCTTGGATTTTGCATTTAGGTATAGAGTTATTTCTGAAAAATTTACTTCTGTTTATTAGAAACTGCAAGTCTCTCAGTCATTATTCCAGCAACTACTGAGTCAACAGATCTCTTTGGTAAGGAAGCCACGTGTGCCTCTAACCCCAGGGTGAAGTGAAGCCATTTGACACAATGATTCAGTATTTACCAATCAACTTGATAAAGTCAAAAACTCTACCTGGCAACAAAATTAGTTAAAATAAAGATATGGCCATTCTGCTTCACAAGGACCAAAGCTGTACTCCTCTATAACTCAAATAAAATTTTACTTTGCCTGTGGTAAAATGTTCACGATAGCTCTGCTAAGGAGAACAGACAACTCAGAATAAGAAACCTTTAACAGTGTACTGCATTAATAGATCTCATCTCGCCAATCACTAATAAAGCAGTCTTACTCTGCAATGTCTGATTTCCACCAAGGAAAGTAAAATCAGAACAATTTCCTCTGGGTGCAAAAAAACCTTAGTAGCAAGAAGAAGCAATAACTCAACACCCTCAAGAGTGGCAGCTGTAACTGGAAAGCAAAGGTTGTGCTGTGAGCAACAAACTCATAAGCATCATGTGTATCTTTAACCTACTAAGGTTAAAATAATCAGAAGTCAGATAGAAAAAAGCCAGCTTTAAGAGCTGAAAACACAGCAGCTGACTGGCTTTTGATCTTTGCTTGTAGGTCAGACTATGATTAGGAGAAAGTCTATCCCCGCTTTGCATTTTGTGAGGAAGTCATGAGGAACACCAGGGAAGATACCTTGGGAGGCCACACACATCTATTCAGTGAGAATTGCTTTTAACTGAAATTTTGACCTTTAGGGAAAGAAAAACAAAGAAGTCAGCCAGATAAGGGTCTGAGTTTTTCAGCCTGCCTTATTGTACATTAGAAGACAGTGCCCAACTGGGTGGTAGCCTCTGAGGAACGTAGCAAATGCCACTGCGGCTACTTGACATTTGTAGCTGCTCCTCTGTCTCCTCTGTTTTCTGCCTTTGGCAGTTTTCTCCAGGATTTAGTCACAGTAAGAACTTGATCACTTTTAAAGGCTTCCTATTTTTACTGTTTGTCCAGCATCTTGACTACTTTTTAGACTGACTATGATGAAAATAACCTTATAAATTACTATTTTCTACCACCCAGTCAGATGCTCTGCTACTGAAATCAGGGGCACTTCAATTCACTTGCTCCTCTTGCTTCTTTATAAACATGTCCACAAAGCCCTGTGAAATCGTATTCTTCATATATTTTTCTCCTTCATCTAATCAAGAGCTCCCTTCAGTATTTCATATTCCAAGGAATTTGAAAGGTGATCAAGACTCACAACCACACAAAATAACTTATCTAAAAAGGACCTTACAGGACCAATTCAACAGCTGAGTGCAATGACAACAAAGCAACTGGATAAACACCAATGCTCCCACTTGAACAGATCCAAACACTGCATGGATCATTCACCACACACCACGAAAGGAAAAAGTTTAACACTATACCATAAGCAGTATCTCCCAGGAGTAGCATTCACTTCTCATACTGTAAAATCATCAAAGTGTTCAATTTACAACTTTGCAGGTGTTTACTATTCAATTTTATATATTTAGTATAACGTAGGATGAGATTCATCTTCTCAGCTTTGGTGACCTACAGTGCAGACAACTACAGCTGATCCAGTTCCCTTAAATTCACTTTAAAATCAATAGGAAGAAACAGGCACTTCTGGCACATATTTAATTTAAAACACTTTATGGTCACCTTCACAATATATGAATTGTGCTGTTGCCTTCACTAATTACTCTGACTAGATTCATTATCTATGTCTATATTGACTACAAAGGAGACCTAGTATGAATAATTCCAATGGAGACATACTTACTTTTCTGAATAAAATTAATCTTAAATAGAAGTATATTTGAAATATTTATCTGTATAATTGTTGATAATTAAAAACAAGCTTGCTTTTTGTTGTTCAAAGTGGATGATCTAGACAATGACATTCTAATAAATTATTTAGATGAAGTAATCTATCATATACTTTAAGTTATTAAACCAGAACAGAATTATTTTGTTATGTGGAAGAAAGGGAATATAGTTCGGTGGTTATCTTTTATATTAAAATCAGAAGCCAAAACTTAAAAAACTACTTTTAGGAAAGAAGCTTAGGCAACTATCATGCCTTCGTATTTTTTCTTCCAAGTGAGTGTTAAAATTGACTGGAAAACACCAAGCAAATGTAATAATTCAAAGAAGTACCAAGAAGAACAAAAAAAAAAGGGGTAAAAGAAAGGACTCCTCCAGGAGTTTTCTGAACCACACTTGAAAACATCCATACATTGATACAAATTTCCTTACACTGGGATCCTGCAGTTTTGGTTAATAACCCCACATTTTTCCCATTTGCCCTTATTCGACAAAGAGTTGCTATGAACCTTATTATTTTTCTTTTTGCTCACACTTATATCAGAAGTACTGTTAGGAAAGCAATTTAAAAAGGAACACCAGAGTTACTGTCAAAGCATTGAATAAATGTTCAGAAAATTGATAAAGATAAAATATGATTTTTAGCACCTTTCTGAAGATTTCACTATGAATGACTTAGGTCTATTTGGATCTCAAAGTTTAAATATTTACAGAACTTCTGTCTGTCAAAACAGTGAAGTAGCCTCTTTTTGATTTCCATCTCCAGAAAAAAACAATATCTGAAATTCAGAGCAGCTTCAACCTTATCAGAAAACAAGCAACTACAGCACTTTGCTAAAGCCAGATGATCTGCAAAGAACAGAGTTTTCTTCAATACTTTTCCTTAACATATATTTGTGCAGCATAAAAATCTCCAATACCCCCTAAACTTCAGAGAAATCTTGTTCTGATAAACGGTCTACACTACAGTCCCTCGAAATCATGCAAAACTAATTTTCAACATAACTGCAAATGGATTAAAAGCCAACAAAACCCAGCACGGGAAGAGACATTCCTGAGTGTGCTGTGACGAATGCAACATTCCCTCTGAGGTCAACAAGTTTTCTGGGAAATTCACCCTCCATAACATACTGGTAATATCAGTACACTTTCACTGATTCCATTACAATTGCTCAGACTAGGTCTTATTGAAACCTCTTAAACAGCCAGAAGAGAAGGGGACTGTAGCTGAAATTCCACGAGATGCGTATTTATTTCAGCCTAGAGGCAGCCACCACTATTTTGATGTTCTGTCATTCTACTGATGCGAGGAATACTTCCCAAATTGTAGCAATGAAACAAGAGATACTTCCTATAAAAAAATCCCAGGCACATTTACCAATGTTTGTCTCTAACTAGCTTAGTCCTTCATTGCCAGTTGCTTTACCACTATTACTGAATGGCAGACATCAAGAATGTTAAAAGAAGTGAGTTTGGGCTCCATTTTTTTTTCTTTAGTTTCAGCAACCACCTCAACTTCCAGAATCTCTGTAACAAGAAAGTCTTGCTTTTCTCGTTCTAGAAAAAAATCAGCTTCACAAACCTATCCTGTCTCCCCACAGTTCCATGTTTCTGTCACCTCCTCCTCCCCCCCTCTTCAGGCCAGGACCAGCAGCAACTGCTACAACAATCCACTTTTGGCTCGAATACTCACAAAGTGCTCAGATGTAGCAGTATGAAAAACACAATGAGGAAAATCTGTCACTGATCCAAAAAGCTTCCCAGCAAAGCTGCAAAACTGAAAGTCACACCACATATATTGCAAAATGACAGTTTATCTAAGAGGGTTTTTTTTCCTCTCAACGTCAAGCAAGTCCTCGTGATTTCCAGTCACTCCATCTCAAGCAGCCTCTGGAAAGTCTGTTCTCTTGTCATAGCTCAGGAGTGGTTCACCAACAGCCAGACTCTAGTGAGTAACTTTCCACACTGATAGCAATCCTTTTGAACTAAGCAGTCAAATGGTCTAAAATTTTTTTTTTTTCAGGCAAAAAAAAAGCCTGAAGGTATGGGATGTGCTTGATCATCTGAGGATGGCATTTTCTAAAGAAAACATGTTTCCAGTGTGCTTTGTTTGTAATATTTTTATATACATTTAGGGAGTGAAATTTAAACTACTTGAATATGAATCTTCCGTCAAGACTTTAATTCATAGGGAAATATGATAAATGTTTGTCGTGGAATGAGATCAGTGTGCATGTCGTATAAAGCTCTCAAAATCCTCACATGGGTGCTTCATGAACTGCTCCAGTGTGGGTTCTTCCACAGGGTCCAGTCCTTCAGAAACATGCACCTGCAGTGTGGGTCCCCCACAGGGTCACAGGTCCTGCTGGAAATCCTGCTTCTGTGTGGGCACCTGTAGGGGTTTTAGGAGTTCTTCTTTTGTTTTGTTGGGTTTTTTTTCCTTCTTAAGGAATTTTCCCCATACGTGTTGCTAACGGGCCATAATGACCGGACACTTAACAGACAGAAGATGTTACCAGCTTAGGGGAGAGTGCTGATGGCCCCTCTCTTGTTACCTGAGGTTTCCCAGGTAGGAGGGAGATATCTCGAGAGGGGGACTGAAAAAAAAGCAGGGTTGGGGACACCTCCTGGCTCTCGCTCTGAGCTGGGGAAGAGGGATGGTCGGTTGGAGCTGTTTGGAGAGAAGAGTTCGCGGCTGTCGCCATGGTCCAGCCCAGTCCCGCTTCTTCTGCCATGGGGTGAGCCTCTGCTCGTAAGAGCAGCCTTCTGAACTAGGACCTTATTAACACCCAGTTCACTAAGGGAGGGACTTTTTACCATCTGCCTGGGTGCCCCGATCCTGCCTTTCCCTGCCTTCCTTGGAGCCGGGCTGCTGCTGCCCCACCCCGCCGCTTCTTCAGGGCTGCTTCCAGCCTTCACTACTCTGTAGTTCCGCACCTCCTGCCTCCTGAGACCTCCTGGGGGTTCCCACTGCCACTCAGGAGTGTGATACATCTCCTCCACCACTCCGGGACTTTGTCTCTGCCGTCCTAGCTTGCTGCCTCTGAGAGAGTCCCGCTGGGCCCCGGGCTCGGCTGTCCCTGGGGTTTGTGCAGCGAGCCCCTCTCCCGTCCCATCCCGTCCCGTCCCGGTCACGCCATCGCTCCTGCGCTCTCCCCGAGCTCACCCCACAGCGCCCCCTGCAGCCGCGGGGGAACCATCGCACCTGCCCCGCCCACCGGGAGCCAGCAGCGCCCCTGCCGGCTGTGACCGGAACTGCGCCAAAGGGGAAAGTGCCTGCGGCCGAGACGGCCGTCACTGGGTTCTGGTTCTATTTTGTTCTTACTGCCAGAGCTGTTGTTGGTTTTGCCTTATTAAATATACCAGTAAAGAACTGTTATTCCTGTTCTCAGATCTTTGCCTGAGAGCCCCTTAATTTCCAAATTATAACAATTCGGAGGGAAGGGGTCCACATTTTTCTATTCCAAGGAAGCCTTCTGCCTTCCTTAGCAGACACCTGTCTCTCAAACTGAGACAGTTCCTCTCCACAGGCTGTGCAGCTCCTGCCAGGAGCCTGATCCGGTACAGGCTCTCCATGGGCTGCAGGCTCCTTCGGGGCACATCCACCTGTACGGGTGTGGGGTGCTCCGAAGGATGTCTGCTCTATATGGAAGTCCAGGGGCTGTGGGAGGACATCCTGCCTCACCACAGTCGGCACCATGGGCTGCAGGGGAATCTCCGCTCCAGCGCCTGGAGCACCTCCTCTCCCTCCTTCTCTGGCCTGGTGTCTCTGCAGGGCTGTTTTCTGCACACATTTTTTTCACTCCTCTCTCACAGATGCTGTGCAGCATTTTTCATCCTTTCCTAAGTATGTAATCACAGAGTTACCACCAGCATCACCAATAGTCTCAGCTTTGGCCAGTGGGGGGGCTGGTTTGGAGCTGGTAGAAGCCACCTGTGCCTGGTGTGAGGCACACTGATCTCTTCTCGCAGATGCCACCCCCAACAACTCCCTGCTGCCAAAACCTTGCCCCATGAACCCGGTACAATACCGTTCTGTCAGCTCCTCCTGACAGGTGTCACAGCTGCGGATTGAGGGTTATCCTGTGACAGCCTTGGAGCAGGGGCTTCTCCCTCTTGATGAACTTACTGGTCTGGGATCAAGTCTTTGAAAATTCTTGTTTATGCTAATTAGCTGTGGTCAGCAATTTTTGATTTTTAAACATTAAATGCTATGTTAAACCAAACTGGTATGTCAGGTAAACATTATTCAGGGCTGCAGACCAAGTTATACATTAATGGAATGTTGACCATGTTCTGTTTTTTATTTCAACATTCCTAGTACACTAAAGTTTTCTATGATACCCATTAAAATGATCAAGAAACAATCCTAGCCTTTTAACAAATTCTTGCTGAATCTTGTGAAAAGAAATTAACATGAAATTTTCAAATTTTTACATCTTGATACAGTTTCTGGGCTGTAAATGCTGGATGAAAAGTGCAGCAGCCAGATGACTCAGATACTTGCTGCATAATAACTGTGCAGCTCGAAATAATTGAGAAATTTTTGTTGGCTTAAGTTTCTGCCAGTAGACTTCATGCTGGATTAAACCAAGTTTGTCCAGGTTGGGAGTTTTGCTTTGTGACCCTTTCACCTCTTCTCCAGTTTCTTGTTTCTTTCCTTCTGAGATCACTGCAGCAGGATGTCCCCAGCTCCCTTTCACTGCAAGCTCGGCGCCTGTGCTTTCAGCGTGCCTTTGGACAGTCACACCAGCCGTACATGTGCGAACAGGGAATTTGTCCCTTCGCCTCAGCACTCATTGTCAGATAGGATATTTCTAAACATCCCAGAATAGCTCTCTCAATGCATTCTGTAATGCAAAAGGTGTACCAACAACTGCACCACACTACTCTATTCTGAGAAAATCTAACACAGTACACTGTAAACACGTCAGTTCATATCCAGCTACAATAACACAAATCTCAGCCTATAAAGAAAAATTGAATTGTATGATATGCATGCAAGTAAATTCTAGAGCTTGTAGTTAGTGTTGCTACAGATTCCCCAATATTTAAAATGTTTTATGAAGAGATAAACATAAAATATTATACTACTATGGACATCTCATAATTGTAAATTTCTCTCAAAAGACAAAGAGATTAAAATTAATTTATCATGAGGTACTGAACTTTATCAGTAAATTAAAATATTCCTTTTAATAACCAGCTTATTTAACACCTGCCATATCCAGGACCTTCTGTGTCAAAAAGAAGAGGCTTAACTCCAAAGCACTTGTGCCCTTTCTGCTATCAACTTAGCAAACAGACACACTGTAAGGCTTATATTTATTCACTTTTACTACTTTGTTTAGATAAAAAGGCTACATTTATGTGCAGCACCTCTTAAAGAGAAGCCCTTAGAAAGACATCAGAAAAGTTAATAGTAAAAAATCTTCAGTAAATTACTCCTCATGACTGCTACAATTCCAACAGTCTGGGTTTTCAGAATCAGACTCCAGCAGATAAAGGCACCTTCCCTATCTTTAGGGACAAAAAATGTATTACAAACCCTAGACTCAAACAAGGAAAAAGAATGATTCTTTCGATCATTTGTTTGCAATGTGTGAAAAAAAAAGTTGTCCTGTGAGACTTAGATGTTGAAGGTCCTATGTAGCTAGTAGCGAAATGGCATTTCTAAATTACATTTTTTTAAAAATACAAAGCAGTTATTTGAGATCCCATCAAAATGTTGCAATATGAATTAATTAATGCACTGCCCAGAAGTCAGTAATTATGACTATTTCTTTTCATATGTGCAATTTCATGTGTCCTTTTTTTTTCATTGAGGCTATAATTTCTTAACAGCTATTTTCTTGAGAGAAATAATCTGAAAATCTCTGAGGAAAAAAAAGTCATATGGAAAGTGTAAGTAAAAACTGGACATTATTTTAAATTCATTTTAGTTAACCCTTTTCTATAATTCAAGAATCAGGAATGGGGAGAAAAATAAACAAAAAGTTTCACTGATGAAATGAAAATATCAAATTAAAAATAGAAATACAGAATACATAGAATACATGGGGAAGAAGAGAAAAATATTCAGAAAAAATTGAGGTAAATGAGAAATTTTAAAGTAAAAAACTGGTTAAATGAATCTAAAACACTGATGAAAAATTTATGGTGAGAAGCCAGAAAGCCAGTAAAGGTATAGCATATGAGGTACAAAACAAACCTTATGAATACTACAGGCCCATTTAGACATAAACACAGAGATGAAAAGAGTATTATCAATAACACAGTTTAGTATTTATTTCTGTTCTGTTTGCTAATATGAAGGAGAGGATATTTATGAAATTCTCTCTAATAGTGCTTACTGAAGAAGAGGTTTAGCAATGTCTGCCTGGTACTACCTTCACAAAATACCAGATGAGAACAGCTTGTGTCTGCAATGTCTGGACATGGGTAAAATGTTAATCTTTAATTGATCTTAGAGCAGCGACAAAAGTACGGAAGAATGGAAATAGCTAATATTAGGGACTGCTGTCCACGTTGACTGCAGCCATAATAAATTTATTTATTATCAAAGTATTAATGTTCACTGTTACTATCCAACACAAAAAATAAAAGCTGCCTGAATAACACAAGAGTAAATATATATTGTACCATCTAGAAGTAGCTACAATTAGTGTAGTATCCGTACAGCTTTGCAAACAGATTATTTTAAGACAGGAAAAAACATCAAGAATGGTGGAACAGTCACTATTTTCAAAGAACCATAGTATAGGAGTCTTCAGGAAGCAAGCTAGAACTGCCAATGACTAATGTTACAAGAAAGGAACAGATACTGAAATAAAATTAAAGACTGTTAATCAGCCTGTGATTATAGACTAATCTGCATGTTTTCTATTACTACTCAAACTTGTTACAAATTCTGTCTGTGCAACACACACATACAGATGCACATATATGTGTACACCTACGCACACACACATCAAGTGTTTACAACCTGGCTGACACTCTTGCATTTGCTAGGTCAGTTTTTCACACCCAAGCCAAATTTCAAATGCTGCTTACCCCAGGATACGATTCATTCCATGCCTAGCAGCATAATGGAGCGGAGTATTGTGCTGGTACGTTTCTCCATAAGAAGTATTTGGGTCAAGAGTTTCTTTCAGTTGAGGGTTGCTCTCATAGATTTGGCAGGCCAAGTTTTCATCTCCATTTATAAGAGCTTTGCGGAATTTGGTGGTTGTATTTCCCATGTTGCTATTCTAGCTATCAATGGCACTTCTTCCTTTCCCCTTCATCCACTTGTTGTACAGTTCTGTACCATGCTTCACAGCCTAAAAAAGACAAACAATACTCCAGTTATTCTGTAAAACACTTTTTCCTAGATGAATTAATGCAGAGCTACAGCACTGTAAATCGGCAGGTTAAGAACAAGTACATAGGGCCTGTAAACTCTCCTCATGAATTGCTGAAATCTTTCTAGGTAAATGCTCACAAATTCCCAGTTCTTCACAGATCATTTCCCTGGTAAATTGTGCCATCTCCCTCCCTCTGCAAATATCTTCACTACCTATACTCTTTAAACATGTGGAAAAGGAATGGCTAATATCGACCTGTATTAGAATATTGGCATGAACACTGAATTTCCATGAATGAGAAATGAATTAAAAATTAGACATTACTTCAAAAACAGAGTACATCTAAAGCAAAATTCTTACATAAGGAAGCAAAATTCTTCAAAACCATGCAATAAAGCAGACATCAGCTTAACTTTTAATTAAAGAAAGTCATGTTAAAATATGCTTGAAGCACCTGTGCTTGCGTAGGTGGGTGTACACAGCGCCCTTCTGTGCCAGTAAGATGAATGCCCATGAGCACAGGAATTACCACGGCCCCATCTTAACAGTTCTGCTAAGCAGACTTTTAAACACCTAGCCCCTTGCACTCAGATCTACAGCGAATGGGTCCATACAACGCCTGGCATTTGTACTGGCACAAACCAACTGCACCTCAGCAGTACTTCAAAGTACTTTCCAGCTGCCGTGCTCCCCAGCTTCTCACCTTTACCTCATGGAGGCAACCAGCAGATTGAGCTGCATAAAGACAGGGCAGACAGAGCATCTCTGCTCATGACACGGATGCTCTGCTCATGCTTATCCGGATGTGCAGCTGGAAAGAGCACACGTTGGTTTATGTCAGGGGGACAGACGGGAGTCAGCACCGGCTGCGGCTGGTGGCACAGTGAACCTTCTAGGAGGTCTCTTTTGTGCATGAGTCATCCCATCCAGGCTGCTCCGTGCCAGTCCTTTCACCCCACAAAGCACACACAGGGATCCAAATATGCCAGGCACAGCAGGTTAGGGGATTGGGACTAATTATGTTGTGCATATAAAATCAGACAGGGCAGGAGCTGCCCAGTACCTTATATTCAACTTGTTGGGACTGTCTCAAAGCTACTATTTCTACACTGGCTTTCCAACACAGTTACTGGTACCCCTCCAGCCTTGTAGACAGATGAAACAGAGGAATCCAAGGGGTCCAGAGATGCAGAGAGTACTAGGGAATCAGGATGTGGATAAAATTCACACTAAAAGGATTTGAGGAAACCTGGTGAACAGCTGCAGTGACACACTTTTGTTTCCCCAGAGCTGTTGTCACCAGTTGTCCCACCAGCTAATTTCATCAGTGTGGTCAGGTCTGTTCCAGAAGGAGGGAAGTGGCCTTGGTAGCCTTCATTTTAATCCTTTTTCCTACATAATTGTAGTAAGACAACCCTTATTTTGAGCTGTTGTGAGGTAACAACGACACCGCTGTATCAGCTGCCTCCATGTACTAAACATGTTGTCTGAGACCAAAGTTATCTCAAGAAGAACCAAGTAGGCACTCATCCAAAAGCAAATGGACATCCTTCATATATCTAGTTATATACACAAACCAAAGCCTAGATTCTTCAATCGCACTACAGATTCTGCAGCATTTTGTATCTTTCTGTCATCAATATATTTTAAAATATAAACATGCAGATACTATGCAGATATAACATTTATATTCTTCAAGAAAGTCACTCCATGTTCAAATTACTATGTCACAGCTCTGAATGCTGTAAATTACTGTGTTTTCAGATGCAAAACTAGTTGCATTACTCTAAATACTGGGTATTTTCAGGCTTTAGTCTACAAACCCAAGGAAAGTTCTACACTCTTTTCAGTCAACCAGCAGTTCATATTACGTTCAACAGACAGGATCTCAAAAATAACTTGAAAGAATGATTTTCTCTTAAGTTTAACAAGATTAGTTTGTGGTATTATATTATCTGTCAATCCCTATCTACCACCAGTTGCTCTCAAGATTATAAACTAAATTAGATGAGACTGAATGCCTAAAAGATACCAGAATCGTCATGGAAATCAATAATGAAGATCCCACTGATGCCTGTAACACTAAGAAAAGCACAAATTATTTGAAATTAGAACGTAACAGCACCAATTTCCATGCATTTATTTCTGGAAATTAGCACACAGATATCTTGCATCAGCTGCAGAACATGCTGCTTCTTGCCCAAACTGGAACATTAAACAAACCTGGGTAGGGATGAATGAGAACACTGAGAGTGGAAGGAGATAAGATGGTGCCCCCAGGCACCTGAGAGAAATTGGGACAGGGTGGTTCTGTCGAGATGTTGAAGATGACATCTGAATGGATTCAGGCAGCAGTATGGAAATGCACGGGAGAAGTGAGGGTCTCTGTGGGGTGAACTAAAAAGCTCAGGTCATTTTTATGCAGAAAAGGAAAAAATCATTAATTCTTCTGTACATCGAACAAACTTTATTTACTTTTGATGGGGTATGGATATATTAAAATGTTGTACTGTCATCAGCAACTAGTAATATAAAAGACATAGGTACATTGCTTGAACTATTATGTACGTTATCATATCATCCAGAAATTTTAGGAATATGTAGACTGTACCATGTAAGTCACTGAAAAAAGCACTGACATCTGCTTTCTTTAAAAAAACTTACAGCCTATGTGTCCAATAAAGGGCTATATATCACACAGACATGATATAGAAAGATGAACGAAAGAAAAAGAATAAAAAACTTGTTTGTGTAAAAGCACCAGACTCCAAAGGAAATGAATCTCAAAGGAAAAGGAGAATTTTAAGAAAGATTATGAGACAGAACTATGATATGGCTTTGAAAAGACACAAGTGAACTCCTCACAAACCCAAGAATGAATGCAGAGGTATTGAAAATTTAGCAAAGGCTAATGTAAATATAGCCATCACATTATCAAAATAAAATGAAAGATGATAGAATGGGGATAGTCAATGAAGACACTTCAGGTGATGGCAAACAGCTTCTATTTGATGTGATAGCAAGAAACTGATCTCTGGAAGAATGCAAGGAGAGAAGCGACAGGGTCAAATTAACCCAGAAAACAGTTCTCTACTTAAAACACATGATACGATAAACTATAGCAATGTCTGTCACCTTCACACAGCATCCACAAGGTCTTTCATCTTTAACACTACAACAGGCATTAGACTTTTATGCTTTGGAAATTTGGTGGGCCACACTGTAGTATTTTTTGTTTTCTGAATTGCAATTAAACATAGCAGCAGAAAGACAAAAAAACAAGGCAGAAGCTGTCTCCATACTCTGGCTCTAACAGTTGGCTCCCAGCATGTTTGGAAGTCCAGAAGAAATAAAGATGTGACAGCTGCTGCCTCTCTCAAGCTGCTGTAGTTGATGAGTGCCCTTCTGTAAAATATTCAAGATCTGCCCATTTGCAGTCATCAGTTCATCTTTCAGCAAACAGCCCCACCGCATCTGCCACCAAAGCAGCCTGTACGTCAGCTGAAGGAGAAAAAGGACAAAATATCAGTTGATGCAACAAAATTCTGGACCTGAGAATGACTGAAAGGGGCCCAGTCTGATACCTTTCAGTGTAGTTATCTTTCCATGAAGAACTTCCAACCTGTTACATTCCCAGAGAACAGAAAGCTAACGAGGAGTGCTGGAACCAGGCATTCAGGGAAAGGAAACTTAGTTCACTCCTTCAGCCTGTCATTTCATGTTTTTAGAGGTGAAGGGCATATAATACATATATTTCCTCTGACACAGGTGGCAGGGAAATGGTCTGGAAGGTTATCAGCCAGTCAGCCTCAGAGACCTGGAGAGCTCCTGTGGGCTGAACTCAGGTGTTGCTAAAGCAGTTTCAGCAGCTCCTGGGCTCACATGGGTAGTGTGCAGTGTCAGTGGCACTGGTCTTGCTTTGCTCTTTGTATAAACCCAGCATTTAAAATCCTTAGGCTATCTTTTAATGTCCACATCACAGTGGAAAAAAAATAACCCCACAAACATGACAGTTTTCAAGTATTTTGTCTAAATAAAATTAGACTTGAATAGAATTTTACAGGATAAATACAAGAATTTTTTTTTGGTAGGAAGATCTATTCACTGAATCTTCAATCTCTGTGCTAACACAAAGACTGTATCATAGCTTTTAGCATAACCTTGTAACATTTATCATAACCACAAATATCATTTTACATCAACAAACACAGGAAGAACTAAATGTAAAGTTTGCAAAATGTATCCCTTATTATTTCTGAATTCCAAACATCAACCATCTAATTCAAAATTTAGAGTGTATTTATTACTCTATTGCCAAATAGAAGTTCCAGCCTAAAAAAATCCAAAAACTGGTTACAGAACCCACCCTAAGTTTAAGGAAAGATTCTTATAAACTCCATGAGGACCATCACACTTCTCTGCTTTAGCAATGAACAGTAATTTCTGTGGCTAATTAGCAACACTTTGGTATCACAGCTCTATAAAAATTTAACAAAGAGACCGCCACTCTCATAAGAGCTTGAAGGTTGAGTACAAGATGAAAAAAGAATGGGTAAACACAGACATGAGTAGAGAAAGGAAGCAATGAAATTCTGAAAGCACTCTGCACCAGCTGCCCAATTACTATTGATTTTTCCATGGGCATCATCATAGAAGTGAGTCTGAAGAAGAACGGCAATGACTTCATAGGATTTTAGAAGGAGTTCCTCCTTTGAAATACTTCCACAATGCTTGCCAGAAATTTGTAAAAAATGGTAAAATATTGTACAAGGGGGATCAGGTAAGTATTTTTGAAACATCATACATCTAACACTCATTTAGGAACCACATATTGAACACACAAGTCTTTCATGAGATGGCATACCTTTCTCAATTTACATTTTAATTGCCTTAATACTGAAGCAGAATTCCTTACTGAATGTAGGACTAGCACGTGTTGATACAGCAGCTGGTCTAAACCTCGGGGGAATGAAAAAAAGGGAGACAGACTGTATTACATCACACTGCTTAGAAAATCTATCAAAACCAGTAAAAAAATACTCAGGTTTAACTATAAGAAGAAAAATGTTATGTATTTCTTGCACCAAAAAAACCCTACTGTTTATATAATGAGCAAAGATCAAGATTGAAACTAATAATAATTTGCAATATTTTTTTTATAATGTAACACTTTGTAATTTCACAGTTTAACCTTAAAAAGTTTATGTACAATTTGCAGCTTAAAAATGACTTCTTAAGTAGTTTGTCATGTAAACTATAAGAACATTCTTGTGGAAAAGCTAAGTGAGCCAAACTCAAAGAAGTAAGACTACGTAGCTCCTCATACTTAAATCTTAATAATATTAAAATGAAATACATTAACTAAAATTAGTGCACATTATATGGTTTCTAAACTCTTCAAAAGAGTTTAGTGATAATGAATTAGTTACACAAAAAGGATAAAAAGATATCAAAAATACTTGTTTTTCAAAAGCACCTGGCTTTTGATGAAAGTATGAAATACTTTGAAATTGCATTCTAAAAGCATCTTCTGTTAGCTGCAAAAGTAGCTATTTTATTTGCACAGTTAGCTGCAAAAGTAGCTATTTTATTTGCTTTGGATACTGCCGTTAAACAGCTCATTTTTAAAAGCTGAGTTTCTAAAACGTTTACTGCAGAGTCTGTCCTACATTATAAATCATAATTTTTTGCAGAAGGGAACCATGAAAAACTTCATGGTTTAGGAGAAAGCCTCGTGACCTGTATGCTTAGGATGAGCGTCATATTGTGATGCTGATAATTTTAATCGTCACTTATAGGACAGATTAATGCAAATGAAGCAAGTCAAAAGTTTTGTTCAAGAACTTTCAGAATACCAGGCTGTCTCCCAGAAACAGCAGAAAAAGCCCTGGTTAGTGCTCTTCTTCCTCCTCTACCTTGTCCCCTCTCGACAAAGTTAAAAAAAAAAAAGCTTACTTTACCAAGAGGACAAAATTAAGAATGAAGCATTCAAATTTGCATGCCTATTTTATGTATGGATGGCACAGATGCCTGTAATTAAGATGCAGCAGAAAAAGGCTAAATCTAATTTTTACATGTTTATAGTAAAGATTTAAGACTTGTCAAATTTTAATTAATTAAAAATTGTTCTCTCTGGATACCTGCATCTGGGAGAACTTTTCTGCAAAGTCTGAAGAAATAAATGCACTTGTAAAGCTTGAGAACTGGTTATAGAAAAGAGTGGTGGTGTTTAGGGGTTTTTTTACACACTGAAATATGCTAAGGTTTGTGCCAAAAGTACTAAGTCGTCAACACGAAATAATGAAAGCGTCTCTGCCACTTTAAACCTCTGTGAATGGGACTTAACATTATCAAACCCTTGCTACATTTTACACATCAAAATACAGAACAACAAAAAAAAACTGCTATGCCAACATCTCACCCTTCATACAATGATCACCAATATAACATTCGCTGTGCTTTAAATACCAAGGTTGAAAAGTGGCAATAATGTTGAGAGTTGACTTGAATAGAACATAGTGTGGGCTAGTGAGAGAATGAATTATTTCCTCATTTATATGCTTGTGGGATAGAGAGTCTAGCAACTTAGGTTACAATCCCTTTATGCTGGCATATGTACCCACAAGTTGAAGGTTAAAGTTATTGCTCAATTTAGTAATTTGAGACTTTGGCTTACTGACTCAGCCATAAAGACTTTCATCAAGGTGGAGTATTTTCTTTCAGACACGTTTCTTTCACAATTGTAGTTTGTGGAGAAAAAGGGATTTTAAGAATGGCTTTGGTTTTCTTTGCACTGATGCATTTAAACGGATGCAACTGGGGCAGCTGCAGCGTAGACTAGAAGCAGTTAAAGAAAAGCTCTGCATAGATGTAGCTAAAGTAATTGCTACATTGATTTTAATTGTGTTGTCTACAATACTTGCATTCATCATTTAAATGAAATGTGATAAATCCACTGTGGGGTAGGTACATACACGATAGCTGTATTCCTATAGAGAATACTATACAAAGACTGCATTCCTGCAGGTAGTCAGGGGAAAAAATCCAGCAGCACAAGTTAAAAGGGGCAATCTGTTGTGGTGTATCCTTTTTTTCTCCCCCCTTTATTGAACAGCAATTCAGTAGGATGGAACAAAAGAATTATCGTTCTATAATTATGCTCTGGAATATCCATTAGTCTCAACTGTAATTGCAGATTCATTTCGAAATTCATTCCAGGGCCTCATGTCTGTAGAAAATTATTTTTACAATAACAACAAAACCCTCAAAGTTCTGTGAAATTCAGGTAACACTTTGGAGTTGTTACCAATGCAACTGTCTGTCAAGCCCTTAATAATCTTAATAATTTAATTTGCTGTACTTAAGTCAGTGATATAAGAGAAATCACAGAATCATGGAATAGCTTGAGTTGGAAGGGACACGCAAGGATCATTGAAGTCCAACTCCCAGCCCTGCACAGGACAACCTCAAGAATCACACCATGTACCTGAGAGTGTTGTCCCAAAGTTCCTTAAACTCTGGCAGGCTTGGTGCCACGACCACTTCCCTGGGGAGTGTGTTCAAGTGTCCAACCACCCTCTAGGTGAAGATATTCCTCTTAATTGTATTTTTAGGTTCCAGGCATAAAATACAGCAGAACTTTTTTTAGGGCTAGCTTTTCAATCTGCAGGTTACATAGACTACTCAAATCTAAAATCTAAAAGATTTGTACCTAGTCACCCTAAAACTAGCACACTAGCACCCTAAAACCTTCTCTATGTAGATCAGAAGAGAAAGAAGCACAAAAAGAAATGTTTGACGTTTTATTAGACTAAGTCAAGCTACAGACAGATACTTCTGGCACTTTAATCCCAAGCACACTGTTTGTTTTAGTACAAAAAGCTCACTGTAGACTATTCCACTGACTAAACTAACAGTAAACTTTAGGTACAGTGCATAAAACATTGCCAGTTTATTAAGGATCTGTAAAAGTGACTTCTGTGTCAGGCCAATGCTGATAGCATCACCTTTTCATCATGCAAAAGTGAACAAGTGTCACCCAGCACCTGTATAAAGTGGTGCCAGCAGCTGATGATTCACAGGACACTCAGCATCAGTGATACGCTAAAGATATGAATATAAGCTAAAGATAAGCTAAAGATATGAACCAGAGACTGGTAACATTCTTAAGCAGTGCAACACCTCCCATGCTGGCAGCATGTGAACACATTTCAGTCACCATGTTGCTTCCCCGGTTCTCCCTACCCTCACACACATATCGTGCCCAGAGGAACAGAAGCCTCTCTGCAGAAAACATCCAAACACACTTTGCCTCGCTGTGAGATAAGCTGATCTGAGCTGGGTTGTTGCTTAAGACAAATGTGTGTCCTCCCTGAAATCAGATTCAATAGACAAAAAAAACTCCAGAGAAACCACCACCGAGAGTTACAAGGCAACAGTTCAGAGAGTAATGGGCAGATGGGACTTGCAGACTGACACTGTATGGGGCAGAAAGTCTGAAGAAATTTGTGTATTTCTGTCAGACTGATCTGCCTAGAAAAAGTGAGAGTAAAGACAACCAGTACTGGTACAGAGCAGTGCTAGAACACGAAAGGAAGGATGAAGATGGCAACATAAAGAACTATAGAAAATCTCATGGGGAACTTGACTGACCGATCTATATAGGGTGCAATGCGCCTGGACCCTGGACTTGATTGTGTCCAGGATGTATTTTTCAAGCACATTTGCTCACCTTCGCACAAGTAAACAAGTTTGAAACTGCATGAGGGCCCAAAGCCAACCTTCCGGAGAATCTCTGGTAGAATCTGGCCAGCCAAAAGCTTTAATACCAACTTCATTTTCAGTGGTGTTAAACTGATAAAATTGAAAACAAAACTTTCTGTCTGCCAAGGTACATCCACAGAAAGGAAAACTAAACAGGATGGCAACACAGAGATGCTCATGAGGACACTCCACAGTAAAATCTGAAAATCCCTCATACATTTAGAAACTAGCATCTTCCTGAAGCAGAAGTTTCTCAGTTTGAGGAAGCTTTTTCATATGCAAGAGTATCAGTTGGTAGGGTCATACTCTTACTGGCTCTTGTAAATATGAAAGAGGCCTACAAGGTAAATCTTGAAATGTAAGGATAGCTACAGAAGGTCAGGCACCTGCAATAAGACAGCACACAATAAGCATTGTTCCTTTCTAAAAGCATACAGTCTCATTTGGAAATAATGAATATCTAAAGTCAGTGCATTTCAACATAAAAACTACTGGTTTTATAACCAGCAATGTATTTCAAATAAAGTAAAAAGGTGAGGAAACAAATCTAGATTTTTCAATGTCCCATCTCACAAAATATGCCGTATTTGAGATTGTTAGAGGAAAGCAACAATCACAGTATACTACCACTGACTCTTGGCTCATAACAATACTATTTAGAGGACCAGTGCTCTATCTGTAGACCGGTGATAGTTCCACAGGTTGCATGTTCTGAATAAAATAACCAACACTTACTGTAATTTCCCTATTATTACCCAAATAACTTAAAGCACTGAAAAGAACAGTGCACACTATTTCAAGGAATATGCAATTTTTTCAGAGTTTCCTACTTACACTTAAGCAAGCTACACTTTGAAGACTAAATCTCTACTTAGTATATTAATAGCATAAATATCTACAGATGAAATTTTGTAAAATATACTCTGATTACATGGAAGGACTATCTGTTTCCATGTTTTCAAGAGGGAGGTGAAGAAAGCACATTCAACTGTCTGAGACAGTTGACGAGCATTGTTCACAAACGTAGCGGACCAGAAAGAAACACGCACATACTTTTATTGTTTCCTGGAAGCATTCTTATGTGCTGGTTTTGTTCCGTGTAAAGCTAAAAGACAATGTGACCCTGCTGATCTTTCAAAGAGATCTTGATTTTTTTCAGATGAATGAACAAATCAATTTCCTTTTAACAAAGAGGTAATTTAACTAGTCAGCAGTCCTTCAAAGCAACACATTCATTTAAGGTCTAAACACAGAATCTGGAAGATCATTGTGTGTCTAAAATGAGATGGATTCCTGTAACAAAGTATGTTTTCTACACACTATTTCAGAAGCATTTTATAACATTTCTGAGAGACAACTTCAGGAACTATTTAACTCTTTTTAGTCCAAGAGGTATGCACCCTGCTTATCCTGGTGCTGACTTTCCACAATCTCAAGAGTCATCATTGCTAACTAAGAATGAGCCACTCAAGTAACTGCAGTGACAAGGATGATCACTTGCATCTTATGTACACCAGAAAATTAGGAGAACTGCAACTGCTGAACTTGTGATAAAATGTTTAATATACCTCCCAGCAAAATTCTGGCTTTGGCAGGGAAATGGCAAAAGACACATTGGGTCTAATCTAAAATGAATTTAAACAAACACATAACTCAAAGTATTTTTAACTTTTGCCAGAACACCTCTGCTGAAATATTTGGCTGGTTTTTCCACTGCATATAAACAATTTAACAATTTACATAAAGGCCATAGATAACAAAATTTAATTGTAGTATGTCATATACAGTCTATATTTAGGAAGATTATTCTTGACAACAATGTAATTACAATGAAACACAACCTTGTTGTATGATAACGATTTTTGGCTTCAAGATGAGTATCAAGCCATAGAAAACAGAGAGAGAATAAAGATTTTAAAGAAATCCAATATTACCTGAGCTTGAATCACAGAAGGGTTTGTACTGGAAAGAATCTTTAAAGACCAAAACGTCCAACCCTTCTGTCATGGGCAGGGACACCTTTCAGCAAACCAGGCTGCTCGAAGTCCTGTCCAGCTTGAGCTTGAACACTTCCAATCATGGGGCATCCACAACTTTGGAGAACCTGTTTCAGTGCCTTGCCACCCTCATCATAAAATATTTCTTCCTTATGTCCAATCCACATCCACTTCTTTCTGTTTAAAATCAATGCCTCTTGCCTTGCCAAAACTGGCCTTGGTAAAAAGCCTGATCTTTTTTACAGAACCCCCTTTAATTACTGAAATGCTGCAACAAGGTCTCCCCAGAGCCATCTCTACTCTGGGCTGAACAATCCCAACCCTTTTAGCATTTCTTCATAGGAGAAGTATTTCAGGCCTCTGACCATTTTTGTGACAGCCCTCTGGACTCACTCCAACAGGTCCATTCTTGTACTGGGGACCCTGGAGCTGGACACAGTGCTCCAGGCAGCATCTCACGAGAGCAGAGTTGAGTAACCTCCCTTGACCTGCTGGCCATGCAGTTCTATTACTTCTTTTATCAGTTCTCCTACTAACATAATCAGCATACCTAGGGACTGATGCAGACACTATTACAATACAAATGACTGCTGTTCTTCGTAGAACTGTAGAACTGACTAGTACTGACCTTTCCCATGTCAGGCAAGGAGAGGAGGAAGGACAAACGCAAGGTACCAGAGTCACTTACTTTGCAAAATCTGACCCATTTGGCATCAGAATTACATGAAACAGAACATTATACAGGCTTAATATAAGAAAGATTTTCAAGAACCAGTCAGAAAAAAATATTCTGCTTTACGCAAGTGGTAAAATCTTTATCACTTTAATTGAGAAGTTCTTCAACTATTTCCACGAAGCTTTCACCAGAAGTAACTGTACAGACACGGCGTCTGATGGCTAGTGGAACTTTCTCTGTGATCACATCCAGGGGTCATGCTGAAGCCAGGCAGAGAAGACAGTAACAGCAGTCATGCCATTTCTCCTATGCTCTCACTATTCCTGCTGGCAACCAGATAAGACAGTGGAAAAAGAGCAGCAGAAGTAACAAGCCTGGCTGGATTGCCAGGAGCAAGAAAAACACAGGAAACCAGGGAAAACAGTTAGCAGTAGGCTGAAAGGAGAAAGGACTCTACAAGACTTTCCTCATCCATGGGCCATTGTCGTGTGACACAAATAAGGCAGTAGTAGGTAGTTATTTTAACCAAAGGACATACTAATAATGGGCCTACACAAGTAGGTGAATTGTGATTATCTTGACCAAACATTCCTTATTCTGGCATTTTATTTCTAGGAAATGGCTGAGGCTGCATAAGTCTCTTATGATTTTTTTTTTCTGCTGAATCTTTCTAAATTAGTATGTACCGATGCAGCTTGTCAATACAATGCTCCCTCAAGTCAGGACAATGTAGTTTCCTTCAGAAACAAAGAGAAATATAAATTAACAATTAATATTACTACCCTTCCTGACATCCAAGCTTAAGGAAAAACAAACATTATAATGTGCTTTAAAATTAGTATTTATATTAAAAATCTAAGCCATAAGCAAAGAAACCAGATGTTCTATGATAGAAATCAAAGAATTTTTAATTTAACTCTTCTTCTGTTCTTTTCACAGCTAATATTGCTGAGAAGTTTGGGAGCATCAGCTGGGGAGTTTTCTGCTCACTCCTGCCTGGCATAAACTTCAGCTCACATGCTCAAAGAATATTACAGAGTCACAGATGTAAATTTTTTTTTTAATAATTCTTTTAGAAATCTTGTTGCATTTGTCTCTTACAGTCTTTCTTAAACAGCAAAATTCGATACAAACCCCATTCTTTATATTCTGAACCACAACATCCAGGTCACCAGATTCATACATCTTGTGTCTGCTGGAACATTTCACTATTGCATCCACTGCTTCAATTTCTTAATTGAAATTGAAAACAAAAACTCTCTGTGCATGCAGAAATGTGTCATAACAATAAAAGAGCATCTGTGCTCCAACAAATCCAGTGGCATTTGTACTGACTAAGGTTAACCAGTCTGCAGCAAATTTTCATCTTAAATTATTGCAATACAGTTGTAGAAAGCTAGGAACGGTTTTTTTACTGGTTTAGCACACAGACTACATCATACTTCACATAATCATCCTATATAGTCAAATTATTCATCCTTCAAAGTATTTTAACAATTTTCAACTTTAACAGCAATTTTCATGAGAGTGGATTAAACCAGATCCAGACATCTCTTTGGACATTGTCCCGTGGTTATGCTAAAAGCTAAAGGCAGGCAGACAAGAAGGCTGTTCAAAGGTATCTGAGGCAAGATATAATCTCGGCCAAACCTGGTGATCCGAAACTATTATGTCAAAGCAATGTCTGAACTAGGTAAATGGCTACTTGATACAGCAAAAGATAAACACGTAGACCAGCAGATTCTAGATGAAAACTAGTGCCTAGATTTGTGAAACAGTCCTTGGTTTTCCAGAGAAGAAAGAGAGAAAATTTTTAGGTATTGAGAAATAAAGAATCCTTGATGGCAGTAAGGGCTCCTATGCCTGTGCTTAAGAAGATTGAGATTTAATTAATTAGGATCAGGATGGTACTGAACTTCTGGCAGAATCTCAGATATCCTCTCCACAGGAATTCTGAGGAAACACCAAAATGAGTTTAAAATATGTTAAAGACCTGCAGGAGTTTCATTCCTGTTTTATTTAACTTCTTCTTCATGTTACAAACTGTTTTTCTTGACTGCAAACTTTGAAATTGATAGAATCCATTGTATTTCCCAACAGCAGTCAGTCCTATTTATTACAGAAAGGGCTGTAAAAAGCTTAATTAGACAATGAGTAATCTGCTAAGGGAAGAAATTTCTTTGGTCCAGCAACTTAGTCACTGATCTTGTCCTGAAATCAGAATTCTTCATCACTTATATTTACTCATGAGTCTTCTTACTGTTTGCATCCACAGTGTCCAATACTTAAAAAGTTATAATAGATTCTTGGAGCCAATGTGTTCTTGAGATTCTGGGTTCAATAGATTTTCAGTTTGGAAATCTGAAAAATTACCTGGCTTCTACAAAAGCCTATGAAAGTAAAACCTTTAACCTTTTATAGCTCCATTGCACAATTTAAAAAAGAGAAATTACAAAAATATGAAACAAGCCTTTACAAAACTAAAAAAACAAAACCCACAGGGTTTTTTTCAGCTCTGTAGATCTGGAAGGGTTGTAGCATAAATTAAAAGTTAGGTCTGACAAAGACTGGTAAGAATCCTTTACTGTTTTGGAAGTTATTTCAGACTGACTTGTTAAAAAAAAGTGTTAATCCTCAAAAATAGATCTGAATTTTGCTTAGGAATAAATACCTAAGATTCTAAATGGGGAAAAAACTAGTTTATTCCTACTTTGAAAGAATTTGATCACTAATAGCAATTCTGTTTCAAGACATTAGCTAAGGCAAGCTGAAAATTATTTTCATTATATACATACTCAAACATTATTAATGATAACTAGATAATCTAATTATCTCATTTACCACTTCTACTATTTATATGTCAACATTTTAATAATTGATACAATTTATTGTGCGCTTTCATGAAACAGCTTCATATCTGGTTTGCAGCCAAATTTCTATTTGTTTTAGACCTCACAAATAAAAAAAATCAAGCAGACAACATATAACTTCAGTTCTTTTAAAAGTTTGTTGTTACCAATATATGCATTTTTACTTCCCATTTTGTTTTCAAGTATTGTAAACACAATAATGGCTATCCTGGATCAGATAATTACTTGTCTTCTCATCTAATTCCTTGTCCAGAGAGTTAACAGCAGAGTGTACCAATGAAAAGTACAAAAACTGGGCATGAACAGATGGATACTTTTACACAACACTCTCCCAGTCTCCAGCAATTTACCACTTGATGAACTTTTGAGGTAGATATACTAGGTTTATATTAATAACCTGTATGGCATTTTTTTCCACTATGTTGTTCAAAATCTCCCCAAATCTATGGAAAATTTTAACAGCCACAGCATCCTGAAATTTCACAGCTTAATTATTCATTGTGAAGAAATATCTAGTTTTAACCAGCAATTTGTTGGATTTCATTTTAACTGTCTACAAGAACTGAGAGGCAGACAGCAAAGAAACTTTTCGCATTTGCTCTCTCCATTAGACTTGTGATTTTAGAGATTTCTGTCGTATCACCTTCTATAGGTGATCACTCTTATGCCACACCAATCTTTTGCTCTTTTACGAATTGATTAGCCCTAATTCTGAAGAAGTGGATTCTGTGCTATTTTTAGGATCATTTTTGCTTTTTCTGATCTATTTCCAATGCCACTAACACCTTTTTAATTTAGGTCATGCAAAACGCACGGATTCACATCATGGCAGCATAGCCTCTATTTTGACACTTCATTTACTTTCTGGAGTGATGCTAAGGACTAAGCTAATTTTTTTTAGAGTTTTTAATATAACCTCGAGATCTTGTTTCTGAACAGTAATAATTAAGAGAATAATATTCTATATAGAATAGTATTCTATATAAATTTAGGACTCTTTTCCCCCCCCACCATCTGAATCTTTAGCTATATTGAGTTTTATATCCATCATTGTGTGTCATAAAATCCTTTTGCAGTGGGCACTGTTTGTAGTATCACTAATTACCATCTTTTCCATATTATTTATCCTCACATTCAACAGTAGAGGTCCTAGCACTGATCTGTCTGGGACTCTATCAGTAACCTTCAATCACTGTGAAAAATGTCTCTTTGTTTCCATCTATGTCCATTATCATCTTTAAACCACTGACTTCTGCATGGAATGGACCCTTGCTCCTTGCCAAAGCTGTTTGGATTCTTTAAGACTTCTAAGTAAGGGATCATGGGATATGCCACTTGAAAATTCAACCAGATTATAATAAACGTATTTTGAAAACTTCTTCAAAGAATTTCATTAAGTTTGTGAGATCAGACTTTCCCTTATGGTATTATGTTGACTGATCCTCAGGACATCACATTTATCAACCTGTCTGCTAATTATTGCATCATTTCTACTAGTATTCCAGGAGCAGGCATCTTCCTCATGGTATCTGCTGGTCAACAAGCCTGTCCTGGAATCTTCTAAAAATTGCATCATGTTAACTCACCTCCAGTAATCTGTCACAAAGTTAGTTCTTAAGAGAGAGGTTAAATATGACAAAATGCAGAGGGGCTGCACAGTTTTAATTAAAGAGTTCTAAAGAAAACCATCTTTGCACTGAAAAAATAACCTGAAACAGAATTTCCACAGCTTCTTCACGAGATTCAACACGAGATTGTCAGTTCTGAGATCAGACCTACAAAATCAGACCCTGGCTCTCATCACCAAGTACTCTGGCAAGTGATACGCATAAGCAGTCTTATGAGTCTTCTCTCTTACTCCAGCAATATCACATATGCAGACCTTGCTTCTTTTTACTCCTCTCTACTTCATTGCTACAACAAATAAAAGGAAATTTCCTCCCAAAATTGCCCCTCTTCTACCAATTTCCTTGTTCCCATGTTCTCCTGTAGTCTGTAAAGCTTGTCACTCTCTTTACTGCTCTTCACTTCATGTTTCCTGAGGAAGAACAAAGAGACACCTCACAGAAAACCCTTGTATAGCCGAAGTATACCTGAAAAATTTCACCAGTCTTCCCAATGTGAAGAAAATTTCTCTATTCAGAAACAGATTTAAGCATTCAACACTTACAGTCAGAAAATATTTTACTTTTTATACTTTAAACCAGAACACTGCAGTGTGAAAAAAGGGAATCACTATAAAAAGATTTAGATTGTAACTGACAATTATGCTGGGCTGGCACAGAACCAGATCACCTGAGTACCACATTTAAGCCTGTTCAGTCTCCAATTGCTAATGGTCATACAGTAATGCTCCCCTCCTGAGCAAAAGCCTTTGGCTTGCTATCAACTATCCAAGATCCTCTCACGCCTTGTACACTCATTGATCCTTGTGCATTGCCCACATTTTCCTAGGATGTTTCTGTTGTTTGGGGTTTTTTAATGGAAAACTGCTGCCTTACCTTTTTTTACAGACAGTTACTGTGCCAGCAAGCAAGCGTTCTGAAAAGCAGCATTCACTAGACTTACATTCCCTTTGTTTCTAATATGGCTTGCTCACAACACCATCTATTACCAAAATACATAATGTGGAGTTCACACAGTTTATGTTCATCATTGCCCCATTCCTTCCACATCTGCTTCATAGAGTTGCCAGAGTCATAAGAAAACAATGACTGACAGTGCTGAAGCACAGCTACCTTACCCGTGGATCCGGTACTTCTGGTTAGGTAAGGCGACTTTTAGGACCTTTGTGTCCCTTATTTGCTGCTACATTGGACAGGGAGGTCCTGCAGAACGGAAAGATCCAGGTCACGCTCCTGACGCGGGAGGTGTCAGTGACACTGCACAGGAGGTTCTCAGCCAGTGCTATTTCCGAATGCCGCTCACAAAGTCACAGAGGACATCTGCACATGGGCTTTCCCTGCTGTGGTGGTGCTGCTGGGACCAGGACATGCGTTCCCTTCCTGCTGCCTCCATAGCTAGGCATGCCTCCTCACATAAGGGAAGACCTGAATGTCTACCAAACCTGGCCGCCAAACAGTGACAGCAGATATCCAGCCCAAGATGGTGCATGGCCACTTGGGACTACGTAATGCAGCCTGCTGATGTAAAAGAGTGGGTTTACTGCTGTCTGTTAAGTCACCACGTCTCTCTTTCAGCTTGACAAGCCCATTCAGCTCCCTTTACCGTGACTCATAAAGCAGTTCTTATGCAGCCTGACCTATGCCTAGGAAAAGTTCCATCATCAATCCAGCATTTACTAGGTACTGGCAAACTTATATACGGCTGTCTGAAAATGAGACAGAAATCCACTGAGGCAAGGTGCAAGAATACAGAGTTTGTGAAAAGAAAAATCCCACTGCCAGTTGCAGAGATTTGCAGAAGCAAAGACAAGCAGTGGTAGACAAGACATAAGCTGGGGGAACCAGCTGTGTTAGTCTCAGCAGCTTGCGGAGCTGTGATGCTCAGGAATCCCTTAGTGACCGCCTTATGAAAAACCTGCTCCAGTGCCAACGTAACACTCAGGCACTGATTTAAGAATAGTTCTTCCTGCTTGTAAAGTAAAAGGCACCACAAGAGAACATTCCCTACCCTCAGTCTCCGCCAGATAAAAAACACAAAAAACACACTTTTTTTCCCCCTACACTTCTTATTCTTTTATTGGGTTGTTCTCCTCCCCAGGGCCACTTCCCTGCCCAGATCTGTGTGAGACCTCCATCATACTTCCCTGAAAGCTTCAGAAATTATAAAGTAATTTTTATAGTTACCATGAAGCATGCACTTCGCAAGCTGGAAACCTGCCTCCAGTATCTTTTGATGACACTAATGTTGTTTGAGAGACTTACACTGTAGTTTCTAAAGTGGTTTCAATTGATGCTAGAGCTGATACTGCCCTTTTCATTTCTGACCCACCCCTTCTGTTCATTCATATTTCCAAAATTTCCCTTGTGTTTTTTCTGTGACTGCAGAGACAAGCAGAATAGATCTAACTCAGATCAACTCCCTCTTCTGAGTTTTGTTCCTGGATGCTGATGGTCCAAACAGCCAGAGCATGGCAGCAGTGATAGGGAGGCAGGACTATTTGTACCAGTGCATACTGTATGGAGTGGAAATACTTTCAAAACAGTGTTTATTCATACTGAAGTGCAGACAGAGGCAGAAACACCACCCAATGTGCAAACTGTGCAAAGCGCACAGTTGGTCGGGTGCTAGAGGCAAGGCAGTACCACTGCAATAGCTAAAGTAAAAACAGTTTTCATGAACTTTCTTTTGTAGTCCAGCATTGTTTTATCAGCTATTACTCTAACAGCAGCCATACACTCAGAAAGGGATAGTGGATGGAGCATGGACTAGAAGATGTTGCTGGGTGGAGTGGAAGACTGCTGATACAGAGCAGGCATCACAGTACCAAAGGCAGCACTGGCTGCTGCAAACCGCACCAGAGCTTGCAATAACCCGTGTTGGGCAGTGTACACAGGAGAATCAAACTATACCAGGATGCAAACTCACAACAAATAACTGATACAGCAACTTCACCTCAGCCCTTGACAAAAATGTCAGCAAATCGGGTACCCTGTCTGAGTCTAGTTTTAATTTCACTAAGTAAAACCCTGCACGGTTGTTAACAGCAGCAGCTGATGCTATTCAGGTGTCTGACACTAGGCAAGCAAGACCTATGTGGAAAGACAACTAAAATTGCTGTCCACCAGGCAGTGAAAGGACAAAGATAAGCTTGCATTTACTAGAGGGAAAAATGCAAGCTCTCCTACCCTGGTAGTCAAAAAGCAGGTATTGGTGAAAAATGTTTTGTGTAGCTGCAGGGGCCCAGCAGGACTCCTGTGAGAACAAACTCTACTAAACCGGCACAAAGCTTTTTGAACACAGTCTTGAAGGGGGGAGTGGTGAGAAATACATCTAATGTAGTCCCTCTCCACTTGCACTTTGGGAAAGAGAGATGTTTAACAACAATCCCTTCCTTCACCCCTATATCCCTAATCCTGTTGTACCACGTTTCATAATAGACTTAGAACTTGCTGGGGAACAATCTGTGGACCTGATTTTCAATTGCTGTTAGATACGAAGAAACAATATTTTATCAGTAGGGTTTAGATATACATTAGAGGATTTAAGTTTTAAGATCTCTGAAAATTTCAACAGGCACAAGCAGCTTTAAAATTCTACTCTGGTATCACCCTATATACTCACACAACATCCTGCACAGCAAGAAGGATGTTCCAATTGCACTAAACTACTCTCTAGAAAATACAGAAGAGGAAAAAAGCAATAGACAAGAAATGAGAGAAATGGAAGACTATTTGTTATAAAGTAAGAAGTACCTCTGAAGCAAGCATCGAACAGCTTAAAAACCAGCCATGATTAACAACATACAGTAATCAAAATATACCTCTATAAAGAGAAGAAATAAATATAAGAGACTCCCTTTTCAAATCGTGGTTTGTGTGAAAACCTACTGTGTTGCAACAGAAAGGCATGAGGCTGGAATGTTCCAGGAAACAGGGATGATGGAACCACCTACTCTAAAAGGCATATAATCCACCTATGCAAAAGCTTGCTCATTTTTTCAGGATGTAATCAAGCATCTGCGTGACATGGAAATCTTATTTCCTTAATCAATTAGAACGGCAAGCTGTATTTTAAAAAGCCCAAAACTTTGCATTTTGCAGCCTCATTTCTCATTTTGAAAACAGAATACTGGTCTCATATCTTCAACTCTGTGTGGATAGATTTTAAAGCCATTTTCATTTCATAGAATGTAGCACATTTAAATAAAAATGATTTGTTATCCCTCAGCTGTAGGGAACTGGGGCCCCAACATACAATTATTGCATCAGAACATTTCTTGTGTGCCCTCAGCTGTTTGGATACAGCAGCTGGGTGGGCAGTTTAGAAAGAGCACAGGAATCATCAAACAGAGTTACAGTAAGCAGGCTCAGGCAGTACTGGGGAAAATAAAATATACAATAGCTAAAGCAAGGCTTGATTAGGGTGGACTGTCTGGCTTTTAGGAATGTGAAAGGATTTAGCTTCACAGTAAGCCATGGGTAGACTGTTTCAAGAACATTTTTCTGTTCAAAGTTCATAATGTGGTTTTATGTTTCAAAAAGAAACTTTTTTGAACACCTTCATTTAGCACTAACCTAGTCTGCTTTGATCTGAATGTCATCATTTCTTTGAAGAAGCTAAAACATGCTGAAGACTCACAGAAAATACTGTCTGGTTTTACTCATACAGAAGTTATTCCCAAAAAACATATGGTTTTGGGGGCTAAGATTTCTTCCCTTGCACTCGTGTGTAGATTCTAAAATTGAGAACCTTTGTATATTTCCAAAATAACAAAGGGCATAATTATCAATAATTCTTCATGGCTACCCTAATACCACAACCTAACAAAACTGAAATTAATTCAGTACACTTTTCAGGCTTGTGACTAATTAAAGAGAAACTTGACTCCCTATCTTTGTAGAAAACTATACAAATAGTTAAAAGGAGGGGAGAAGAGATAAAGTGTTAACCAATCATCTTCTTAAGGACTTATTTAAAAACTCTGGTTCTCCATACTGATTTCTTACTCATATATACATGCAGCAAAAACTCAACAGGATTTCTGAATGAACTTAAGAGGTATTTCCATAAAATAAAGACTAAATCAAGAGGCAACTTACATCGCATTTACAGTAAAATTATGTGACTGTTTTACTAAGGTTTGCACACTTTACATTGCAAATACATCCAGAGTAACAAAGACTAAACCCTCCAAACTCTCTCTTTTTAATTAAAGATTACAACAAAATATTTTATACAAGAACACGCTGTCTAACTCCTATTCCAGACAAGTGAATTTAACTTTCTATTCCTTTATTAAGTAAATAATTATTAACTTCAGGCAGCTTGTTTATGAGAAAGTCTGAATTTATGAATTTGGGGGGAAAAAAACCCAAATAAACCAACCACACAGAAAACACCCAACCTCAACCAACAAATAAAAACCAGAATAAGCTGGTATTACAATTACAATTATTAATTTATTTCATTGCCTGAAAGAACGCACAAGTAATTGGACTGCTTCTGCATAGTAAGCCGTATTACAGAAAAAAACCCTTAACATACAGAACTCTGGAAAAAAGATCTCACTGAGGATTAGTCTATTTCATGATAGACACATGATAAAGCATTAAACCGATCATTTAAAATCTTTGACTACGCAGAAGTCAGGTTAAAAACCAGGGTTTGAGCCATATAGTACAATTTATTTAAGACAACAATATTGTTCTGTTTTACAGAACTCCACAGCTCTATGGGCCAAACACATCAGCTGGGTCAGAACCAGCTGTATGCAGAGGAGGGAGGAAACAGTTGTGCAACCATATCATGAGATATGGAGCAAGCACTTATTTACATTGGAAGGAACCCCTAGAAGTCAACAGCTTCTATCCTTTTCTCAAGGCAGTCTTTAGAGCTTCAAAGGCTGCTCAACGCCATTCTCAATTAAGTTCGGAGTATCTCCAAGTATGGAGATCCCACAGCCTCTTCAGACTACTTATCCCAACATCTGACCACCCCAATGATGCAAATTTTTCCTAATGTTTAATTGAAACATCCCTTGCTGGAACTTTTTGCGTTGTCTCTAGCCCTATCACCCGGCTCCTCCAAGAAGAGTCTGGTTCTGTCTTTTCTGTACCCTCCCATTAACTGAAAACAAGATCCACCGCCCTAGTCTTCTTTGAGGACACCAGCTCTTCCAGCTTTTCGTTTTACATTACGTGCTTCTGTACCCTAATTATCCTGGCAGTCTTCCTTCAGGCCTGCTTCAGAATGTCAGCATCTCTCCTACACTGAGGAGCACAAAACTAGACACTGTTTTTGATGCCATCACACAAATGTCAAGCTGACAGAAATACTCACTTCTCTCAGCGACTGGCTTCATTCTTGCTCAAAGGTACCTTGCTGACTCACATTCAACTTGGTGTCCACCAGCAAAGCGATGTCATTTGCTGCGATGTTGCTCTCTAGCCACCGGTTCCCAGCCTGTACTACTGTGTAGTTATTCATTCTCCTTCTGTGTTCAGATTCTGCTGAACACCAACCATGGCGTTCTTGTCAGTCCATTTCTCCAGCCTGTCAAGGTCTCTCAGAGGAGGAGCCCTGCCCTCCGGCCCACACAACCTGGTGTCATCAACACGCTTGCTGACGGTGCATTCCACCACCTCATCTAGGTAGTTAATTAAGATTATAAATGCAAAGCTGCACTATTTAATTTTACTGAATACTAATCATCATGTCCTGAAAAGGATAAAGAACTTCCACGCAGTTTAATTTTAACTAATTAACAGGTTGGTAAATGGGATGTTACAAAGAACTTGTACTTCAACACACAAGTAAGTCACCAAATAAAGCCTCTTCAGTATTTTTTTTTAATGGGCAGTTTGCACTTGGTGACTCACTGAAATAGCTCCAATGAAAGATTTCTCTCCAACACATCCTTCTAAATATGGAGAACTAAATACACAAAGTATCTGTGTCAGTGACTCTCAAGAAGTCTGGGAAAAGGGCCTAAGTTAAGAGCCATTGTATATTTATACTGCAATAAGCTACAGAGCTATTAGTAATATCTCAGTACTGCAGGCTATGTACTTCCATATACAAACTTTCAGAGAATGCAAGTAACAGGAATTCTTTCATAAAGAGCAAATGCTTTTTCTTAGAATATTTAACTCACAATGCTTCATAAACCTAGATTATTTGCTAGTATGATTTCGCAGTAGATCTATTTCTACAGAATAAACACGCCAGATCATTGCTGAAGAATTGTGTTCTGCTACCATGAAGTCTGCTATACAGCTGGGTCTCAAGATTTGAACTTTAAAATATCAAAATCCTCAACCTATGGGTATATAGATTACATCAACTATTTAGCAAACATGAATGAACCTGCATCAGTCAATGAAGTTCTTAAAATGTTAAAAGGTATAACCTGTATTATTAGTAGAGCTGGAACTATGGTCTTCATAGTTTAGTGGGTACACATTTCTACAGTTTCTTCACAACATTGATGAAATTCACCATTTTTCATTCAAGAGATTAACAAGAAACTTTCTGGGCTCTACTCTGCCAGAACATTTCTACATGTCTGTCTGTCATCTTTCAACATAGTAGAGATAACTGGAGATAAATATATTTGCTTGTCCCTCAGCTGCTTAGAGATCTAGAATACAACAGAGCCACCTTGATTAAAAAGTAAAAAAGGCAAAAGAAGAAGACAATTCTGCAAGCAATTTACAGAGGCAAGTAATAAGAATTTTTTTTTTTCTTAATAAGAAAAAAATAATTATGGGGAAAATTCCATTGCAACAGCATTTACAGGTTGCTACTGTCAAAAATTAGTCCTGATGAGTGCATCCAACCTTGCACATATCTTACACACATAGCAACTAACAGAAATACAAAGGAAAACACACAACTGCGTATCACAGCAGTACAGTAACAATCAAACCCTTAGTAGAGCGAAGAGTTCATTAATTAACTACAACTGTCTTAAAGTTCCTATTCTTAGGTCCACAATAAATTTTAATAGAACCAGTATTTGATGTATTTTATTTGCAAAAACATTGACAAGTATGTATCACGACCTTTTCTCATAATTTTCCAGCTATTTCTCAAAAGGTTGGTTCATTACAGGAAATATTTCAATTATCATCATCAGTGCTTCATCTAAGCATCCTAAAAAAAATACTATTTTATTTAATACAATCAGTTTTGATTTTCTACACAACAGTTTTGACAGAAATATACCATTTGTAAGTTTGCCTTCAAAACCCTATTAGAAATCTATTTGAAATAAAAGAGCAGGGGGGCATTGCTTACCCCAACTAACATATACAGAACTTCCCTGAAGCAGAAATCTTAAGTGGACTCAAACTAATAAATATATCAAATACAATTTTCTCCTCTAAGTTATTTCATTTGTAGTAATTTACAACCAGGGCCAAAATGAGCTGCACACAAACAGGACACAATGTTCCTACCATCTCTTAAAGTACTCGCTATAAGAACAAGCAGGGCTTGTTTAAAAAGCAGAACTATAAACTAGAAAAATCAAATTATTTTCTATGCTGACTTCCAAGAAAAGTGATCACCAGGTGAAGTACTTGGGGCAGAGAATCAGTTTCCAACTTATGTACATTTAATCACAATTGATCAGAGACTATATAAACCAGTCAAGAAATATGCCATTAGTACATATATAACTAGCATTATACATGTTAACTTTAAGTGTATTTTCCCCAAAAAAGCTTTGAAACCTCCAGAACCGTATCTTTCTTCAAGGATGGTGGGGATGGGAGAGGGGGAAGTGGGAGATTACTAACACCCCTATAGGACATTTTACAAAAGTCAGTATTTTAATTAACACAATTACCACAGAATTAAACTGTGTAAGAATTTTCACGATTAGCCACAATCATTTTTACCACTTTTCTACTAAGTTATATCACAGGCTACCTCTAGTTGACATCATGTCAACCAAAACCCCCAGCTTCTTTTCTGACAGGCTTTCCAGCCATTCATCCCAAGCCTGTAGTGCTCCATAGGGTTGTTGTGACCCAAGAGCAGGATCCAGCACTCAGCCTTGTTGCATCTCGTACCATTGGCCTCAGTTCATCCATCCAGCCTGTCCAGATCCTTCTGCAGAGCCTTCCTATGCTCCAGCAGATCAAGACTCTCAAACAGGTTTTTTTGGCCTAGGTTGACAACTTCTGCAGCCTTCTGCTCATCCACTAAGCAGGTCACTCTGTCATAGAAGATCAGCTTGGTCAAGCAGGACCTGGCTTTCACAAACCCATGCTGGCTGGGCCTGATGTTCTGCTTGTCCTGTATGTGCCATGTGATGACTCTTAAGATGATCTGCTCCATGACCTTCCCTGGCCCTGAGGTCAGACTGACAGGCCTGTAGTTCCCCAGATCCTTCTTCCAACCCTTCCTGTAGACGAGTGTCACATTTACTAACCTCTCATCATCTGGGACCCCCACCATTAACCAGGATTGCTGGTAAATGATGGAAACTGGCTCAGTGAGCACTTCTGCCAGTGCCATCAGTACCCTTGGTGGTGGATCATCCAGCCTCATAGACTTGAGAGCGTGCCAGTGGCGTAGGTCCCTGACCCTTTCCCTTTCTATCACAGGGCCTTCATTCTGTTCCTCATCTCTTTATTTCAGCTCAGGGGGCTGGGTACTCACAGAACAGCTGGTCATGCTATTAAAAACTGAGGAAAAGAAGGCATTAAGTACCTCAGCCTCTTTCCTCATCTTTTGTCACTTTGTTTGCCCTCTCATCCAATAAAGGATGGGGATTCTCGTAGGCCTTCCTTTTGTTACTGGTATATTAATAGAAACTCTTTTTATCAACTTTTACAGCAGTTGCCAGATTAAGTTCTAACTGGCCCTTCTAATTGTCTCCCTGCATAACCTCATGATATCCCTGTAGTCCTCCTGAGCTGCTGGCCCCTTCTTCCAGAGGCCATAGACTCTCCTATTTTCCTGATTTCAAACCAGAACACACTATTCAGTCAGGCTGGTCTTCCCTGACAGATCTTCTTTAGGCACATGGGAACAGCCCACTTCTGCACTTCTAGGACTTCCTTCTTCAAAAATGTCTATCCTTCCTGGACTTCTCTCCCTTCCAGGAATGCCTCCCAAAAGTTTGTCAACCAGTCTCCTTGATATGCCCATCTGCTCTCCAGAAGTCCAAGGTAACAGCTCTGCTGACTCCCTCCTTACTTCTTCAAGAACTGAAAACTCTGTAATTTCACAATCGCTGTGCTCAGGACAGCCTCCGATCATCGTATCACCCACAAGTCCATCTCTCTTTGCGAACAGTAAGTCCAGCAGGGCACCTTCCCTAGCTGGCTTACTCACCAAGTGCGTCAGGAAGTTCTCTTCCAGATATTCCGGGAACTGTTTCCTCTAGACTGTTTCCTCTCCACTGCATTGTATTTCCAGCAGACATCTGGTGAGATGAAGTTCCCCAGGAGAACAAGGGCTAGTGACTGTAAAACTTCTCACAGCTGCTCAGAGAATATTTCGTCTGCCTCTGCAACCTGGCTAGATGTAGAGACTCCCAACCAGAGCATCTGCACTCTTGGCCTTACCCCTGATTCTCACCCATAAACAACCCTATTGGCACTATAATTAAGCTCTAGACAATCCAAACACTCCCTAAAACACAGGGCTATTTCACCGCCTCTTCTCCCTTGCCTATCCTTTCTGAAGAGTTTACAGCCATCCACTGCAGCCCTCCAGCTGTGAGTCATCACACAATGACCATGTTTCTGTAATGGCAATTATATTATAGTTTTCCTGCTGCACAATGGCTTCCAGCTCCTCCTGTTTGTTGCCCGTGCTGCATGCACTGCAGCAGAAGCATTTCAATCAGGCTATTTATACCTCCACCTTTTTTGGGGAAGAAGTCCTAATTCCTGTATGACCAATCTCGGATGCTTCTGTGGTTTCTAACACATGGATAACCACTGGTCTTTGCTGCCACATAGATCTTCATCCCCTATCTTTGCTGAAATGGAAGACCAAAGGACATCACTAGCACACCGTCCCTCAAATATGGGTGTGCTGCCCCTAGGCTTATCTCTAGTGAGCCTGGTTTTATCAGTTTCCCCTTTCAAATCAAGTTAAAAGCTTTTTAAATGAGCCGTTCTAACTCCTGTGCAAAGATCCTTTTCTCCCTTTAGACAAGTGTACATTGTCTGTCGCCAACAGGCTTGGTGTCATGTAAATCAACTTATGATTAAACCCCCCAAAATTCTGCCAGTGACAGGAGGCTTGGAGCCAGGAAGTGATCATTCCTTCATCATTCCCTGGAAGGATAGAGAAGCACACTACTTGTGCTCCTGATTCCTTAACCAAGGCCCTGAGTTTCTCTTCATTGCCCTCATACTTTTTGCTGCCACTTCATTGCTGCCTACTTGGGGGAAAAAAAAAAAAAATCAATAATGGATATTAATCTGAGGGCCATAACAGGAGAGGAAACTTTCTCTCCACATCTTTAACCCAGGCCTCAGGGGAAGCAGGAGACTTACCCAAGAAGTGGGTCCTTCTCTTTGAGCCTTCTGTTCCCTTCAGAAGGGAGTCTCCTATGACAATGATCTATCCTTTTTGCTTTGTGGGAGAAGATTTCATGCAGGGTACAGGTCAATTTAACCTTGGCAGCACCAAGCTAGATGAACCATCATCCTTATTACTGTCTGGTTTTATGCACAGAAGCTCCTAACTATTATGTAAAGGCATTTGGGAAGGCAAGGCAGAGGATACACAGCTCTGCTGCACTGGGCAGGAACTTGTCACCATTGCTCCTTAACCCTTAAAGTCACTGCACTCAGCGGGCAGAGAGAGCATAGGGAGTCATCCATATCATGTCTATTTCAAGTTCTTCAGGTGTGTCAAAATGGTAATTTTGACACATCTGAAGCCACTGGGAACCTCCTTTAAGTAAAGAAAATCCTCAAGAAATTTAATAAAATTTTCTCCAACATAGAAGCCTGCACATAAAAACTATTTTATACAGAATTAATAATATAGTGTCTCAGTTGTCATGATGTAATATATAAACTACACTAAGTTACCGTCAAAGAATAATGTTACTATACTGAAGGTTGTGTGCAAACATTGATTTATAAGTTTACACACAAATATAAAACTTGCTTTTAGAGGATTCATTTTGTCGCTTTGTCTTCCGTGTCAGTACAGAATTAAATAAGAAAAGTTACAAGAGTAACTTTTCTTTGCAACACTGTAACACAGCTACCCCATAAAACCACCTGAACCAGGACGGATCCCAAGCACTCAGCAGAGAGACTCTCCTATTTCCCTCCAGTAATCCATTTACAATGTCTTACTGTATTTTAATGGCAATTATCCTCCAACAGGCAGAGTTCAGAATTTACCTAGTTTAAAATACAAATCTAAGGAAAACCACCAACTGAAAATCTCTCTTGAGCAACTTCAACAAAATCCCTTAAAGAAAATTCAAGGATATTAGCAGTACTACAAATAAGCTTTAAGTCAAAAGAAGCACTTGCCTTATGTAAAACAGTTAAAAACTCTTGTTCCTTGTCCTGTCAATACAGGCCCCAGTAAAAAGTCTTTCCTGTGGGCTCCCTTTATATACCAAAAGGTTGCAACAGGATCTCCTTGGAGCCTTCTCTTCTCCAGGGTGAGCAACCCCAGCTCTCTTGGCCTTTCTTCATAGGAGAGCTACTCCATGTTTGTGTCCCTCCTCCAGACCCACCCCAAAAGGTTCATGTCTTTGTTGTTTGAGGGGCCCCAGAGCTGGATGCAGTGTTCCAGGTGGGGTCTCTCTCACCAGAGCGGAGTAGAGGGGCAGAATCCCCTCCCTCACCCTGCTGCTTTTGATGCTGGCCCCACTGCTTTTGATGCAGCCCAGGATACAACTGGCTTTCTGGGTTGCGAGTGCAGACTGCTAGCTTATGTCCAGTTTTTCAGCCAAAAGTACTCTCAAGTCTTCCTTGGCAGGGCTGCTCTCAACCCCTTCAGCCCCTAGCCTGTATCAATACAAGGAGTTGCCCTGACCCAGGTGGGGACCTTGCACTTGGCCTTCCACCGTCACAAACAAAGGCTAACTTGTCTGTTTCCAAAAACTCTGGAAGACATTTAGCAGTTATGAAGAAAAATAGCAGTTGTTAAACATTAGGTAGACTTCTCTGGCTTGAACTTTTAACATAAAATGTAATATAATCTTGCACGAAATAATCTTTCCCCCTAAAATTTACACATAACTGTGATTTCTATAATGCTCCATGGAAAAGTATGTAGTATGTATTTTGGGAGGAGGAAGAAAAAGAAGTAAAAGTCTTGCCTGATGATAATGATGTTGAAAACAGAATTTTCCATGTCATTTTGAACATTTCATAATTTCCACGGGGCTGCTCTTCAAGCAAAACAGATCCCTCTTTGCTATGTATCATTACCAATTATGCAAACACAGTAATATGATTAGAAACGTGGTTCAGCACACGTATCGGTAACCTCCAGCTTCTCAATTTTCTTTCTTACTCGCATGAGTCACCTTAGCAAAGCTGACAAAACTTCAACAGTGACAACTGCAGACAGCAACGTCTAGTTATCAGATTCCAAGGTGAAGTTAATAAACTACTCAGGTAACAGTTACTACATGACATCTGAACAGCAAAAATAAATACAACAAACAAAATCTCTCAAAAACGACCAACCAACCCCCTCAAAACAAAAAAAAAAATCCCTCTAATACAGAAAACAAAAAAAAAAACCTTAAAAAAATCAAAACAAACAAAAATCCAAAACATCACAAAACTTGATAGTCAAACTAGTTATTGATTAATAAACAAAGCTCTACTACTGAAACAAAAAGAAACATAATGATAAGCAATCACAGCAGAGATGTCACAGATCAGGAGTGATAAACTGCTCACGACAGAATAAATCAACCATAGCGTTAACAACGTTTTATATAGTGAACAAAGACATAATGACATTTTCTAAAAACATTTTTATAGTTGTTCCTTTGAATAACAGCTGACAGTTTTAGAAGGCATTCCTTTTCATGTTTACATGCCTAGGTTTCTTTAATTTTCTGAAGTGTGTAGGCCAGATAGGAACATATAACAGATACATGTAAACTCACATGCAAGACCTAACTATATCCAGGAAACTCCATGTTTCATGCAATAAGCCTAATTACATACTTACATATGTACATATCTAGTCCTATCTAGATGGTTATGGCACAAGTGAAAATTTAAGAGACTGCATAAAACTTACTCGCCTAACTTTTGGGTTTTGGCATTTGATATTATTATTATTATTATTATTATAGTGCCACTGTTGTAATTTTTTTTCTTTCTTTTCAAAGTAATTTTCATTCATAACACTCTGCTGATGCATATAAATATGCATACAGAGCACCACCAACATTGTTTAGCTTTTCAGTAGATTTATAGTAATATTTTAATTCAGGAATATCAGATAGTATTATTAAAATATATTATTCTTTTGATTAAAGACTGAAGTAAAAATTGTTGAAGAAGGAATTGACTGAGTATAGGACCACAGAAAGGCTTGGAATTAAAGTTTGCAGAAGTCTCTTCTGTGATTTCCAAATACAACCATTTACTCTTTCCATCTCCACAAAAAAGAAAAAGAAGTTGCTATAAATTCTGTCTATTTACTTCTATGTAGGCATCTTAATGAAACAAGTCACATGTTCTAAGTGGTTGAAAAATGCTGTTGCTTTCCTTAAGACTAAAGCCTTTTTCCATCTTCATGGAAGAAGAGTAATTTTCCTCTGTATGCAAGAGAGATTAAAGAGAAATTAATCCACCACACTTCATATTGAAAATCAAAAAGATGAAAGTAAGGATAAAACAGTCGTATGTGTAAGGAAGACACAGTCTCTCCTCATTGCTAACCTCTGCAGCCAAAATCCTCTCAAAAGCCGTCTCTCTCTTTAGTGAATGTACTTAAATTACAGCACATAATTGATATTATGTCTACAGCTAAAACTCCATTTCTGGAACTGGTAAGCACAGAAAAGCACTCAAAAGAAGGTGCAATCAAGGACGGTTAGTCATAATGGAGGGATCCATGCAAACAATTTAAGCTGTAGTATTAGTGCTTTACTCTGCCGAGCATGATTTCGTGACTCTATATATCCTCTGCATACTATTGAAACTGTAAATAAGAGGTAGACTGACTAGTCATTAATTATTAAGATTAATTTTTAAAAGTTGCCCAATTTCCAGTATGTGCTTAGACATGCCTGGGAGAGGGCTACTGCTACTCACATAAAACTGCTACAGTATCAAGACTAAATTTTTTCCATTGAAGGAAAAAAAATAAAAAAAAGACCCACACCCCCGAGATCGCGAGCGTTTAATTTCATTCACAAGGGCTGCTCTGACGATGTTACCGAGCCAGGAAGCCAGGTCACTCTGTCACAGCTACACCCCGCAGCACACGCTCCCACTCCGGCCACTCACACTTTTTCCTTTCTGCTTTCCAGGCAGGATTTCCCGGCTACGAACAAGGCGGGCATGAGCCCAGCGGCAGGACCTGGCTGAAGCCAGGCCATCGGGCAGCTCCAAACTTTACGACGGTCCCGGCCGCCCCGGGGCAGCTGCCACCGACCGCCCCACTCGGCCAGTTCCCGGGCGAGCCCCCCTGCCCTCCGCCAGTCGAGAGCCCGGGCTGGAGGCGGCCTCTCCCCCCTTATCCCCCGGCCCGGTGGCCCGCGGCTCCCGCCATCCCCTTTCCCCACAGCCCCCTGCCGCACTAACCTCGGTAACCTGCCGCTTGTTCACCTCCGCACTCCGGCTCCTCCCGCCTCCCCCTTTCCGCTCCCCTCGCCTGCCGACGGCACCGAGGCGCCCCCGGAGCCGCCTCCCGGCCCGGCCCCCCCGCGATGCACGGCGCTGCCGACGCCCCGATGTGCGGAGCCTCCAGGCTTCACCCGCGGCCGGGCTCCCCTCGTCGTGCCCTCCCGCAGCCCCCGCCCGAACCTCGCCCAGCGCCGCGGGCACTCACCGGCTCCTCACAGGGGCTCTCCCCGGCCCTTGCCGGCGCCTCCGCGCCCGCCACCCAGAGCTTCCATGTGCCCAGCGGCCGCTCCTCTCTCCCGCTCCACTCCAGGTACGGCGCCCTCTGGAGTGCCCGCTCCAGTGGGAGCCCCGCGGGCAGCCGGGGCTGTCACTCAGCCCGCCGGGGCCCCCGGCGCGGGCACGGCGCTGCGGCTGCCGCCGGCTCGCTGCCCCTTTGTTCGGCGGCGGCGGCACTGACAGCTGCTGCCGGCGGCGCTCCGCGGGCCCGGGCGGCTGCTCCGCCTCGGCGCCTCCCCGCCCGCCAGCCGCACCTCCTGCTCCCGGCCCGGCCCGCAGCCCCGGCTCGCTCCCTCTTTCTCCGCCCGCGGTCAACAACCGGCGGCGGCAGCACAAGTTCAGGCCGCCGACCCGGAAACTCATCGGCAGCCGAGGCCCGCGGGGCTCCGACGGGAAGCGGATCCACCGCGCCGGGGGAGGGAGCGGGGCGGGGACGGGGCGGAGCGGGCCGGGACGCGGGGCCTGGGCGGCGGGCGCGGCGGGAGGATGCGGCGGGCAGGCGGCGGCAGGCGCCACCGAGGAAGGCAAGGCAGGCAGGGAGCGAGCGGGGCCGGGGCGCCCTCCCTCACCCCGGCCCCGGGGCGGTCCTGAGGGCGGGGGAGCAGCTCCCGCCCCGCGGGGATTCAGCGGGAGCACGCCTCGGGGGGCCGGTGCCCGGCGGCTCCTGGGCGCGGCCGGGGAACTTCGGGGGCGTTTCCCGGCTGGGCAGTGCGGGGCGGGAGATGCTGGGGCGCGGGGCCGCCTCCGGCCGTGCCGAGGCGAGGCCGCGGTACGGGGGCTTCCGAGGCCCGAGGCCTCCCTCCTCCTTGGCGGGGGTGGCGTGGCCGGGAGTCCCTGCGGGAGCCGCCCTCCGCCTCGTCCCGGCGGGTCCTGCGGGAGGCGGGAAGGGTCGGCGGTGCTGGAAGAAGCCTGGGTGAGGCGTGTGCCTTAGACCGGCAGCCTTTGGAATGGGGCCGCGTTGTTAGCAGCAGGGTTTGGTCAGAATCAGTTCGTTGTGGTGTCTTCAGACGCTGGTTGTGTTTATTGTCACATCCTTACAGCCCCACCCTTCTTCATCCTCAGTTTTTGTTTTCTGGAGTCGTATTGCAAGTCTCAGCGCTGTCGGTTTCACGGACATGCTCATTCTGCACTGGATTTAGTGCAAAGCAGTGGTATAGGGAGTTCGCTGCTTATTCACCTGTCTGCCACCTGTCATCCAGGTGACTCGGCCGTACCAGTGCAGGTTCCCTCCACACAAGCCTCCATACAAACCCTGTGTATCCAAGCACATGTAAGGAAACCCAAAGAGCAGGCCTTTCCCAGCTGTGCATAAGGGATGGTTGTTTCTTTTTACCTTTAAAATTAATATCCTAAAGTATGGGTTCTCATAAGTCAGCATGTTGCTTATTTAATGTTTTTAGATACTACTGTAATGCAAATCATTAGCTGTTTCTCTTCAGATATTATACTGTTCACGTACCATCATCAAATCCTCTAACTAATGTATTTATCTTAACTGATGGTGAAAATATCCATGCTGTTATTTATGTTGAGGGTTTTTTGATATCTTTTCAGGTAGTCTTGATCCCAGGAAAAATACTGGACTAAGAGCATAGGAATCTGAAGACCTCTGTTTCTTCTAGAAGAGGTGGAGAAGCTAGAAACACTAACATTTAAAATCTGTGGAGGAATTAATCTTCAAAAAGCATGTGCTTACTGATGCTATGGAATGAAAGGGTGTTCATTTGCAGATGAAGAAAATGATCAGCTGGAAGGTGGAAATGGTCAGACATAACCTTCTTTCTGGAAGCTGATATGTGAAATGATTTAGTTTTAGGAGGTTTTCCATATAGTTTCCATACAATTTTGTGATTATAGGAATTGTCACCTTGGTTTAAACACAAGGGTAAGCAAAGCTTTTTCTTAAATCTAAAAGCCTCTATCCACTTTTTTCAGAAACTAAAGATATATTCATTTTAGAAGCTCTGTTTGAATGAATTGTGCACCAGTTGGCAGCCCTACTGAAATAAAACTAAGTAAATGAATCCATATGATAGTTTATTTTTATCAGCTGTTACTTGGCTGTAGGCAAGACTGTGTTCTACTTTGCAGGGGGGAGATGAAAAACAGGTATTTTCTTGAAGTCCATGTGGAACTCATAGATGTGCAGTACTTGTTACAGCACATTTTATAAATTATAGTGCTTGTCACTTTCAAATGGCTTTCTTTTTCAATTTCATATATTTTCCAGTGTTCAAAATTTCTTTGGCCTTTTGTCTGGTTTGCAAAATGGGAAAGATAGTTACAAAGTGGAAAAAAAAAAAACATTGCTTTTATTTTAAAGATGGGTTAGAGAACAAGGCTTATTTGTATGAAGTCTATATGACGTACTATTTTCCCCTTTCATGAAAAGGAAGCAGAATTATATCAGCTGTTGGCATTTCTCCAGCTAAAGAACAATAAATGAATAATGCAAAGCATCAGTGGGTATGAGCACTGCATCCTGAAGTTTAGTGTGCTGTTGGATGTTTTTTTCAGCTGAACCTTTTCTTCCTGTTTATTCATTATTTCCAGTGATAAAGTAAGAAGGAGAGATGGGAAACCCAGAAAGCATTGGAGATGCATATGTTGCTGTGATTCGTCCAAAAAATACTGCTAGCCTCAATTCTCGGGAATATCGAGCTAAATCCTATGAAGTAAAACTATTTCTTTTCTTTATGTATTAGTTGTTTGGCTTTTAAAATAATATAGAAAATATGTAATAATATAACAGAAAAGAATGTAGCCTTGTCTTTTATTCTTTAACCTGCTACAGAGGTCATTCTGACTTCACCATCCTGCTCCTCAACTTTTAGTACTTCTTGAATATTGTTACTGCTTTTACAGTGACATAATAAATAAGTAAATAATAATAATAATAATTTTTTTAAAAAGTTCTGTGGTTCTTTCAGCTGTGCTTAAACTCCTTTGGTTTCATTATTGTTTGAAAGATTTTGCTGCTTGAAGTTCCCATTGAAGGCCAAAAGAAAAAAAGAAAGAAAGTTTTGCTGGAAACTAAACTTCAAGGAGGCACTGAGATAACCCAGAGCATCTTGGATTACGTATTAGAAGCTACCAAACCAATTTCACCAGCCAATCAGGGTATTAAAGGTGAAAACATTTTAATCTAATATACTAGTGATAGCACCACAAAAATGCTTTTTAAATTGGCATGGCAAGATTGTGCAAAAACATGAAATTAGTATAAAAAAGATATGTTGTGAGGTTCATCAAAAAAACCTAATTTACTTTTGTTTCTTTTTACCTTACAACTCTATAAGATGCTTACTAAAAGAGTTTTAATAAATGAATCTTTGTGCTGCTTCTTCACTGCAAGTTTAGATTTATAGCTAAACTTCCAGTAAACCAGATCAAAGTGGCTTTTGTATCCATAACTTCAGCTAAAACTTGACTTGAACTAGAGAACTGATAGATTCTAAAGTCAGTTGTTCAGAATGAGTATCTATATGAAAATATTTATAGCATAATTGTATTGCTTACAGATGGAATTTGATGAGTACATTTTTTTCCTTCTCGTTACATAGCTGATCTAGCAGAGAACCTCACACTTGTGCTGACAAATTTGTTTTAGCCAGCCTATTACATTTCCAGATTGGTAGAAAGTATAATGACTAAAGGACTTCTGGTCTTTGCTGTGTACTTCATCTCTGTTGTTTACGTGCTAAAATGTTGCAGGTGGCAATAACTGCAGCTGAGTAGACTTAACAAAGTTCATTATGCAGCAAACACAGAATACCAGAATTAATACACATAGAGGAATGCCTTGTAAAAGCAAAACCTCGGTTCCTTACATGTTTGGAGAGTTTTAATTAGTCTCACTCAGATGGCCCAAGTATTAATATGCCCAGCTCAGTTTGTACACTGCTAAAATATGCAGCTGAGCTTGGAAAAGTTAAAAAGGGCTACAGTTGTGTCATTTTTTTCATGTTAATGGCTATATACATATTTATGTTCCTTAGTTTTTCATATGTGTTTAGATTTTCTTCGCTTGCTTTTGATTATAGCTCATAATCATAATTTTTTCTTCCTAGGAATTAGGAAGATTGAGTCTCGTAAGCTTTCACATAGCCAGCTTTAGATTTTTTTTCTTTGTTTTGATGATTAATTAATTGTTTTGTGGTTTGTTTGGTTTTTGTTTTTAAATACTGTGCTAGGAAAGCGTGTAGTGTTAATGAAGAAGTTTCCTCTAGATGGAGAGAAGGCAGGCCAGGAGGCATCTCTTTACATTGTTCCAACTGTTGTGAAAGGTAACATTGAGCATGATTTGCGAAGCTGCACCCATTTCAGCAGAAGTTCACTTGAAGATTTATTTTTATATGATATATTTAAGTTGTGTATATCAAGCTCATTGATATATGAATATATGTAAAATTATATATATATAATGACATATTTATATAATATATTTTAATATGATATATGGCTTTTTCTGTACTTACACATCAAAAGTTGCAGTCAGATGCAGAACTCCCTGAATATTTTAAAAATTGAAGAATTTACTTAAAATCAAGGAAGAAATCTTTGGTTTAATGTATTGCCTTTGTTTTTGTAACAATAGCACACTTCTGGATTAACCAGTATTTGTGCACTTGATTATATTTCAAAACGCAGGCCTTAACTTGAATAGAATTTGCTGAATACAACTCTAAGACATCCTACTCAGTTCAGTGTTCTCTACTCAGAGAAGAATGCTTAGTAAGCCTCGAAACAGTAAATAAATTCTTTAGAAAGCCAAATAAATTACTTGTCAGGAAAGTGTTTTTAAAAATATTGAAGTAAAATGTCTGTGTACTTTTGGGGAAACTTCTTCATTTTTGCCTTACTTATAGGACTTGATAAAACCTATCAAATAGATACCATTGTGGAGTTACCAGTAATAATATGTACCCCTCCTAGTCCTGAGTCATCTTCCTTTTTGTCTGGTAACAGTATGAATTTAACCTTTATTCCTCAAATGAATCTGATCACACTGATGGAATGGTGACAGAATACTTAGGGGTTTTAAGGCTAACCTGTTGGGTTGTGAATTGCTATGAAAGGATTGTATGTAATTGCTATCAATTATTATTTGGAGAAAATTAAGTCACTCTAGTCTAAAGTTAGAATATAGTCTTAATTAGGGATGTGTAACTACAAAAGATGCAGAAGGGAAAATAAGATTCTTCTGAAGTGTCTTCAGAGTATGTTTCTTTTTTAGATAATACGAAATATACGTACAGTCCTGGATGCCCTGTGTTCTACTGTTTACAAGACATCATGAGAGTCTGCAGTGAATCCAGCACACATTTTGCTACGCTTACTGCAAAAATGTTAATTGCCTTGGATAAGTAAGAGACACCATCAGTAAAAATACATTAAAATGAAAAGTTTGATATTTTATATCAAAATATAAATATATATTAAAGAAGATCATTTGTCAATGTAGCACATAGTTGTTATAGCATTGTGGTTAAGAAGGAAGTCATCTTGGTATATTCTTCATGTTTATCAGAAATGGAAACCTTTCCATTTCTAAATTCTAAATATTTCTAAAAGTCTTTTTGCAAACTCGAGAATGGTGTGTTTATCTAAATCAAGTAGCTTTTTGGAAGTTCTTGCTCACAGTTAATGTTTTGTAAAATCATAATGTTTAATCTTCTGTAAATGACATAATTGTCATCTGTAAGAGCATTTGCCAGAGTGTAGTAAAAATATCCTGTAGTTGTATACCATTAAGATTTGAATTTAAATTAAATCTCCCTGTAGAAAGGGAATGCATCTTCCTCAGACACGCAAATTTATTTGCAGTAGGGAGTTAACTTTCAGAAAGGTGATTAGTTGTTTAGCCAGATATATAGTAGTTTAAAATTTGAATACATGAACAGGTTTTTCGTTGTGTTGGTGGTTTGTTTTTTGTTTTTTGTTTTTTGAATGTACCCTTAACCAAGAAATACCAGACACACTTATGTATGAACTTACTTGCAGTAATAAAGTTAGCTGAAACTTCTGGCTAATGTAAAAAATCATGTTACAGGCTATTACCTAAAAGGTTCCATGTATAGGGTTTTTACAGTTTATCAGTAGAGTTGTAGTATTTCCATGTATACCATCATACCAGTTACATTTATTTGCTGCTTGCTGAATGCTTTCAGGCTCTAAGTTCTGCTTAAAAGTGTTTCAAGCTTCACAAGAAGCCTTGGAGGTATAATAGAAAATAGTTTATATTTTTTATTCTCTATGTACATAATCTGAAACAATACTTCTCAAAGATTCAAACTGCCATCACTAATTTATCTACAAAATCTTTAGAGAAAATGCCTGAAAATACTTTAGAGGGTGTTTAGAGCACAATGACTACAATTTTACTGTTCTTTCTACCAGGACCATGAGTAAGGGAAGAGAATGCTGCTTTTGCAGGACATTATAGCTTGGATCTAGGACTTAAAAATAGGCCTAAGCATATGCACTGAACTGCAGGTTACCTTCTGCCATCCTTACATATGATTCTGGGACAGATAAGATCCAAGTGGTCTGTCAGTGGATGTCCAAAGCATGTACTTCTCTTTCTTCTGTATTTCCAGGTTCAATCACTAAACAGAATTTATTGTATTCCAGTAAAGCACATTTTTACCTCAAGCTTGTGAGAAGGCATGTGCAGAAACCTAAATACGAACCTGGCTTTAGCTCTTTAATGCACCACTTAATATAACACTAAAACAATGTAACAATTCTGTAAAGACATATTTATCCAAAACTTGAAATGAACCGCCTGTCCTGAGCCCAGTGTTATATTGCATATGTGGCAGGAAAAAATGCAGCAGGTGTACAGTACTGACTTCCCACAGTAGCACAGAATAAGAGAGCTCTAAAGCATTTCAATATTGCCACTAGGAGTGCACTGAGGAGAGAATAAACTTCAGCGCAGCTTTATAAAAAGGCAGGTGGTAGCCTATGGGAAAGAGACTTAGCAGTTTGGAAACTGGACCTTCTGGTTTGTTGCCTTTTCCTATCTTTCCCTAATGAAACACATGACTTGAAAGGCTTAAGTCAGTACAGATACTGAAACTCACCCTTAAAAAGACTGCTTGAAGTTTCAAAATTTGTTCAGAGTAGTAATATTAATAAACTGAAAGTAAATGAAATGGTGACATGTTGGTGTGGTTAAGTTTTGTGGTTATAACCAGTGTTACGCTTAGTGTACAATTTCCTTTTCTTTCAGAGTTTGCATCTGCACAAAATTGAGCAAATACAACTGTTTAATTGAGTGTGGTTAACTTCACATTCAGGGAGTAATTTAGTCTTATAAATTTGGCTGTACACGTTATAATTATTTTTCTTAATTCAAATGTGTGATTATCATATATGCAATCCTTAAACAAAATAATGGACAGCATGACCAAAATGATCCTTTTCTACCTGAAAATTAATTACTTGTCCATTCTCTCCTGCAGGTGGTTGGATGAACGGCACACCCAGTCTCACTCCATCCCAGCTTTATTCAGACCATCTCCTCTTGAGAGAATTAAAACAAATGTAATAAACCCTGCCTATGCTATAGAGCCTGGTCAAACAGAGAGCTCATTGCACATGGGTTATACTGCCCTGGAAATAAAGAGTAAAATGCTGGCATTGGAGAAAGCAGACATGTGTATCTATAATCCTTTGTTTGGATCTGACCTTCAGTATACCAATAGGGTAAGAGCTATATTTTCACTTTATATTTGTGAAACATACATACATTTTCATTTTCAAGTTCATTCATTTATTTCATATGAGTGTGTGCTCACATCACAGTTGTTTATTTAGCCGTAAGTGTGCACTAGTTTTTCAAATCCTTATATTCGGTCATAATTCTTTTCCATTCTAAAATGATTCTATCATAACTTTTGTTTCAAGAGAATACCTAGCAGGGATGGGGGATTGTGTAGCCAAATCTCAGAAAGATATTTTTTCAGGTGTGTTTAAATTATGTCTTCACAGGTTGACAAGGTGGTGATAAATCCATACTTTGGCCTTGGAGCCCCAGACTATTCAAAAATTCAGATTCCTAAAAGAGAAAAATGGCAACGCAGCATGAGCAGTGTCACAGAGGACAAGTATTATGTTACATTCCTTTTTCATTAATGGATAATTTTGTTTTGTTTTATTACAGTAGCACTTGGTAGACTTAGAATGAGATTCCTATTACTTCAGGATTCACTGTATAAATACATATTTTAAATGAAATTCTATTTGAAATCTCTGAGTATTGAAACAGAACAGTTAAAAGATGAATCAAGAAAGGTGTAAATTATAAACATTAGAGAAGCATTTCTTACTCTAATAAATACAGCTGTGGCTTGATTTCTGCATGACAAAAAATTTGTGTGAATACTGGCACATTTTATTTAGCTGCATGAACTTCTCTTTTATTCTTCACGTAGATCTATGGTTAGATCTACGTGAATTATGATCTAATAATTATGTTAGTAATTAGTTAGTGATCTAACTAATTAATTAGTTAGTTAGTTAGTGATCTACTAATTATGTTAGTAATTTTTAAAAAGTTGATGTTCTAACAACTGTAATATTTCTGAACGGTGTTTTTACTGTTTCCCCCTTTTAATTCATAGGGAACACCAGTGGGTAGATGATTTCCCTCTTCACCGCAGTGCTTGTGAAGGGGACTCTGATTTACTAAGCCACCTTCTGGATAAAAAGTTTTCTGTTAATCAGTTGGACAGTGACCACTGGGCACCAATCCATTATGCATGCTGGTGAGTCAAGGATAGTTTTGCCAATCAAGTGCATTCTAGCTATCGTGATTCTTTAGCGCTATTATTTATGTAATTTATCAGCCTCCAAAAGAAGAAAAAAAAAACCTCTAGACTTTTTGTGCTTTGATTGTAATATATGTTAGCGTTAACCTTCTGAAGAGAAAGATTGCTTCAGGTTTTGAGATAATTTTAATTTGAATGGTTTTGGGGGAGACCAGTTGTGGACATCATGTCATCACTTACTTATTGCCTCTTGTGTCTCTCCTGACTATCTATTCTAATTCCTGTTGGAGGCACTGGGTCTACTTTAGCGTGGTAACTTTCACAGTCTTTGTTGGCTAAAGCCTGGGAGCAGTTTTACAGCACAGCAGTAGCTGAGCTGAGCATGTTTTGGTGCTGGTCAAGCTTGAGTGAAGAGCTGGACTAGGTGATTTACAGAGGTCAGCATGTCTGACTGTAACTCTGTGATTTAATCTGTAAATGCTTGAAAGCTTTCCTCAGTCATAAAAATGCTTTTGTTTTATCTTTATGGCAGTTATTCTTTTGTATATATAATGGTCAGTATGTCTGATGATATGAATAACAGGAAAATCAAAATTGGTTTTAAAAAGCCCACAATCTTACTTGCTTTTTAGTGTTTGTCAGAAAGTTTGTAAATACTTTATCCATCAAGTACAGACAAGAGTTACCAGTTATAAGCATGAGGGTTAGGAATCCACAGGATCCATCTGCATGACAATCAGAAGCTGAACTCTGATTCTCACACTGATTTTTTTTTTTCCAGACAAAGCTGGACTTGGTTCTGCCATGACTAAATTGCTGCAACAACGCAAACTTAGCTAGTTGAAAGCAAGGTTCAGTTTGTCTGTAATTAATCCATTCAATGGTTACTAGACTAGTGATTACCAAAGAAGTTTAGAACTGATATTAACTTCTACAAACTTAATTATGTTCCTTTGTATCTGGTGTAACTTGAAAGCTAAAAACTTCTATGTGGAAAAACCCACTTTTTCATAATTAGGACCATCTGAAAACAATGATTATATATTTGCTGTGTCTGCTCTGATTTAAACATGTCTGCAGGTATGGAAAAGTTGAAGCCACTCGAATGCTGTTGGAGAAAGGGAAATGCAATCCAAATCTTTTGAATGGTCAACTCAGCTCTCCTCTTCATTTTGCTGCTGGAGGTGGACATGCTGAAATAGTACAAATTCTACTAAATCATCCAGAAATTGACAGAGTAAGTTCTGTTTATGTATAGAAATAGGAGTTTTAGCAACAGTTTCTAGCTGGTGTAGGAGAAATATTTTGGTGTCCAGATCACAATGTATAAACACAATGATCTTGTTAAGAGATTACTAAAAAATGGTTAAATATTTTTCATTACCTCTACTTTTCCCATTGTGTATCAATTAAATGTTTGAACTCTGGTATCAAGGATTTTAATTATCTGAAAAATGTGTAAATGTTTACCTGTCTCCAGTGAAATCTGTGTAGAATCAGTGTTTCTGTTTATGTTTGTAGCACATTACTGATCAACAAGGAAGATCTCCACTGAATGTCTGTGAAGAGAACAAACAAAATGAGTGGGAAGAAGCTGCAAAACTACTGAAGGAAGCCATAAATAAACCTGTATGAGTTTATTTTCTAAATAGTTTAAAGTTTATATTTAATTTACACTTAATCTTGTAGAAGAGCTAGAGTCACTTCCAGCTGTTACTGGAAATGTGCAGAACATTGAAATTGTTAGTGTAAATATTGGCAAACTGACATTTTGTCTCTTTAAATGTTTCTGTTCTGTTTCATGGCTCAAGAAATACATGTAAGACATGTAAATGATGCTCCAATTTAATTGTAGGAGCATCACATCAGGTACTGATTTTATGTCTATTTTTAATCATGCAACCATCAGCTTTCTTTATGCATTCTCATCTTACATGTTGATAAACAGGAGCATTCAGCTGGCTAAATGGAGGCTTCTATGAAATCAGATTTTCGTCAGTCAGTGTAGGCTTCCTTGGCAGCCAGTGGAGATTTAGCTAGGAGAGGAAACAAAATTTACAGTGCAATTCCTCTTATCCTGAAGTAGATTTAAAATTAGCCAAATGATATAAACCCACTTGTTTCTTTTCTTTGACTTCAGATGCAACCTATATCCCTGTAAGTAGGTGGTACTAAACCTGTCAGTTTTTCAAGATGTGTTAAATTATCTTCATTTCACTCTGCATGAATGATCTTCCAAAATAATTAAGGCAGGAACTGACCTGTATTTTAGGCATCTTATTATGCAGTAGATTGTATGAAGGTGTGTGTGTCTAATGACTAATGGACACATTTTAAGTAGATTTCAGAGTGTAATGCATGATGTTATGTCGTCACTTATTTTTATTTAATTAATACAATAAACAAACTCCCCCTATAAATTACTACAGTAGGAATGACAGTTACTGCAGCAAAAATAGACTGATGTTTTCCACTCCAACCTCATTTTCAGTCAGTTGTCATTTTCCAAGGCATCCATCTTTTTTTTCCAGAAGTTTTTAGGAACTCAGTTCTTGATGACTTGGTAGATTTGAGGAAGGGAAATAACAAATTCCTGAAATGTTTTTATTCAAGCAGCTGAAACATCTATCCTGTTACAGAAATGAAAACAAGACATTTCATTGATTTATGGCTTGTGTATATATGCTTTAAGCACCTGATTTATGTTAATGTATGTCTTTCAGGAGGCATACTGTGGGCTCACATGCAATTCAGTGAAGGCTATGGGAGTTCTGAAAGGGAAAATGATTTATTATGTATTAGATTTATTCAGATTATATTACAGGAGCACTATAAGATTTAGTGAGATTGTATTCTTCTTGTAGCGGCTTCTGAGTGAAGGGTGGTGCTTCCCTCTAAAAATAAGTCTTTTTAGCTTAGGGTGGAAAAATTCATAACCTGCCAGTAATAGCAAGGTAAACGTTTTGGGATATCCATAGGCAGCTGAGCTCAGATCCCTCAGGGAACTTTTAAATACTTGCCTTTGAGTTCAACAGAAGTCCTCAAAATACCAGCAAGATCTTTCTTGGAGTTACTGTTGTAAAAAGCACAGTATAAGTACTTGCAGAGGACATGAAACAAGCAATTTTGGTAAATAATAAATATGCAGGAGTTCTGCAATATTCTTTTTCCCAGCATAATAGATGTTGCTAAATTATGGTAAAACTACTTTCCTTTCTAGAAGCACCAACAGAAAGGTTTTTAACAAATTGTTTGTTTAATATGTTCCCATTTTTATGTAGTATGAAAAGGCACGAATTTATCGTATGGATGGGTCGTATCGCTCTGTCGAGCTGAAACATGGAAACAACACAACTGTCCAGCAAATAATGGAGGGCATGCGCTTGTCTCAAGAAACTCAGCAGTACTTCACTATCTGGATCTGTTCTGAGAACCTCAGTAAGTAAAAAGGACAGTGGTTATACTTGAGGGTTTGTCATAGTTTATTCCTGCTTGCCTTTAGAAAAAAGTAATGCTGTCTTAGGTGTGTAGGAAACATGCTCTCTGACAGGCTTTACAGCCTGATGTCTCCAAACTGCTTTCAGAGCTGTGGAGAGCTTCTCTGTTTTAACTTTTACTTTGGGTACCCTCAATAGGTCTGACTGTATCACTCTGGCACCAATATTTCATCCAGGAAGATGAGGCTGTTCCAGGTTACCTTTCTGTTACAGGACACTTTGGCTGTCATAGGCCTTACTAGTAGCTTATCCTGGTTTTATCCTTATTTTTCCTCCCAGAGTATCTGAATTTGGATGCATGTAGTTGTTTTTACCAATGTTTAGTCTTTTTAAAACTACTAATTAAAGTAAGATGAGTAATGTTTTTTCATTAGGTCCTTCAATCATATGAATTTTCCTGTGTTTTGCACCAAAATAATTTTTGATAAACAAGTTTTCTGGTTTATTTGATGGGAGAGAATTCTGATGTAAAATGTCACATTTATATTTGCAGTATTTTTTGGTGTTTCTGATCGAAATAAAAAAGATATTATAGTTTTAATTTGAGATATATAGCAAAAGATAAATAGAAGCCCAAAAGAGTCAACAAGTGTGGTTGGGTTTTTTCAGATAATGTGGTCAACAGTACTGCTGCAACATGATAGCTCTGGGACACTTTGTGGTTTACAAAGCTCAGTTCAGGTGTGGTAGGATACTGTGTTGACAGTGTCATTAACGCAGAAACTTTGCATTTAAAATTTTATTTACTGTTGCCAATGCTCCGCTACAGTGGCATTGTTACTTTTTTTTTTTAAATAGCTCTAATTATTGCAGGAAATCTTTTCTTTTTTCTTCTTTAATCTTTTTCTTCCAGTGTCATGCTATTGGCCTTTTTACTTTGCTGTATGCCACATGACTACTGTAACCCTCAGCTAAACATAGATGTTAATGTGAAGGAAAGGAAGTGTTTGAGGGTTAAAGTCTTGCTGCTTTTGCCTTTATAAATATGTATGCAATGTTTTCATAGACTCATTGAGGTACTACCCTTGCATTTGAGGGGAAGAGCTCACTGATACATTGTTTGTGTAAATGCAAGTAATTCTCTAGATATTTAGCCTAGATTTGAAAATGAGCTCCTGATTTATAGTTTCAAACAACTAATGGACAAGTTTCATTATAAAGTATGTTGCAGTTTGTGTACAACTGTAAGGACCGTAGGTTTCTTGCTTGTAGGACAGATGATGCTTTTCTGTGTTTGAATGTAAGATGGGTAAGTTAAATGAACAGATTGTTCTCATTGAAAGATGTTGCACTATAACATACCCATTTAAGTTTTTCATGCAATGTGAAATGCCACAGTGTGAAAGCCAGAGCAGTGAGGATGAGGCAGATACAGCCTCCTAGAACCTCACTCCTAGAAAAAGCCAAGTGATAATCCAAAGAGAAGCAGGGTGAGTGAGTAGGCCAAAGGTACAGACTCTAGTACATAGTAGGACTGCAGTTGAAAGCTCTGTATTAAACTCTCAGCTCTCATATACACAGGAGAACATGAAACATTGATTGACTCTAGCCTGTTAAGAATCAAGACATTTTACAGATTAAAAAGAAGAATGTCTGTTCTGAAAAGTTTATGGTTTTTATATATATACAAAAAGGGCAAATACATTTATAAGATAAATTATATCTCTATTTTTCTGTCAGAAATAAGATTATTGGACTTTTTACTTCTGCCATAATAATAGAGACAACAGTCTCTCATGTTTTATTATTGTGTTTTTTAAGGTCAGTCTTAGTACTACATTAAATTTTTAAATAGCACTTCACTCCTGAGAAATTGAAAATAACAAAGTTTCAACACTATTGCATTTAGTGAATTGATGCTAAGAGTTTTGTCAATAAATCCATATTTTCAAAACTTTTCTATACAGGAGTTTAGAAAACATACGGAAAGTTTGTTAATGAGTCGTCAGTTTCAGATACTCTGGGTTTGGTGCAGCATTTAATAATTCCTGTGTATGTGTGTGTGTATGTGCTGGATTATTCTGTTTGTTTATTTAGAAACAAACCTGTTATTTTTCAGGTCTCCAGCTGAAGCCATATCACAAGCCTTTGCAGCATATTCGAGACTGGCCTGAAATATTCACTGAACTGACAAACTTGGATCCTCAAAGGGAAACTTCACAGCTTTTCCTGAGAAGGGATGTGAGACTTCCACTGGAAATAGAAAAAAAGGTCAGCACTTGGAAGTGAATGAAATCATGGTCAGACTCAGAACACTTTGACCATCAACACTCAGTGTGTATAGTGACTGGAGTTATTTCCAAACTTGTTTAAACCTGACATCTCCTTTTCTGTAATGGGTTGAGTCTTCACATTCTTCCCTCCCTCTCTCTTGCCTTCCTGCCATCTCTTTGTTCTCTCTTTCTCACCCTGTCAGTTGGGTTTATCCAACATCTTTGTGTGTCAGTCTCTGTCTGTCATACAGCTAAAAACAACCTGCCTGATTTTCTTCCTTGTGCTGTTGTTTTTCAGTTATTTAATTGGTAGCCTTCAATGGGATTATTCAAACATATTATTCAAAATGAATTCATGGGGGAAAACCCCACAGATATCAGTATTTCTGTGAACTTTTTGATTGGGCATGGTGTGCTAGTTGCCTTTCATTTGTGTGTTAGATTCTGTCTCTGAATCAGTGAGAAATTGTATTTATAGTTTCTAAGCTCATTTTCCTTTTTACAAAGAAATCATATTATTTAAATCTTTTTAACAGATTGAAGATCCATTGGCTATTCTTATACTTTTTGATGAGGCCAGGTATAATTTGCTGAAAGGTTTTTATACATCACCTGATGCAAAGCTGATTACACTGGCAAGTCTACTTCTACAAATAGTCTACGGAAATTATGAGAGCAAGAAACATAAACAGGGCTTTCTAAAGTAAGTATGTGTTTAAAACTTAAAATTATGGGTTAGATCAAGTATTTTTAGATAGCACTTACTATGGAACTCTCAAACTTTAGGTATGATATATTTGTTGGTTTTCTCCATCACTGAGCCATATTTCAGAGTAACCGTTGTAGCATTAATAGAAGTCGAACATCATGTGTGAAAATGTATTAATCTTAATTATTGCAGTCCTAGACAGAGGGATAGAGGTTCTGTAGTGTGTGAAATCTGTCCTGAGATACAGTAATACCAAAATAAACAAGAGTATTCATCTGAAGGGTTCTTACAGGACTGAGGCTTTGAGCAGCGCTGAAGAAACATCTTACTATGGCAGTCAGACCAATGTCTGGGATTGACTTTCCCTCTTTGGACACACCATGTAGCAATACAGTTTCTCTTCTGTCATCTCTAGGAGAAATGCTGTACTAAATTGGTCAAAACCATAGCACCAGTAGGGCTCAGCCAGATGGTATTTTTCTCTCCCCTTCTCTCTGCATGCCAGCACAACAGTAGCTGAGCTATTTTGGGATGGCTTGTTCTTCCCACGTACATTTCTACAGCAGTATCTGAGCCCATGAAGATTCCAGTTCTCTACTGTGGGCACCTTCACCCCCTGCCATCCCCACCTCACTTCATTCATGGAACAGCAGCTGTGCTGTTCTGGAATGGTGCTACGCTTCTCATCTTCTCTTACTCGCAGCATCAGCTGAGCTGCCTTGGCCTGGCGGGTTTTTGCATGTATTGTCCTGCAGTTACACAGCCACTCGATGGAGCATAAGGAGAACGGGGTTTAAGTGGGACTGCCCACCTGCACGAGTGTGCAGTTCAGTGCAGCTGAGTTTTGTATGAAACTACTCCCTGCTGACTCCCAGCAGCTGCAGGGTGGTCTTCCTCTCCACACTGAGGCATATCAGTACTGGGGTTCCAAGGTCATCATGCTCTATGGAAGTGTTTGGCTCTATGGACAGGACTACCTGCAAAGATAGTTTGGGCTAGATAAAAAGCCATTTGGGCATGCTTTCCATGCATATTCACATAGTTCTTCTTCATATAGATGATGAGTTTTATAATCTGATTTTTTTTTGCAGTCGACATAAACGTTCATTAAAAGACTGGTAATTCCAAAAGTATAGCCAGGCTGTTGTTTGTATGAGAGTATCCTTGACCTTAAAGATCTGATGGATTGTCTGTGCAGGGTTTTTGCTTGGTAGTTACTGCCAAATACAATTTAAATAGGTTACATCTAAATAGGTTACATCACTAGGTCTTGAGACTACTTTAATTGTACATAAAAGCAAACTAGTAAAGGCTTTCTTTCTTCCTTTTAGTGTTTTTTGTTTCCTGCATTTTTTTTAAAAAGGCAGTTGATGTAAGTAGCTTCTCTTTCATGTCATGTAATATAATTTTAATGTGGAAATTAATTGGGCTGAGTCCTTGGTAGTGCTGACTACAGGAGTGGAGGGAAGAGTATCTACAGTCTGTCATATTTTCTGACTATGTGATATGCTGCTGAAAATGGCATTTTGTATCTAATTTTGGCTTCCAAACTGGAATTCACCACACTTCTCTCTACCCAAGTATGAGTTGTGTGTTCTGCTGGCATTTCCTCTCCGTGCCATGTCCATGATGTGTGACACAGCATATAATGTAAAGCTGGATCTTCATTAACTGAGAATTGCACTGTATCTTAGGAAACTATCTCATCTGATGAGGCAAGATAAGAGTAGGAGCTGACTGTCTAGCTCAATATGTGACTTGAAGGTACACTATGGCAGACACTGTTCTTTTTTCTTACTTTGTTTAGTGAAAAAAATCTTTGTTCCTTTTTTTTTTCTCTCAGTGAAGAAAATCTTAAATCTATCGTACCAATAACTAAACTAAAAAGTAAAGCTCCTCATTGGACAAACAGGATACTTCATGAATACAAGGTAATACAAATAAGCAGGTAGTAGAAAATCCTCTTCTTAAACATTTTTGACTGTTTGGTTGTCAATTAATGAACAGAAATACTGGTATAAAAAGCTAAAAATGTGTATGTTTTGAATTTTTGGGATGGATTGTTGGAATATATTTCTTGTACAGTTACAGCTGATCTCTGTGTTAGAAGTAAATATATTTTTTATCTGTTCATTGCCTTCAGTGTTAGCTGTGTATTCCAATTCAGGCATAGGTGTGAAAAATCTACTTTGATTTAAATTTTCATGTCTGCTTGTAGCAATAAATCCCCAAAGTCCTTTTTGTCAGTGTAACTTGTATCTTAGAGATCTGGTAGTGCTGCTGATGTGCACGTGCGTACACACACACACACACAAACTCCTTTGATTAGAGCAGTTAATTGAGCAAAAATTTAAAATTTTTTGGACTTGGGATGCTTGTGTAAAAATACGTCTAACTGAGGGCTCTCGGTCCCAAATGAGGTCAGATTAAATTTGTGATCTTCACAAGTAATTGTGGAAAAAGTGAGGTGTGTAAGAAAGAGAACTGTACCAGCTGATGTGCATCACTAAAGGTAGCTGCCAGGAAACGCTGCAGAGGCACCCAGGGAATGTTTTCAAACCTTGCCCCTCTTTTTGAGATGAGATTACTCAATCATAAACTTTATTTTGGTACCCACACCCTTATTGTCAGAAATTAGCAGATCATTCCTATTCTTTCTAATAGAGATGAAGGCAGGAGTGGTGGAGGTCTAAGACTGGTGTAGAATAGTCGTCTCTACTCTGTCATCAAATTATATGTCAGAATAAGCATAGCTTTCTTGACTTCTGCTTTTGGGACATTATTTTGGGGTGTGGGGCATGGGGGAAGGGGAAAGCAGTTGCAGTCTTTAGTTCTGAAAATTTTACATGTTAGAAACGGCTATGTAGAATTCAGGTAAGCTGTAATGCAGGGTGTGGATCCACAGAGGCTGATCCTGTCTACCACACCCACAGTCATGGCCCCCTAACTGTTGAAGATTTGTGTTCTCCCTCGTGTCTGTGCCTTCTGATCTTGTCCACGGCCCAACCAATTTTTTATTTGTTAGAGTGGTTGGTATCATTCTGGTTTGAGGAGCACTCCAGTGATAGTTTGTTCTGACTGCTGCACTCTACTCAAGAGGAAGGAACAGAAGCCTATCTCATTCTGAATGAAGGCTCCACTAATGAAAAGAGATCTGCACCTCTCTTTTGCTTAGAAAAGAAAAAACAATCCATGTTTTTGGAAGGAGGTACTTGCTCATCTTACTGTGTCTCACTGGATTGGAGCGCTTAAAGGAGGAAGAATACTTAAGGATTTTTAAGGATTGCAATGCATTTAGTATCAGATGGGTACATAGCTGCTGATCCCAAGTCCCAATTACTTCTGAGAGAGGCAAAGCTGTGGGGCCCTTCAGAGGCTAAGTGTCTGTGCTCAGATTTCCGAGGCTATTTCGGATTACGGCTATTTACGATTTCAGGTATCTGGGTTTTGCCTCAGTTTCTTCTAGCACTTGAGCCTTTCCATGGCTCTAAGGTTTAATTTAGCTGTAGGAAGATGGTTGATGGGAAGGCACTTTGGAAATACACATTTAGTAGGGATTGCACTGACCAGTGGATTTTCTTCAAACCATCACAACTGTTTGGAAGGACTTGTTGATTGCCATTGTTCCTTTATTTATAGAATCTCAGCACCAGTGAAGGTGTCAGTAAGGAGATGCATCACCTTCAGCGCATGTTCTTGCAGAATTGCTGGGAAATTCCTACTTATGGAGCAGCTTTTTTCACAGGACAGATATTCACCAAAGCAAGTTCAAGTAGCCATAAAGTCATCAAAGTGTATGTAGGAGTAAACGTAAAAGGGCTGCACCTCCTCAACATGGAAACAAAGGTCAGCTTAAGTGAACTGCCAGTGATAACTATAAACTTAATCCTTTTCTCTTAAAATCTTTGTACTAGAAGTAATTTCACATCGAATTGTTTAGTTAAACTTGACTGAAAATTTCCAAGATTTTAAGATCTTTATAAGTCACTAACAAAGTCTTGTATTTTTTCACTTTACTACTTTATGAACTACAACTGCATTGTGGAACGTAGTGGTTTAAGTCTGAATCCTGTCTTTGTGAATGAAGGGAAGTTCAGTTTGCAAGTATGGAGGATATTTTCTGAGTGACAGTTTCCTACATTTGATCATAGGCTTTACTCCTCAGCCTAAAGTACGGTTGCTTTATGTGGCAGTTGGGAGATGGAGACACGTGTTTTCAAATCCACAGTCTGGAAAACAAAATGAGCTTTATTGTGCATACCAAACAGGTAAGCACTATTATTTTTCATCCTTTACGTGCAATTATTTTTTTTTCCTAAATTAGATACACAAGCCTCTTTTCTCTTGAGATTGACCACCCTTGCACAGTATAAAAGGAGCCCCCATAAAAATTATTTTAAAACGTTATTATTAATATTTCAGAATGTTTGCTTATTTTCTTAGCATGTAGAGCCTTCAGAATTCAAAAAAGATAAAATGCATCTACAATCATTAGGATAAACCTTTTGTTTAATTGAAACTGTTTCTTGCATATGCCAAATCCCTCATTCTCTAAGATTAATATGAGAATCAGAAAGTTGGAGCCAGTAACTTTGTGATCGAAAGTAATGGAGTTTGAGATCGGATAAAGCTGAGAATTGCTTTTGTCATGTACTCGATTGTCATAGTTCTGAAATGCTGATAGAGTTTAATTGCATCCCTTTACATAGGCAGGACTCGTTGTAAAACTCCTGATGAAATTAAATGGCCAGCTAATGCCAACTGAAAGAAACGAGTGATGGAAATGAACAATAGTTATGAGATGGCATCTGATGGCTGAGCAAAAAACATCTTATTCCTCCTCGTAACAGGACTTCCATGTACATGAATTTTACACAATAGAAAAGTCAATTTGTACAGTTTTTTTAACTTTGTACAGAAGCTGCATGGTTTATTTTTTTAAAAAAACTATACAACATATCTATTATTTTTATAAATATTTTTGTGTTTCATATATTAACTATTGTAGGGCTTGAGCTTAACCAATAAAGCTGATGAAATGTAAATGGTTTACCGAGTTCGACGAGCATGAATCCAGTAAAGCTTTTGTTCCCAGAGAGATATGGGACTACCAGTGCCATTAAGCAAGTCTCAGTTAACCTATTTACCTTTCATGTCATTGTGTGGAACATCAAGGAGGTGGTATATGTTGCAGTATTTTGTAGACACCCTGTATTTTTAAGATACTATTGATAAATATGCTTAAAAGACCAGTTAGACTAGTTAGACCTTTGAGCAACTACTTTTGATAAACTCTTGTTTTTTATTTGGTTTCTGACAAACATTTTAGCTCGCTTTATTTTTACTCTTAACTTTCTCATACTTTGTATTCCTATTTATTCTAAAGTACTGCATGAGGATGCCAAAAGGGAAATACTTTAAATCATTCAGAAGCCATATTGAATGTTTAGCATGCTTGTTTTGTAAAATGGATTTTTACTTTTGCTGTGCAATATGAAATGTATGTATGGAGGAGAGGGAGACAGGGATTTAAAGATGAACCTTACTCAGAGGACTTCAGAAAGTTTAATAAATCCTACCCTGGATTGCAACACATATGCAGTAACAAAAACTCATACAGGAGGTACTAAGTTCTTTCTCTTAAATTAATTTTCCTACTGATTACTTCAGTTTCTTCAGGCTAAAAGCAGTGCAGGATGCAGGAATGAAGATGACAAGGAAGTCAGATACAGTTTGTAAGCATTCTGCCTGCTCTTTGTAGAGTCAGGGTTGGGGCTCAACAAGTTGGGTCCCAAGTGTAAGGTGGGATCCTATGCAGTCTGAAACATATCCTTGTACATTAAAATAGTATCTGTAACACAAATCTTTGAAGTTTCTGGTTGTATTTCAGGGTTTTAAGTGCACTTGACTATTTCTTCCGTGTAAACTGCATGCTAAAACAGTGTGCAATATTTTGTAAAAAAAAAAAAGCTTTTATAAAAAGATAAAAATTAGCACTTGCCTCTAAGTTTTCAAATAAAAGCTAAAATGAATGTGAAGAACTGTGCTGTTGTATAGTAACTTTACTCATACCTTACTAGTAAGTGCAGTTTAAGAAATTAAAGTAGTAAGCCGTTAAAAATGTGAACAGGAGACTTGTATTTTGTATTCTTCTTAGCAAGGTGTACTTTTCTACTTAAACTTCACAGGCCTAAATAACAGTAAATTTTCATGGATTGTTATACTTTATTTAAGGTAAAAAATGCAACACTCGGGTCCTTCATCGTGCATCCCTGCTATCACCTGGCACTGGTATCAGAAATACATTTCTCTACATAGCACTTTCTTAGAAAACTAGAGGAAAATGTTAGGAAGGTGTGTCAGTTGCCTATATAACTATACTATCGATATGCCTTATTGCTGTATAGTCCTTTCTGCTAAATCCTTATTTATTACTACCTAATAAATTGTTTGCAACAAGTCACATTTGGTGTTTCTATTTTTGTAGCCAGCATGAAAGTGCCATCAAATGTTCCACCAAGCAGGTGTTACGACCAAAGAGCAGTAGTTTGTAACAGGCTCATCTTTGTAAGGTATATAAGAGCATCAGAGAAGACCAGAGGGAGAGTCTCATGATGACTCTAAATTAAGGTAGTGCACCTTGGAAACCGCTCAGGACTTCACCAGGTAAACTGGAAACTGTTCATCATGGCAAAGCAGAGGTCTGCAGATGTTGCACATCAGTGGAGCCACTGAGTAGCAAGAGCCCAACTCAGCAGTCCCAGAGGCTTCTGGCACCTGGGGATGTAGGAGCTTGTGCTGCCCTGCTGGGGCAAGGCAGGTGTGTGCTCTCCTTTCATCTGGACGTGGGGAAATGAAAAATGGGAACAGAGAGAAATCCAACACTGCTGAGACAGACCATTAGTAACAACCCTCATATCACTACCAAACAAAAAACAGTGAAAATGAGCTGCAAGATGGGCAAAGCTGATGCTTGTCCCTTTTGTAAGCATGAGATGCCCAGCTCACCACCTATAGTCCATCTAACAAGCACTTTCTTAAAAAGCAAGAACCTGTACAGCTGACAAAAGCAAAGATTTGAGAGTAGAACACAAGCCAGGCCCTGTAGGGCAAAAGAGTAGCTGAGAACTTAAAACTGTGAAAGACAGGCATGATTTTACCAAGTGGAGCAACTGACCCCCCTGATCCCAGTGAGCAGCTTGTCCAAGAGGGAAGCCTTAGTCCTGGGGCGATGTCCTGCTGCTGCTGCTTGGTGCAGGGAACAATTGCTCCAGGGAGGTGTGGGTTTCCCAACCCTTGTCAGCTTACAGCTGGATGCGGTTTAAAGCTGGGCTGTGACTGAAAAAAGAAATACAGGTTCAACAGAAACAACATACATGGTTTGCAAAAGCTCTGCTTTATCTTAATTGTTATTACTATAGGGTAAAGATATAAAAATAATGTACAAAGTTATTACTATTCTATATAAATTGAAATATAATTAATAATTGCATAAAAATTAAATAAAATCATTCATATATAGGTAATTAATCTGGAAATCTTGTCCCTTGGAAGAAACAGACTGACACTATTGCCACCAACTGTCCTTCATAAATTGACAGAGCAGACTGTCCATAACAACCAGTGATAGCTCTCATGTCTCCTGAAAGAATTGTCAAAGCTTGTAAATATTAAGGAACTCTTTCTCAGTCACTACAGCACTGATGAATTTCCTGTGGCACTAAAAAGTGTTGAAACTTCAGAGCTTGCAGGCAACCAATTGAAAACTTTATTAGATCCCATACCTCACATGAAGAGTTTGAAGGTACTCAACATTGGTTCCATGCACATCTCTCTCTGCTACCTCCACTCATCTTGTAACACTCAGCACGTGTGAGACCTTGATACAGGCTTTAAAAAACTACAAGAATGTTCAATCAGTAACAAGCTTATGCTTTTGCCTGTACACCTTTTCCAGCTGACAAAACTAAAAGTACTCAGAATTGATGACAACAAATAGTTCATTTCAGAAGAAGGGAATTTATGAGAATTTAGGTTTTTGAACTTCGCAAAAATTTATTTAAAAGCACTACAGATAATCTTTGCAATTGTACCCTGTTGAAATGTCTCACTGTATGTAATGATCAACCCGGCTTCCTGCTAGTATTCCCAGACTTACACATTTAAACTTTAAGAAGAAACTGACTGGACTCACTGGATGAACAAATCCTGCCTTTAAAAGACCTACCCAAACCAGAATTTTCCGGAAATGCATTAAGACACATTCCTGTTAAATAAAAAAATTCTATACGGACAACAAGATGACCTAGGCTATGATTAGCTCTCTCAGTTTCCACATGCAGCTCTGTGCACTATTTGATCTTAAACCCTTAGATCTTAGAGGAAACTCATTTCAGAAACAATACTCGGATTTTCTGACATTAAACGTTTGGAGCATGTGGAATTAAACACAAATAAGCTGTCCTCGTTCCCCGCGTGCTGTGCAGCCTTACAAACCAGCGCCCTTGGCTATCAGCGGGGGCCGCCGGCAGTGATGCCCGAGGGACGGCTCACCGCCATAAGCCTCACTTCCCCGAGAACCGCGCTCTCCGGGTTTTCGAGGACAGCCAGCATTTCAAACACGCAGCCGGCGAACGCCGCGGGACCGCCACCGGCCTGGCCGGGCCCTCAGGCGGCCGGGCCCGCCCCTGCCCGCCGGCCGCCCAATGGCGCGGGCCGCAGCCCGGCCGATGCCGTCACCCCGCGCAGCGCGGCCGCGGGTTGGCTCCGGCGCCGGGAATCGTCACATGGGCAGAGATCAGCCCAGCGCCGGGAACCGCCACACCGGCTCGGATCAGCCCGGCCCACCCGCTCTGCACCGCCCTGCCCCGCGGAGCCACGGCGGATGGCGGCGGGCGCCGAGAAGATGCTGAGCCTCATGGAGGTCGGCGGGTCCCTGCTGGAGCGGGTGGCCGTCGGCAACCCCCTCTCCCTGGTGCTGGCCGCCTCCGCCTTCGCGCTCAGCCTCGGCTACCTGTTCCAGCTGGGGTACCGGCGGCACCTCGGCTCCGACAAGAAGGTGAGCGCTGGCGGCGGCGGGGCGGGCCGGGGGAGCCGGGCGGTCTGGCTGCAGGGCGGGGGAGCAGCCTCGGGACAGCCCTCGGGAGTGCAGGGGAAGCGGCGCTGAAACCCAGGCGTGTGGGAGCGGGCTCCGGCGGGCCAGCGGCGTTTCCAGCAGCTCCCCGAGGGCGGCTTCTGGGGGAGCTGCGGCGGCTTCGCCCTCAGCCGGCTGGCTGGTACCGCGGGAGGCAGGGGCGCTCAGACTTGGGGAACCGAAGGGCCTTCCCGGTACTGTTTCATCGATGGAGCTTAAAAGAAACTGCCCGCTAACATATGAAACCCAGTGCTAACCTGAAGTTTGTTTTGGGAGGCTGTTTAACAAATCCTCCAGCACTGTTTCGTTTCTGACTGCCTTCTTTTTAGTTGCAGAATCTTTATGCTTCGTATTCGGAAGCAGCATAGGAAGGCTCTTAATCATATTCACTTTATTTTAACCCTTGCTGCTTTTAAATGTAGTTCTATCTGAACAACTGAGTATTTTTTTAAACTTGGCCTATTCACAAAAGAGTTTAAACAAACATACATAAAACTTCCTCTGTGGTTAGTTTTTATGTAAACGGACGTGATTTTATTACTTTTGGGCACTGGCACATGCCAGGAAAGTGATCAGAGCACCAAGCCTGGCAGAGATCAATAAGCGTTTGGACAACTCTGTCAGGCACATGCTGTGACCCTTGGGGATGGTCCTGTGCAGGGCCAGGAGCTGGACTTCGATCCTTGTGGGTCCCTTCCAGCTCAGGATATTCTATTAGTCCATGATTCTGTGATAATCTCTGAAGAAAAATCAGTAATTATTTTTCTCTTTTTTCTACAGAACTACCCACCTTTTATTTCATCAGCCATCCCTTTCCTTGGTCATGCAATTGCATTTGGAAAAAGTCCCATTGAATTTTTGGAAAATGCTTATGACAAGGTATGTTTTCCCACATGAGTGGCTGAGCATGTACAAAAATATTGTTGTGTATCTATTAAGTTCTCTGGGGCCTGTTTAAAATCAGTTCATTCTCATTTACTACCTCGAATATGGTCTGGAGTGTACACAGTAACCTCTGTGATCTTCAGATCTCTTCATGTATCAGTAGTGTTTTCTGAGCTCTCCTTTGTGATTCACATGTCAAAAATACGCTTGTGCATTTGGGTAATACTCACAGCTGAATCACAAGTTAATTAAAAAGCTATTTTCATAAAATTATTTCTTGCTCTAATTGGTAACTTTTAATCACATTCTCTACCAATCTGTGACCAGGCCAGAATGTAGCTGACCACCTCTGTAGGAAACTTGATGAATTTTAAGGCCTCTCTGGTAAAAGAGCTGGTGTATAAAACCTCAGTAGTTTTTATACTGTAGCAGCCCAGAAGAAACTAACTAAATCAGTAGAGCCTTAATTCCAATTAAATTAGATTTATCAAGCTGTTTCACATTGTCTAAAACTATCGAGAGTTATAAGACTAAATCTAAGCTTGGTTAGCTTAGAGAAAGCCGAATCTGGTGCATGAAGGTCTGCTGGAGATGACTTTTAAACATCAGAATCTTATTTGCCCCTAATTACCTATGCATAACTCCAAATTGAGAATTTTTTGAGACAGTGTTTGTAGATCACTGGGGTCAATATGTGCTGCAATCTCTCTGCTTGTTTTTTTAGTGTGACTGGTCTTTTATTTATATTTTCTAAAGTAAATGGTTTTAAAGTGTGCACGTTCATATGTGTTCATTATAACATTAGATATCACTAGTATGTACGTTGAGAACAGAATTTAAATGTGGTTTAAAATAGATTTTTCTGTATTAAATCTCTGGATACTTCTTAGGAGAAAAAGTAATTTATGAAAGACTGTACAGAGAGGTAGGGATTTAATGATTTGTGTTCTTATTTAAAATAAATCAGTTTTTTTCATTTTCTCTCGTAGTATGGACCTGTGTTCAGTTTCACTATGGTTGGCAAGACATTCACATACTTGCTGGGTAGTGATGCTGCTGCTCTACTCTTCAATAGCAAAAACGAAGATTTGAATGCAGAGGATGTGTACTCTCGGTTAACTACGCCGGTTTTTGGCAAGGGAGTTGCCTATGACGTCCCTAATGCGGTTTGTATTTTAAATATCAGATGAGTAGAAAAGCAGTGCAGTTTGAATGCTGAGTAGGCAGCCCTGAGCTGTTGGCTCTGTGTGGTGGGGATGTGTTCATAGGCAGCTGTGGCGTGTCGCAGTAGGTAAATAGTCTGATCTGGACGATCAAGACTGAGCATGCTCAGGTTGCTTTCTTTACCACCTGGCCATTTGTCACTCTGGATGTTATCTTTTGGTCTTGAAACCGTCTGATCTCATCATAGAGGAAAAACTAGTGAGTCACTTTTTTCTTCCCTTGCAGCATGCCACTGACTAAAGCTCACTTTTTCCTTCCAAGCAACTTCAGGTCTTTCTTCTGAGAAAGCCCCAAGAGTGATAACTTTATATTTATGCCATGCCAAATCTAGACATGGGAGTAATAATTTAGCACTTTGAACCACAAGGTTTGTTTTGCTCAGACAGAAATAATTCTGTATATGTTTGCAGAATACAGTCTGCATGGGAGCACAGGGGCTGTGTCATGTGGCATTGTACCTGAGCTAAGCCCTGGCTGCTTTCTTGTTTGTGAGGGTGGTCTGTCATGTCAGACTCTCAAACTGCAGAAGCCAACTTTCCTGTGGCCACACTTGCTCCACTAGCACACTGTTCAGTGCATCATGTATGACAGAGTAGTTGGGTGGAAGAAACAGCACTGCAATATACTTTATTTTTGGATTTTTAGTCTTGGCCTCATTTTGTTTGTGTAAATGCCAGTCATCTGACTACTTTCTGTGACCATCAATTTCTTTTCCTCCTTAGCATGCCTCTTCATTCATCCCTGCCTAGGTGCTGTGATTGTTGCCTTATTAATGATCACTACTCTCTTTGCCTCCACACTGGCATTCTGCCATGATCCACAGCATACGCATGTTGTTCTTACCCCGTTCTTTTGGAAATCTCATACACAGCTAACTACCTATAACTTGCTACTTTCTAAGTAGATAAAGGAGAACTCGGTTGTCTCCTCCTTTGTCAGGAAGTACTAAATTGTGGATAGCAATTTGGGGGGAGGATTGGTTGTGTGGGTGGTAGGTTCTTTGCCACTTGATGGATTTGCATAGCTCATCTCAACCCTATGAGAATGAAACCAGCAGGACTGCAGCTTGGATAACAAGTAGGAGATAATTTCTTGTGTTCCACTCTTCCGTGAGTGGGGCCATTCTAACAGACTTGTTTCTACCAGTTTGAATAGTCAGAGGTCTTCCTCAAAAAGTCAGGGATGGAGTGTGAATCACTTCTGCAGCTGCTGGAGTGTGGAGGGTGCATGATTCTCTGCAATACATCTCATGTTCTTCTCTGGTATATATTAGTTTCAGAAAAGTGTCTGTGAATCACAGACTGCTAAATTAGCCAGATTTTCACTGTGTTGTGCTTGTTCTGTGGATTCTGACTGTCATAGGATGTCTGCTTGAAACTTAAAGGTCGTGGTTTGCCCTTAATTCTGTGAAAGTCTGCCCACTTGTTTGGTGTGTCTTCTGCTTTCGTGCTCTTCAGTTTGTGGATGGATTTGAATGTCTGTCTTCATGCAAGAGCTAGTTCTTTGATGTGATCTAATCTGATCCATCAGTTTTATAGAATTTTCTGTAAGCTCCTTGGAAATGGGCATTTCTTAGAACCGTGTACTTCAGGCACATAGAGGCAATTAAGGCCTATGTCATTGGCCCACCATATACAGCTTTTTTTTTCTTTTTTTCTGAAATGAGGTCTTTTTCTAGAGTTACCCTAGGTTTTCTTTTTCCCTGGAGTGTGCTTGAGTTCTGCTTTAGTCAAGAGTTGAATCTTTTCATATTACTCAGTAAGCCTTGGGTGTCTGTGGATATGTCTACTTAATTCATACCTTTGATACCAGAAGGACTTCTTTCTTATTATCTCTGCAGATTCAGGTTCCTCAGTAAATTCCTTTTTTTCCACAAAAATTACTCTCTCTCCACAGCAAGGAGATGCAGCAAGTTTGCTGTTGACATTTAAGTTAACTCTGACACAGATTCTCTAGTTTCCCTCTATGAAGCTAGAGAGGTAGCACAGTCAGTTGTGGCCAGAATGCATTCTGCTAGAGGTGAGCTGGTTTTTTTGCATAGTGTCACCATTACAACTTTATTTCAGACATCTAATGGGAAGGCATTTAGAGAGCCATGAAAATTTCATTGGCATTCTATGATTGATGGGTCATCCTGAAGTTTCTTTTGCGACCCCCTTCTCTCTGCTTCAGCTGCAAAGTATCTCTTCATTCTGTGATTTTCAGTCATGTGTTCAGGAGAACCACCTCTTATTCTTCAAAATTAGTAACTTGCTTATTTACCGGTGATTCTGGTAATTGTTTGCTAATATCCACAGTCAATATATCAACTCATAATCACTCTGTGTCTCCTCCCTCCAAGCCTCTTGCAGATAGCTCTTTATTGAAAGGAGCTGAAGTTGCAGAGGATGTGTTCACTCCTACATGCCACTCCTGTCTCCATCAAGCTGGAGACTGGCTAGCTCTGTGTGCCCTCTAACAGACTGGTGGGGTCCTCACTGCATTCTCAAAACAGAAGCTTCTGAGGAAGTAGCCTTTCTTTTAATGCCTTTTGTTCTGTATTGTACTTGGTGGGAGCCCTTGGTGGGAAGACAGTTTTTGGTGTATTACTCATGGTACAGGGCAGAGCTATAGGACAGATGCCTTATTCATAATTAGGGCTTAAAAATCAAATGGATAATTTTCTGAGTTGGTGTCCTGTCAGTGCATTGAATGGTTCTCATCTAATGAAGGGCTGTTCACCAGCAGGTTTGTTAGCTATGAATCTATACAGAGAAAAAGAGGAAGAGGTGGGAAGGGTATGAAACCCACTATTTTCCTAGGAAGCAGTTTTCCTCCTGGTTCTGCGTCTAACTTCCTGGGCAGTGAGATCAGAGCGCTCTGTAAAAGAAAGGGTCATCTCTAGTCCAGGGTCCTTCTGCCTGAGAGAACACAGGAGAGGGAGAGAAGGTGAGGAGGCCGCATAGCAGGGGAAACAGGCTAAATCCAGATGCAAAGATGGGGCTGGTTATGTTTGTGATTATATATCTAAAGGCCATTCCGTAGTTCAACTTTGCATGCATCTTGTGTCTTCGGGGATAAAGCTTAATGAAGATACTAAAATAATTTTTTTGTTTGGTACTGCAAAAGAGAGAACTGCAGCTCCTTTGAGCTGTTATTTTACTTGGATATTTCTGAACTATTGCTTAAAAGACAAAGAAGGTGAAAAACAGAGTATTACCTATTAGTTAAAACTGAGTATCTGCTGTACCCTGCAGTCCTAATCATAATCCCTATTTACTTCTGGATGTTCTTATAGTACAAATTCTAATAAGTTTTAATCACATTAATATGATGATCCTTGTACTGATTGCTTTTTCTGTCTTTTCTTTTAGGTGTTTTTGGAACAGAAGAAGATGCTCAAAACTGGGCTAAACATTGCCCAGTTTAGACAGCATGTATCTGTGATTGAAGAAGAAACAAAGGAGTATTTCAAAGCATGGGGAGAGAGTGGAGAGAAAAGTAAGCAAGATCAAATGCATTTTTCCTCCAATTTTCTGGGAAGTAATTAAGGCCAATGCAGTATATTTTTGTAAAAGATGTACTGCAACATTAAAGAAATTAAAAATTACATAGGTAAAAGTGTACTGAACATCAGAAGAAAGAAAATACAGATTTTTAAAAAATCAAACATAAGGCTATTGGAGAATAAAGCTGCTCAGAAAATCACTGAAAAGAATGAATGATCTTAGTTTTGCTTTCTTAGTCAGCTCATAGTGCACCTGTTGTGCTCATTTTGGGTGGTATCAGTCAGTTCAGTGTAACCACTTCCTAGTCCCTGGGAAAAGCTGCCACTGTGCTGAAGATCTTGGCTCTGGGAGTTTCTACAGGAAAAACTGCATCTTTGAAGCTGATATGGTTATGTTAGTAACCAAAGTGAAATTGTTATTTTTCCCTCATTCCCAACTTGCCTGTAACCCTTGTTGCAAGCTTGCAGTTGTGTAACAGTGTCAGATATTATTTAAACATACATATTTATATTTAAATGCATAAAATTTATATAATACATGTCAAAATGTAATGTATTGAATTATTTTGAATGTATATGGTTTATATGTAATATAGTTAATAATATGGTAATAGATAAATTGATATTTAAGTGTCTAAGTACTACTATATAAAAATTATTCAGTGAGTAGGAAAACTGTTTTCCCATGGATTTGGATTTCAGGGTTAAATCTTTGTATGACTTCACTTATATTTATTAAGGATTGAGCTTGTGATGCATGGCTTGCTTTGGAAAAATTACTAACTCTGCTAGAAAAATTTCTATAAAGAAATACCTTAGAAAAAAAGGTATCAGTGATCTAATTAAAAAGTTGTTTGAAGAGACATCTGATAAGACACATTTCAGTAAGGTTTTTCACATCTTTCCTCAGACCTGTTTGAAGCCCTTTCAGAACTGATCATTTTGACGGCAAGTCATTGCCTACATGGGAAGGAAATCCGAGGCTTGCTGGATGAGAAGGTGGCTCAGCTGTACGCCGACCTGGATGGGGGCTTCACTCACGCTGCCTGGCTGCTGCCGGGCTGGCTGCCTCTGCCGAGCTTCAGGTACCAGCAGTAACAGAGGAAGCAACTTAAGCATTTTATCTAAAGATCATTGTTGTTTGGATTGCCCCCCATCCCCACCACTTCTTCTTTGTAAGCTATTCTAGATTGCCCCCTATCCCCACCACTTCTTCTTTGTAAGCTATTCTAGATTGCCCCCTATCCCCACCACTTCTTCTTTGTAAGCTATTCTAGACATCCCAATGAATCCTCATAAGCATTTTGTGTTACTTTGTATAAAGCTGCTAATGGAAGTGTTTTCAATCACAGACGTCGAGATCGAGCACACAGAGAAATAAAGAATATTTTCTACAAGGTTATCCAGAAACGTCGAAAGTCTGAGGAAAAGGAGGATGACATGCTCCAAACTCTACTTGATGCTTCATACAAGTAAGCCAAGAGTTTAAAGACTTATTTGAAGATTTACTTTAGCTTTGACCTCATTAGATAGAACTACCTACCTAAACCCACGAAACACTCCCTCATGTTCTAAATTGGTTTTGTTGCATGCAATTTGTCCTAGTTGTATTCTTAAAAACAGGTTTAAAACTTCACTTGTCAATGGTTATTCAGATTTCTGAGATTTTCATTGCTGGTCATGAGGTGGCTGAGGTTGCTTCCTTTCTCTTTGCTGATTATTGAGGAATGATTTTCTTTAAGGCTTCTAAAGAATCTCTCTCCCTTCTCCCTACCCTTAGATCTTTTGCCTCTCTGTTTAGGGTAGGCAATGAAAGAGTAGGAGGAGTAAGGAGTACATCAGAAAAAATTGTAAATAGCAATGCTAAATAACGGAACGTGCCCAAGCGAAGCTCTAACTTGGCTCCCTGTGACGCAGGGACGGCCGCGCGCTGACGGACGATGAAATTGCGGGAATGCTGATCGGGCTGCTGCTGGCAGGGCAGCACACGTCCTCCACCACCAGCGCCTGGCTCGGCTTCTTCCTCGCCAGAGACAAAGCCATACAGGAACAGTGCTACGCAGAACAGAAAGCAGTGTGTGGGGATGACTTGCCACCCTTAACTTACGACCAGGTTTGTATGTTACATTAGTCCTGAGGGTATTTTTATACTTCTAGAGGCTTATTTTAAAAAAAACATTAAAAGATCATCGAACTTGAAATATAGTCACATGCTTTTGTGTTAAAATAATAATTGGCACAGTCATTCTGTGATAATGCTTGCCAGTACATTTCCTCTTCTCTTCTTGTCCAAGTAAATTTTCAGTTTGATACTGTTTCTTTAATCAGTCTTCATTAGGGAAATTGCAGTTCCTATGTTTATTTAATAAATGATAGTTCTGTAGAAGAGGAAGTTCCTCATATTTCCACTGAGGAAAGCAATGCAGTGTGACCTCGTTCTTTAATTAGGCAACATAAAATACTCGTGAGACAGATCACTAAGGCACTAATAGTATTTGCACTCGTCAGTGATTTTTTTCCTTCTTAATTGAATCAAATGGAAAAAAAAAATCAGTGTAGCTAATAAAGTACATGTAAATATAAGCTGCTTACTCTTTGATTTTTTTTAAAATTTGTTTTTAAATGGTATAAAATAGCATTTTGTGTTGAATAAACTTGGCTATATTTTGATACATCATTTTCTCTGTATTTTCAGCTCAAGGATCTCAGTTTGCTGGATCGCTGTCTAAAAGAAACTTTAAGGCTGAGACCTCCTATAATGACCATGATGAGAATGGCCAGAACTCCCCAGGTGAGGACACTTTTTGGAGCTAATTTCACTGCAGCAGCACGGGCCAGGTCAGAGGTATCTTGGTGGGCAGAAGGAAACACAAGTGAGCCGTGTTTGCTGGCAGGGAGGAAAGCTGATGGCAGTCTGGGGTTTTGTCAGTTGGTAGCGTAGCCAGCATTGAGCAAGGAGAGCAATTAATTCTTTGGTCTTTTTTACCTTCATGCGAAATTGTGTCCAGTTTCAGACCCCTGCAGCCCCCAGCAAGCGAGAGACTGATGAAGTGAAACAAGCAGAGGGCCACCTGGATGGGAGGGGGCTGCAGCACTTTTGGTGAGAAGCTGAAGGAACAGGGATTGTTCTGCCTGGAGAAGAGCAGGCTCTGTGACCTAGGAACAGCCATGTGCAGTTTACTTCAGCAAAACCGAACCTTTCTTGTAGCTACCAGTCTTACTTGAGCTTAGTTTGGTGCCACCATTTAAAGAATTTTTGTTTTACAGGTATTTTTAATTGCTGTCATGGAAAAATTTGGCATGCATTTAATACAAGCTAGGTAAATCTGAAAGAAAACTTGCTGTTTGTGCAAATATGGTACCATGTCAAAAAAATTCAAAATTTTTTTAAACTATGTCCCTTCAACGACAAAGGCTTTCAATAAATTTTAAGTTAATTTTTTTTTTTTTAAAAACCTCCTTCTGTAGAATTGCCAAACAGCTGGAACGTTCCTGCAACTACTTGAGCCCTGTAGCCTGTACAAGTAAGAGAGGAAGTGTTAGGTTGCATGAATTTTAAACACACTTGGCCAAAATCTCTTCAAATTTAAGCCTCATGAAATAACACTTCAGTTAACACTTTAAAAAGAAAAATGGAGACATTTTGTCATGGGTGGGATCTTGTCTCTTCTCTTGTAGACTGTTGCTGGATACAATATTCCCCCTGGCCATCAAGTGTGTGTATCTCCCACTGTTAACCACAGACTCAGAGACTCCTGGAATGACGCTCTAGACTTCAAGCCTGACAGATACCTCCAAGATAACCCAGCAGCTGGAGAGAAGTTTGCATACATTCCATTTGGTGCTGGTGAGTAAGAGAATGCAGCATCTCATGTGAGGCTGTGCTGAGGTGGCTCACACCAGCCGTCTCCTACAGCACCTCTCCACACTGCAGCATCTGAGAACAGGTTTTTTTTTTTCTGTTTCTGCCTGAAAGTTTTCTTACTGTGAAAGTGCTGTTAAAAGAATTAAGTTAATAGTTCTGCATTAGTCATAGCTGTATATATCTTTTACAGCAGTTATGAAAACATCTTTAGGTTAGCGTGAGTGATGTTTGACTCACATCTTTTCAAGTGACGGATAATCCTGGTAATACAAGTTCAGTTGAAGGCAGAGCAAAAGTGTGCAGAGTCCCAACTTCCCGAACAGTTTGCAAGTATTGCTGTGATGGAGTTACAGTTGATCTCATTTCTCAGATGTGTGTTGCAAATGCTTCTTTCCTGATACAGAAACTAGTGGGGACAGAACAGCACAATCTCATTCCACTTACTCATCTGTTTTATGCAGTGACAGCTTAGAAAATTAAGACTTGGGAGTTATAGAATGGGGTATGTACAACATCAGAGAGACAGATTGCTGAGAAAGGGGGCAACTGCTGTCTGCATAAAAGTTCTAAAGTTAGCTGATTGTCAAAGGGGATCCAGTAAAATATTCTAACTGCCTTTTATGGCTTTCCTTCTAGGCCGTCATCGCTGCATTGGAGAAAACTTTGCTTATGTTCAAATTAAGACTATTTGGTCTACTTTGCTTCGTTTGTATGATTTTGATCTCATCAATGACTATTTTCCAACTATAAATTATACAACAATGATACACACACCTAATAAGCCTATTATCAGATACAAGAGGCGGTCACTGTAAACTCTGGCACTAAAACCTTACTTTTTAAAGTTGTGTGAACTAACAGACTTTTGAATAAAATTGTGACAGAATGAGTGGCAAATGGAAGCTGATGCATCTACTGTTAGGAAAGCAACAGCAGTCTACCAAATGCAAAAGTTTTCCATCTATTTTGTTTGCCCACACTATTTACTGCTGCTGTGTATAATTGCTTGTTCTACAATTTTCTCATTGCATTTTTAAAGCAAAAGTGTCTTTTCTATTGATGTAACACTTTTAAGGTGCATGCCAGACCTTTAATGAAGAAAAAAGTAATTTCTACAAGTGGAACGCCTTGCTTTTGAAAAATAATTGAAGACTACTTTCCCCAGATAACCGAGGGGCAAGGCTACCTACCTTGCCTTTGTACCCAGTTACAGCAAACCCATCAGGTAACAGGCACCACAGAGGACTGAACTTGGTGGTGCCCTTCCTTTGCCATGTATGATTCTGTTCCAAGCAAGTGATGGTCTTGGCTGATTTAAGAAAATGTTACTGTAGAGCTAAGTGGTGGGCAGAGTTCAAAATGTTCACAGGTAAGTCTTTTCAAGAATGAGCCATTTAACTGTCTAATGTGAAGTAGTTGTAAAATGTTTATGTTCAGAAAGCAGCAAGTAATTCTCTAAAAAAAGTTTGAAAATGGTGATCTCTGGAAGCTTGATGTAAAGTGTGAGAGTAACAATGTGAAGACACCAACAACATGAATTTTGTAAATAACATGTTTGTGCGTAAAAAAGTCACACATTAAGTGAAATAGCTGCATGTTGTCTGGGTCATGCAGGATTGTTAAATGGTGTTTGGTTCAAGAGTGCTGATGATAAATGCTAATGAGCTCTGGCTCAGAGGAATTTTGAATTAAATTTGTAAACAAACCTCTTAGGGAAGTTTTTGTCACTTCTTTTTGAAAAAGTTTCATCAGTAAATTTGTAACTCTCTCCTACAGTGAGCCGCGGCCCCTTCAGGGGTGCTCGGTGTAACAAGGGTTTTGTCCCCTCCTTCCCGGTCTAAATTCAGTGTAACTGTCTAAAACCTTGTGTTTGTATCAGTCACGGCAGATGAGGGAGCGCAGGCTCTTCCCTCCCAGCCCTGACAGATGTGACCAGGGTCTGCAGAAGCCAGACCTGTCCCTGTCCCTCTCTCTGATAGCAGTGCTTTGGAATCTGTAAAAAGTCAAGCTGCAGTCACTACAAGCAGGAGGAACTCAGGCAGGAGCAACCTGTTCCACGCGAATGAGGGAGCAGTTCTTGAACACAGTTAGAAGCATGATGTCATGTTTATTTCAGTACTTTGACAAAATACCCATAAAATTCAAAACTTCTACCATTACAAAAATAGGTCTCTACAAGTGATATTCTGTCTGCACTGCCAGTAGCAAATATTATGAGAGTCAATGTAACTTCAGTAGCCTTGCCAGAAAAAGTGCAAGTAAACTTTGCTGAATGTAGCTCAATTTAATTAATACACAAGTTTCATCTTCGCACCCTTTTGATAAATACACACTTCATAAGTTAATCATTTAAATTAGCATTCCACAAATATACATTTAATTTAATGGTGGGGGGTTTTGTTTTGGGTTTGGGGGGATTTTTGGGGGGATTTTTGTTTGGGGGAATTTTTTTGTTCAGATTTTGTTGGGTTTTTTTCATAAACACAAAGTGCCTACATACATAAATCCCAGTCTCTGTGGGTGTGCCAGGATGGAACTGTATACAATCGTATAGCTGTGTTCATATTGGTCCCACAATATACACATTATACAAAAGCACAGAAAGAGCACAGATTTACGGAAGGCAATCTGTTAGCATCACTGCCTGTGATGGAGATGTTGAAGGATATTATTATCTTCTTATACCCATGTGCAACTGCGTGTATGAAGTTGAACCTGTAAGACAGAGAAAAACTGTCATCAGGATTACGTGGAACAGGTACATACATTCAGCTGAATAAGCATGAAAGATTTTACGTGGGAAATCATAGAATAGGGACTTTTAAAGATGAAATCTTTTAAGAACAAAACTCCCCCAAATGATGGGGAAGACAAACACAGTAACTTCAAAACTCAAGTTTTGAACTCAAGTTTGATAAATTTCATCCCATTGTTCTGACAATTTTCTTGATGTATTCCTTTTGCAGCACAAAAATGGTCATCGTCAATGGGACAAATTGACTGTAACTTCTGTATTTGAAGTGGTAGGAGAAAAAATTTCTCTTCCACATCCCAATCTTCTGGGCACATTTTTCTCCATGTAACTTAAACTCTTAGCAAGATGCCAATTGAATCCTTTATGCGCATTTATTAGAGATCAGGGAAGTAAAGTGTTACCAATAATCTCAAAATCTATAATTAAAGCATGCTTGTATTGCTTTTCAAAGACTTTTACAATATTCTTTTAAGTGAGCTTTTTGCCACAGCTCAGAAATTCCTCTTGTTTAAGGCTGAAAATTGATAAAGTTGTTTGTTACATATCTCAGAGACCCAGCACCCACTTGGCAGTGGGCCCTGTGCTCCCCAGGGGTGCTGGGGAGGGTGCCTGAGCCCTACCTGACTGCACGCTGCCAAGCCGCTTCTGCAGTGCCTCCAGACGATTGATGTAATCTGTCAGAGCCCTTTCGGGATCGTAGTTCTGCAGCTGAGGACAGGCGAAGGAGACTGGGTTTAAATCAGCATGCATCCCGTGGAACCTAGGGGGAGAACACCATTTCAAAAAGGGAAATTTCAAGTAAAAATATCAGCAACACAGCAAAATACTGTAGATAGGGATACCTTATGGCCTGCATGTCCCTTAGCTTATCCATGCGGTAGCCAGCACATCAAACTCATTTAACCTCCCTGCCACTTACTGCTCCAAGCCAGAGAAACCACTCTTCCCCCTTGCCTTTTCTTTCTACTGCAAAGGATTTGTTGCTGCATTTTTTTGAGACAAAGACTGACCAGGAAATTCTTAGTGAGACTGCAGCAGAATCCACAGTAGATTGAATTTTGGTCTCCTGTTAAGAAGCTTGTGTCAACAAGGACACCACCATCTTTACAGGAGTCTGCCTCTTGTCATTACACTCTATTAGTAAAGTCAACAGTGGCTAAAATAGATTAATGTGGAGACAGAGTTTTTGCAAGAAAATGGACACATGGTGCACCAGCCATAAGAACAAGTGAACAGAGCACGTAGAAAACGTACACAGCGAGAGAATGCTCATGCTTCAAGGACAGAGGGACAGCAGCCGAAGAAAAACATAAAGATAGAACACTGTCTGATGATTTGTGGGTATAGGTGCATGGTAGCCGGGTGCACAGAGCCAGAGATCCTAAATCATTACATGTTTTATGTGTGTATATTGCTTTGCCAATCATGTAATGTGTAGACGCCTGGACAGGGGGGACATAGTGTATAATAAGGGTGCTTGGGGGCAATAAAGTGGCTTCTGCTGGATTTATATTGGATCGGGCGTAGTCCGTTTACTCCCGCAGATTAAAGGTTTTTTCCATGTAAACTGTTACGGTCATGACAAACTAAGACAATACAAATATTAAGGTGGTTTACATGAAAATGAAACCCAAAAATGGCTAAGAATTTGATATTCAGTGAAGATCTGAGCTCACAACTTCATATAAGCTCATCAAAGGCCGATGGCACTCATAAAAATGTTGCCCTTGATGAAAAATATCCGGTTTCACTAGCATCTGCCTCACTGATGCCTCTGGTATCACAGCTTAGGGCAGCCAGCCAGAAGGGTTTAAACAAGAACAATCAGCAGCTACCGAGCAGCTTCCACCCACGCTCTGGCCATGACACCACAGCAATTGCTCCCAGCGCACAGTAATGGGCGACCCTCGGCCACAGTGGGCAGCCCTGCTTTTCCCTTCCCTCGGCTGAGAGCCCCGAGGCAGCCCCTCTGCAGCCCACGCTGCAGCCAGCAGGGCGGGCAGGCTCTGCAGGGGCAGGTAAGCACAGCTCCATCCCGCGACCTCCGCCGCTTCCGAGAGCACGACCGGAGTCAGTGTGCGGGGGTGCGCGAGCCTTGGCCTCCCTGAGACATCATTTTTTACATATTCTAACAAAAAAGTTAAATCTTACAGCATCAAAGGTTACAAACCTTAGCAGTAAACACTGATGCTTTCAGTTATTTAAACAGTGCCTGAAAGAGAATAATTAAAAAAAACCCCCCAAACGTACTTATGTTGAAAGTTTATAGGAGATCTAGGAGACTCCATGCCTGACCTGGATCTATAGGAATGCCTCTGTTCTCCATAAAGATCCATGCCACCAGAGAATGAATCAGGCCGTAATTCATTACCTAGAAGTACAAAATATACAGAATATTAGAAATATGAAAAGCAGTGTCTTGAAAACTAAAAAAGTAACACCTTTTGCGCTTTACTGGGAATCTCAAATATGAGTTTTCTGTTTGCATATCACAAAAATGGCATTTAACAAGTGTAGACCACTTTCAGACTCCCTCAGGGAAAAGCAGAGGTGAAATCCTGGCCTCACTGACGTCAATGAGAAAGCTCTCACAGACTGAAAAAAGGCTTTAGTGCAGACCTAAACAGCCATTAAATAATAAAGAAGCTTCTGATTCTCCTTAGACTCCTAGAAAAAAGCAAACAGAAAACTCTTATTTCCCAGACTTAAACCTTTATGAAAAGAATGACAAGCTTTTGTTCTAAGAAAAAGACCACTGTGCAGATCTCCTACAAAAACTCCAATGATGCTGATGCCTTGATGGGCTTCCTAAAAACAGAGGCCAGACAAAATTAAGGGAATAAAAAGGGGTTTTATTTATTGAAAGGTCTTCAGGTACATTTCTGGCAGACAAAGCCCCCCCCCCAGGGGCTACACCCAAAAATGGACAACAGGTCACAGGTTTTCATACTTTTCTAAGTTTGGTCCATTTGCATATTGGGGGTTAATCTTCCAATTACAGCTTCAGGTAATGAAGTCATTTACCCCAAGTTTGCTCCCCTCAACTCACATTTGTTTACATTTCTCAGGGCCTGAGACAGTAAGGCGTCCTTGATTCCCAGGCCTAGAGAGGAATTACTGTGTCTGACAAAAATGGGAAAAGCAGTAGCTAACACTCTATATGGAGCTCAGAGTTATACACTAAATAATTGCAGGACTACAAATATATGAAAATATAAAAGCTAAAATCCTAAGGCATCCAACTAAAACTGCTTTCATGAACATGACTAAAACTGCTTTCATGAACATGCTCCATAGGGAAAACTTCCACATATTTTTAAATACCACCCATCATGGAGCGAAACAAAACCGAAGAGAAAGCAAATAGGTTAGTGTCTGTGCTGAGCATGAAAACTGAGAAACAGGTTAATCCAAACAATTACAGCAAAAGAAAGAGGGAACAACCCCCATTCATACCACATGAAGATAATACAAATTAAAACCCATCTCCATTAAGCAGTGGTATGACTTGCAAATACCACTTTTTCAGTCATTACTGGACTATGACTTACCTGTGTTCTGGCTAAAGACATCCCTATTGATTGTCAGAATACCAGAACCTGTAACTCTGTGCCATCGACGAACCAGGAACTTCATTCTGCATTTCAAATTAAAAAAAAAACAAAACAAAGCAACAACAAAAAAACCAGGTTCAGGATAAATGAAATAGTCTGATAAAAGTAATCTGTTTCTTGTATTCTAGAACGTGTAAGAATTTCTTGATGAGAATGCAAAATTAACAGATAGGCATGTAAAACCTGAGTATCAAATACAAAACATCCTTTTGCACATCCCTAAGGAAGACCATCTTTTGTCCAAATCTGCTTTCAGCTTCACCTGTGCAATTCCAGAGGGTTTGTAGAGGTCCAAGTGGACAGTAAATGGCTCAATCACCTAAGCAACAGCACATCAGGATTTTAAAACCATACTAAATATACTTTTTTGCCTTATTGCAGCCCCAAAACGGCAACTGCAGAGCACTACGAGTAAAAATCCCACGACAGGTACATGAATAGTTCCTTGAATTTATACGACACACAAGGCTCACAGCAATAGCAAGCAGAAGTGCTTGGGGGTTCAAACCTTTGTGAAGAAGGTTTGTTAGCAACATGGCAGTACTATGCAGTAATAAACTCTACTTTTTCTACCTCACCAATTCCTGCTCATCCTTAGTCTTGTGAAATTCAAAGGACTACGTAGATGGAGAAAATGAATTCCTAAATCTGTATTATACTTATATGTAAGAATTTAATCTTTAAAGGAAATTAAGTTGCAGAAGAAATCTTTGTAAAGAAGTGCAATCTTTAGAATTGCTCATAATTTTTTTTAATATGACTTTACCATATTCTGTGATTATCAGATACTGACCCCTTTTCAGCTACAATACGACTGCTTATTCTTATTACAGATTTTACCTACACTCTGCTCACCTTGTCACCCTACATCTACTATATTCATGACTACCAAAAATATACCATTTAAACAGGATGGAATATGACAATTTCTAGATTTCACTAGAGAGCTAGAAAAGTATATATTAAACTGCACAGTCATATCTGTTTGAAATGTAACTTCCTCCAGTTTACCTGGAAATTGCAATGGACACTCTGACTGCAGAGCGAAATCGTGTAAAACCCTTTGAATGATGTGTGATGATTTCAAGGTCTGTGTAGGAAGGCTGTCCCCCCATTCGTGCAATGAGGGCCAGTGTGGCTTCTTCACACTCCTGGAATCCTCCTAGTAACAGCAGCAAATATTTTTTCTGGTATATGAGAGCTTTCCGAAAGCTCTCTGCCCGTAGGTATTTGCCATAAATTCTCTGCAGTAAGAGAAAAAGACAAAAAGCCCCATAAGTTCCAAGAATCACAACAGTTCCAAGACTTTTGACGTCGTTACGTTTATAGCATTTCTGTGATTATTCATTTCTCACTTCATGGAGAAGACTGTGTTGCTGCTCACGCTTGTTGAATGCAACTTCATGTATTGAGGATCACCTAAACAGCAAGACATAGAGCACACACAAAAGGACAACATAGGTGTTTACATGTCATTCTTGGAGAGAAATAATAATAGTCAGGTATCTGAGGATGAAAATTTTAAAACTGAATTAGTACATTTTTACTCAGAATAAAGCAGAGTGAAGACAATGAAAAATAGGCCCAAATCAAAATTTAAAAAGCAGCTGTAGTTAGTATGTGTGAACAAAAAAATCTTCCTACCCTTAAAACAGCATTTTCAGTATCTGATCCCAGTTCTCTGAGGAAAGCCTCACTCCTGAGCTCTGCTCTCAGCTTGGAGAGTTCTGCTTCGGCTTGTTTCAAAGATTTCTGCAGCGACAGCCTTTCTCTGTTCCAAATTTCCTTCTCAGAGGCAACAAGCGTATCAATATTAACTCCAACATCTGATGAGTGCCTAGAAGACTGAAGAAAAAGGAAACTGAATTTGAATGACATAATTTAGAAAATCTTAGGCTTTGTCATTCTAGTTATTGATTTGGTGGAGCGCTCATAAAATTAATGAGAAAAACTACCCATTGGTTGGATGTGAGGCCACCCTTGTGCTCTGACACCTCAAAAGCAGTGACTTTAGGAGCCCAATCAATGTCCCAGAAAAATACATCTTCTCCAAAAAAAAATTCCCCTCAGCTGGATCATACTAGCTTCATGATCTTGAAGGGTATCTGGATCTATTTGCTGCTTACCATGGTGACGAGATACAGATAAAAAAGAAGGGCACAACGCATTTAAAAGAAAGGAGTAGTTAACAAAAAGCAGCTCGGTAAAATCATGAAGTTTTACACGTAACAGAGTGAGTTGAGACATACTGACTGAACATATTCTTGTTCACTGAACAAGAATAACTCACACCTGTTTACTCTGTAGAGGGAAGCCAAGAAAGACAGACAGCTTGATCACTCTCAACTGGGTGACTAGGACAAGGAATTATGCTTTTATATCTCTATACGTAACTCATTACATCAGCATCACCACCAAAGACATACATAATCTGCAGAAGGTTGTCTGTGCTGGTATCTTCTCAGTTCTTCCTCCAGTTTCATAACAGCATTCCTCAAATTATTCTTCTCTTCACTCAGTCTGCTGACAAAGCCCGTCAGCTCAGCATTTTGCCTCAGCAGCCTCTCAGTCAGTGAGCTGGACGGAGTCCCTGGTGGCAGCACCAGCTTCAGCTACGAGGAAGAAAACCAAAGTCAACTTCTATTAGATCCAAGCTCCCAATTTGAAAATAACTGGCTTACAGTGAAAAACTTTCCTAGATAATGACAATAGCTTTGTATCAACTTGTATATAAAAAATTTCAGTGTACATGTAAACTACAGATTAATGTGACTTTGTCTATACTTACCCTGTACATTACAACAGAGTATTCTCATACAAGCTCAATTGTACCAGCTGTAACAATTTGCAAAGTTTTCTACTATGTTTATGTTTATCTAACTTAGAGGAAAAGAAAAGCCTCAAAGCTTTTTTCAAGTTATAGGTACGGACCAAATCAAGCTCACTTAAAAATCAAGTACTGCCGAATTCTTTGCAACAGATTACCTCACCTCATTTTTTAAAACAGGTGCACGCTAATCAAACTTCAGTGGCCTTTCCTTTGGTAAATACAGGGCAATTTAAGTAAATGTGTTGTGCCAACACAATACAGTAAATACTATATGTTGATTTTAATATCAGGAAGTACTGAGAAAAGTTTCCTCAGTTACAGGATTACTGCTGATAGGAAAATATCTTTTCTTAAAGAAAAAGCCACGAGATGCAGAAATTTAAAATGAAATTGGAAAAGTTTTAATTTGAAAGTTGGAAAAATCACTTTTAAAGTATGAAAACTGAAAAAAAAAACCATAAAAGGAAAGGGGTTTTTACACTTTACAAACCCCAGTCAGAACACTCACTGGATTTTTCCTCTATAAAGTAAAGACCTGAATAAGTACAGATTTACGAACTCTTTGCAGTTTCTGCTCACAGGTCTTCATCCAAACTCTCCCATCAAAGTTACAGCATTGACTCTCACCTCTTCCAGACTGGACAATCCAGGCAGTATTTTCAGTTCTGAAATAACTTCTTCAATAGCATTTTGTACTGCAATGAAGTCTTGATCATCTGCTGTTTCAAACTGCAATCTGAAACATACGGGACTGTTTCAACAGCAGATCAACTCTGACACCACGAGCCGTAGTAACAGGACTTTCTGTGGATTGCTATGCACTCGATCTATAGCAAGTCACTTCAGCACAGTTACTGGAGACAGGGCAACATTTTCAAGGCTGCTCAGTGACTCTAAACAAAATTGGTTTGATTTAAAATAAACCTGTATAGAACAGTTTCCACTCATTTGTAGACAGGGATGTTCTACATAAAGCACATTTAAAATAGTGCTTCTGCTTCCCACAAATCTGTTGAATCTGTGTGATAAAAATCCTAGGGTATTTCCCAGATACACTGCATTCTGCTTTGCCCAAATGTTTCAGAAGGAGTGTTTAATATTAAATGACTATCACAGCAAAATAAGAACAGATTCAAACCTCCCATGGAGCTGGTACCAAGATATTTTTTAATCTTATGGAGATAGTAACCTTCCAAAAATAAGAATCGAGATCAATTTCACTTGACCATATATTTTTTTTCCCCAAGGAGGATGATTCAGAACAATAATCCTTATATTCATCCCCTTATACATAATGAATTGTTTAATTACTATTATAAATTCATCTACCTACACCACAGCCAGATAAACCTTATCACTTTTCAGAGAAAAACAAGACAATTTTGCTGTGCCTTAAAAAGGATCCTGTCAAAACGTAAGATTTAGAGCAGCGCTTGATACTCTGTGATCCTGTCTTCCACCAGTATATCTCAAGTAACAGCATATACAATAAAACTAACAACCCCAAACTCAGTTAAACCCTGCAGTCTGTGAATTATGATTCAAACCCAATATATTCAAACCCAACACAACCAAATAGCTGAAGACTGCTCTAACCTGCTAGCAGCTTTCCAAGCCAACTGCTTCAGCTTTGGAGATGCATTTTGCAGCTTTTGTCTGACTTTTTCCAGAATTTCAGTAGCAGCAGAGAGATCTCCTGTCAGTGTGCGGTAAGTCAACTCATTTGTCTCAGCTCCTTCCATTTTTTGCTGGAGAACCCAATTTCTTGTTCTGTCATTGGGTGTATCCCAGGTAGTCTGGAAAGAAATATGTATTTTATACATAGAATGCATGTGATCCAGTGCTGTAAGATGAAAACATATGATTCTGAAACACACTCCGAAACTGAAGAACCACTAATTTCAACAGAGACTGAAGATTACTGTGACTACAGCACTGCTGTAGTGCAGCACTAAACTACCATTCATGAGAGGTCTAGTGTCTTTCTTGACGAAGATCTAGCAACCATGGAGCTACAGTGTGAATCCAGTCAAAAAACTCAGTCAGCAGGAAGTCACCAAGCCCTTCTGTTTCCTCCATCAGCAGCTCCTTTACCAGCTGTCTGTGGAATTTGGGCAACTGGGCCTATGTGTTTTGGTAACCAATTCACAGTCAGAAGAATAGGGGCTGGAAGAGACCACCATGGTCATGGAGGTCAGTCCTCAGTCACAGGCAACCCCACTACTGATGCTACCACAAGCAAAACAAGGCACTGAAGAGGTGTTCCTCAGTAACAACCTCCCAACACTGCCATGGAAGAACTGCCATCCCTCACAAAGAAACCTGAGTCCACGGCTCTGCCTTTGGCTGTTTGCTCTACAGTGTGGTACCAATGAAAAAAGTCAGTGTTGCAAATGTCACAGCAAACAGCAGGAGATTCATTCTTTGAAATTCCAGGCAGATCCTGGAAAGCAGATCAGACTACCTGCTGATGAGGAGGGGAAAAAACCCCAACAGCTCCTGCTAACCTGATCCATGGGAAGACTGCTGACCACAGTGCTGGCAGTTCCCTCTGTGCAGAAGAACAAGGTGCCCAAACTGAGCGTGGCAGGACGGCTGCTGCTGTTACAGTTATCAATACACTCAACATCCTGCCTCTAACTGTGGGTAGTTTCCAATGCTTCAGAAGATAAAAACCAGTAGCCAAATTAGATGAAAAGAAAAACTTCCTTCCTGGCTCCACATACAGATAAATGGTAAAAAAAATGGTGTCAGGATGGGCGAAACCATGGTCAGCAAGGAGGCAAGCAAGTCTCCTGTCAATCCTCTCTGCAACTATCCACAAATTACTCACCCCGCAACACCTACCTTTTACAGGCAATATCTAAAAAAGTTCTAAAAGTAATTTAAAAATAATTTTAAAACTTTCCTGACCTTTTATGACAGTGAAAAACTTAGAGGCAACAGTTACCACTTTCATTCATCTAAAAATTAAGATCATTCTTAAATTGATTTTTTACCTTGATTTCTTTTTTCCACTTTGTTTGCTAACATATATGTACTCATGTATATGCTTGTTTGATTGCTTATTCATTTATTTACCGAAGCTGTTGGAAGATCACTTATAATGTTTCAAAGATGCCTTGCAGTTTATGAACTAAAGATTAAGGGCAGTGACCTGGGGCATTCCTGAGTAGGAATAGCTCATTCCTGCAACTGGTTGCAAGGAATGTTCTTCTCCTGTACTGAGACACAAAGTGTGTGTATAGACCCAGACGCATTTCTCCTGCTCGTGCTCCTCCTTATACACTTCTGTAACTTCACTCTCAGGAGGAAGCATGTGAATAGCTTTAAGAAGCAAACTGGAATGCTTTCCCTTTTCCATCCTGTGGTGCCCATGTTCTGTAACCTGCAGGCTATTTTATAGATTGAGTCAAGGCACAGTGACACACAAGTGAGCAAAAGAATTAAAGTGAAATTGCATATTTTAATATTACACATTACTTTCAGTCCTACTGTACCTCATTTGGGTTGTGGCTTGGTGTCCTTTCAGCTTCCTTTCTTCCTTCATTCTCCTGCTCTTTTTTCTGTAGATCTTGGATTATTTCCTGCAACTTCTTTGTTTCATTCCCTAATTTATGAACTTCTTGCTTCTTTTCTCCAAGTTGCCACTGAAGGTCTTCTACTTTGGACTCCAGTTCATGGAGTTTCTTCTGTACTATTATGTTAGCATCTTGTTCTGCTTGTAATGCTTTCCTCTGGATCTGCCTTTCTTTTTCCATTTGCTGTCTCACTTGCACAGATTCCAGTTTATACTTCTCCATCTCACTTACTAACTCCACTATACGGTCATGCTTTTCATCCATTTGCTTCTGTAGCTCTTTAAGCAATTCCTCAGATGGATTAGGTGCTCCAGCTTGCCCCTTATCTTCAGCACTTTGAAGCTGAGCACATAGCTCTTTTTCCCTTTCTAGGGCACTGCTTATTTCGAGAGCTCGAACCTTCTCTGATTCAAGAAGCACCTGCAACTCAGAATTACGGCCTCGCTCACGTGACAGCTGGGCAGCACTGAGTGCTTCTTGGGATTCAATTTTCTGTTGCAGATCACTTGACAGCTGTTTCTCTTGCTCCAGAAGTTTACTTAACTCTAAGTTCTTCTGTTTTTCATCTTCAAGAGAAAATTTTAAGTCCTTTCAAAAGAAAACAGAAGAATTGATCAAAGCCATTTGTGCATACTTTCCATTATCTTCTGCAAATTGCAAATATGCTACCTCTACACATGCTGCTTTTAACAGGTTTTGCTATTCACAATTAATGCAACAATACTCTGAATGCTGCAGTTACATCAGATACTAAAATACATTACAGATGTCTTTATTCTAAAATTGGATTATTTCATAAAAGAATCTTTGTAACACATACTTTATAGTGAGAAAAAAAAAAACAAAGTTCTGAAGCTAGCTAGCTAGCTAGCTAGAAGACAGCTAGCTGCTTTTACTTCCTAAAACTGTGAAAATGATTTTTCAACTTTGGATTTCAAGATGTAAATAAATCTATGCTGTTGAAGTCATTGCATTTTTGTCTTTTGTTTGGTACCAGGATACCTGCTCTCCCCTTCACTATAGCAAATACTGCAGAGGTGCCAAGGAAGATACTAATGAAGCATTTTCTCCTAAAGTAAACTCCCCAGTTTGATTTTCATGAGGTGAAACTGCTGACTTTTTAAATGGCGACAAACAATACGTCTCCTTAAATCATATTCTTAAATACCATATTTTATGAGTTAGGCTGTGGTGTGGGCTGGTGTAGCCATATCACCAGTGTCCTGTCCCCCTGAATAACTGAGATTATAGAATCTTTTAATCTTGGGCCTGAAAAGGACAGTAAAATTCCTATTGATTTAAATGGAATGTGCATCGGGCCTTTTTCTTACTTTGCCACACAGCTTCTATACATTTTTCTTCAGCTCTAGATGATATAATACTACAGTTGAAGACAGAACATGAAGCATGCATTGGACAAAAATTTAAGCTGAGATGAAACGTTAACCAAAAGCATATTTTCAGTCTCCTTGATGTCCTAGGCCACTTGGGATTATGGAATACCTCAAGCTCTTCTCTTCCTCTTTCCTCACTACGTTCCATTTTAGCTTTTTCCTTTTCCAAAGCCCACTGTAGCTCTCTTGATTTTTTCTGTTCGTTGGCCATTGTATCCTTAAGAATATCTAGCTCAGCTGCTTTTTCTTTAACTTCAGTCCTAAAAGAGAAATGGGCAAACTTCACATTAGGCAATGGCTCTAATCCTATCATGATACGGTCAGTTACTTGGTATTTATTCTGTCCTGTGCACTGAAAACACTGCTAGTCTAGTAGAGTAACAGTGAAAAGCCTATTTAGAAAGACAAGACTAACTCGAACCCAAAAGAGTTGCATAGTTCAAGAACTACAAGAAGTGTGACCATCCTGCTACCTTTGTAGCTGCCACTTGTGGGGGCACAGAGGCAGTTCGTGTTCAACCTAATCCAGTCACGGGCTAAAATCTTAAAGAATGCTGTGGAAGTGCATCTTGCTGCCATGTTTCTCAAGGGAAAAAAATATATTAGGGGAAAAGGAAAAATCTATGACCTGCATTTTAATTTTTTGCAAACGAATTTTGCATCCATTTGCAAAAGAAACTTGCTCCTGATGGTCTATAAAGGGTATAAAGTAAGCTGTAAATTAATCTCAATTTAAACTCCATCTTAATTTGTTATCTCTTAGCTGAACATTAAGATACTGTTTGTGGGTGCATCCCTCTGGTTCAGGCATAAATAATAATGGCTTTCCTAAGTGCCAAATCTGTGGCTTCTGCTACTAACCATGTCAAAGCAACACTTAAGAGTATTTCATATGGAAGTACTTGCAAAGTCATCTTAACTTTGCAATTTTTTTATCTATGTTCAGTTTTAAAAACCTTTAATAAATATGGTCTATTTATTAGCTTGTATACAGTAGTCTAATGTGGCAAAGTTTAAAAAGGAACTTGGTAATTAATAAAGTATTAAATAAAATTATAAATTGAAATATATTTTTTGTTAAAGGTAACAAGTCTATTTTTGTCAGGTAGGTTTTACAGAAATACTGAGAAGCAATTATACTACATGAGATCAAGTCCCTTAATAAAATCAATACTATGACTTCAGATTAGGAAAGGTAATCTTCACAGTCAACACAGACAGCTTGGCACTGAAAGCCACACCTGATGGTTTCTAGGTCCTTGAAGTGCTTGTGCTGTGCTTTAAGGGTTGCTTCAAGCTCTAGTTTGGCTTGTGCAAGTTCATTCTTCAGCTCTGCACTCATCATTCTCTCTGAATTCAGCTGCTCCTGAAGCTCAGCTGCTCGGTCCTTCACACTCCGGAGCTCCACTTGCATCTCCAGAATTTGCAACTGCTTCTGCTGCATATTATACTCCAGCATTTCTAATGAGAGCACCATAAATAGGGAAATTACTTCATTTAAAAAACACTGTGTATTTGGGTAAAGCCTCCCCTAGCCAGAGCACGACCACAAGGCTATTATTAAGAGTGATATTTTAAAATAATATATTCTTTCATTAGCACGATAAAAGCAAACCCATGACTTTTATACTTGAGTACCTTTCATTCTTTCAGGAAATCACTTCAAGTCCTGAACTTCTTAAAGGCTATAAATGTGTGCAGCTATATCAATATGCATCACTTGGATAATGACTAACACAACTGAATTTAGATATATTACATATGTATACTTGTGACCTAATATTTGTAATGAAACACTGACAGTGAGCTTTACTTAATTTTAAAGTATACCTGTTCTCTGAACCTTTTGTTCTTCATTCTAATTGCTTCTTAGTTTCTGTATTATGACTGACTATCCAACTTAGACAATTTCAAAGCTGCTGAACCTAAACAGTGAAGCATATACATGGAAAATAGCCTAAAAATCCAAGCTCAATTTTTATAGGAATTGAACATAACTTTGTATCACTTTCAGTTTGATACAAGTCATAAGAACACAGATTATATCTTAATTTTTTTGCAAAAGTAGTCAAATAAGATTGAAGAAGATGAAAAGTATGCATGTTCAGGACATGCATATCAAAACTGGAGAGCAAAGAAAGTCACTGTTTTTGTCACTTACAACGTTAGGAGCACTGCCTTGAAAACATTTGGAAACAGACATATATTACCACAGAAGTCACCTTGGCTTTTTGAATCAATCTCTTGTTCTCTCTTTGGGTTACTCTTCTTACTGTTCATCTGAGCATGCAATACTTGAATCTCCATCAGCAAACTTCTTCTGTCTGCATTCTGAAGACAGTCCATCGCTGCTCTCTGGTTAGTAGCCTATTAGCATTAGAAACATTTTAAAGTAAAACTCCAGATTTTATGAGAATATCCATGGTGTTGACATCACATTTATTTATATATTCATAGTGCATATATATTCAAAACATTTCCAATGAAGTTAGTATTATAATATTTGGAAGAACTGCTTGTTATTTTTTATTTCTCTACTAGGCATCAAAATTACAGACTGAAAAGAGCTATCACTTTTCTGGCAAACTGCAATTTTTCTCACTAATTCTTCCATGGTTCCAGAGGAGGTATTTGACCTCTCTCTGTCCCATAGCAGCCTTATCACTTCTTCTCTCAATATATTTTATATAAACAAGCTACCTTTTCTCTTAGACAGTGTAACATAATTCTAATTAACTTTAATGACATCAAGCTCAGGACAATTGTGTTTAATTCAATTGATCTCTGAAGGCTGTATATATTCTGTAACTTGTGCACTCAAAAGTTTCTTTCCCATGCCACATCATTTTTCTTTTTAAAGACACCAGTTCTTTTTACCACTCTTTGTTTTCATCCTTAGACTGTCAAAACTACTATTAATACATATATTTATAATGAATTTATACATTTAAATATAAAATCTAATGTAGACAAACACTTTGACTACAGTATGGTTTATATTACCTGCTCTTGTAGTCTGTGCTCTAACTGATTCATCAACATCACTGCATCTCTTGTGCCCATTTCTGCAAGTTCAGTTTGAAATGCAGCAAGAAGAACATTTTGTTCCCTCACAAAAAGCTGTTGAATGGCATGCAGAAGTTCTCCTCGCCAGTCTGAGACACCTTCAGGAGATTCAGTACTTGCATAAATCTGCAGTGGTATAAAAACAATTTAAAGAGCCAAATTGAAAGATTACATCATTATAATTCTATGTAAAGTGTGTGTTTTTAATGGAATCTTTAGCTTTTCTTAATAATTGTGTAAATTTCATCCATCCAAATGGATGCATTTATTGTACACATTGCAAATTTTTCTGCATTCACAATTGCTAAACTTTTAGCTTACTTTTAGATGGAGGCAATTTAGCTTTTTGCAACTGAAAACTCAGCCCTGTGTATTTACTACTTATGTTACTATATCACACTATACTTTTAATTTTTCGTATATTACATGTCTCTCCCTAGGCTCTCACAGAGCTCTGTGGTAGTGTGCAGATATTGTGTATGAAAAAGATTTAATTTTAAGTGACATGAAGTTCATCTGCCCACTTTCCATGCTAAAGGAAATGCTGAAGTAATAGAAACTACCTACATACATCCAAGAGTCTAACTGGGGTAATTTAACAAGCAAAAGTTTTAAGAGATTACTGATTAATAAGCCAATAAGTAACAGCATTAAAAATTCTATTTAAACTGCTACTGGAACAGGCTTTCAAAATAGAATTCTTCTTAGAAGGTGGACCTATACAGTCAAAAGTTATGAATGAGAAACAGAGAAACAAATAAGAGCTGTAATTTAAGATAGACTACCACCATGAAGTGCAATATGGAGATTTATGGCACACCTTTAAAATATTTTGCCTTGTAACAGAATATTTAAGCATTTAAACATGAACAGTGAATATGTCTTAGAAGGTTATAATAAATTATTTTTTATTCAGATAGAATCTTACGATATTATTTATACCTCAGCTTCCCTGTGAACTTGCATTTTTGCAATTAGGTCTTTCAAAGATGAGATGGTGCTTAGGAAAGCTTTTCTTTCTTCTAGCCAAGATTCTGGCTCTTGCTTATGAGGTGACAGATCTTTTTCACCATATGGAAATTCAGTGAGAGACAGCACCTGTATGCCTTCATGATGGACTGCTTTCAGCAAACCCTACGATAAAAGCAAAAAGAAATCAGTAATGCCAGTGATAACAACATACAATAATAACAACAACAATAATTGCAATCTTATTTCTTATGTATTGGAAAACTGGTACTTCTGATTTGATCAGCATAAAGAAATTATGCTTCCTTGTATCAAGGACAGAAGTGTCACCCAGTCCTTTATATCTGTCAGACAGAAACTTATTAAATAGCTGTATTTTTCCTCAGTTTCAAATAAAATTTTCCAGTGTACATCTATCAAACCCCTTTTTTTTTTTTTTTTTTTTTAAATAGCTGCTAATGGAAATAGACATTTTAAAAACAAAGTCCTAGGAAGCTTGCAGGTGAGTTTTGCCATTCACATTTTGAAATTACTATGAAGTTAGGGTTTTGTCACAAAATACCTTTTAAAAAATGTAATTAAAGCATGATGCCCTTACTGTTTATAATAAACACATTTGCTTTCATAACATAGCTATAAAAATAGAATCTCTAAAATTGTGTAATATATGATCATGACATTATTGTTAATACAAAAAAATTGCAATAAATTATAACAGTAGTTTTATTTGTCATAATCATAACTGAGAACAAGCCTACAGATATAAAACTCGTATTTAGCCTAACTCAAAATGCAAAAATGCACATCATTGTTAGAAAATGTATTAAAATAGTCAACTATCTCAATGTCAACTAACTAAAACTTATCTAAATGGCTCTGTTATCAATGATTAAACAGAAGCTAATCTCAACTTTTGGTAGTATCACTCTTGTTCCTTAAAAAAAAAGGACTGAGTCTATTTTACCTTAATTTTTTTTGGAAGTAAATCTGTTGAAGTTTCACCTTCATCTATTCCTTCAGATATCGTGTCGGATCCCTGGGTCTGAGCAAGATACATTCCTTGACTCCAGTCTGAACTGGAGTCTAAAATAAAAGGAGAGAAAAACATGAAAGCTGGATTACTGTGAAGCTTTGAAGAACAGGCATCAAAAAAGTATTTTTTATCTGTTGTTTTAACAGGTCGTTGCATGTCACTAAGGGTTCATTCTAAGCCTGGAGACTACCTGTTTTATAGTTTTTCTTTTTCAGTTTCAAAGAAGTAACAGCAAAACAAAACTAAAAAATAAAACCACAACCAAACTTAAAAATCCTAGTTTAGTTTTACAAGACAAACAACTACTTGCATAAACACTTTAGCCAAATGACCCACTCTTAATATGCTTAGCCTTGCCTATGAAAAGGATCGCTCTAATAATTTTATTGCACTTGGAGAAGTCAATACCTGTCATCATCTCCCACTGCTAGGGAGCTGTAGCTATAAATACTATCAGGAGATGATGAAGTTACACTGAAGAGATAATGTAATAGCTAAGAAGGATACAGAAACTCCAATGGGAAGAAAAAAAATTGGCATCTGATGCCTCAACTAAAATCCATCTCTCCTCCAGACATTTTCCTTTTGTACCAAATTAATAGACATGGTATGCCCAGAACCTTTTGTTGGTGCAGCAGGCTCCTGCTTCAATCTGGGCAGTAGTTGTTTTGATTTCTTAGAACACAAACTCTTTAATGGTAAACTTAATGTTGGAAAAGCCGATTTAATTTATAAGGCTGTTTGAAATCTGTAAAAACAAATTTCTTACCACTAGAACCTCCATCTCTAGCTTGATGTGGTGGAGAACGTGCTAATCCAGAAACTGGGATTCTCTGTATTTAGGAAAGAAAACAATCAAATCTTTAAACACCCCTTACCCACACACAAAAAGGGAGCAACTTTTAAGGAACAGGAAATAATGTGGACCTCTTTGTTCCATTTCCCCTGCAATCAAAGTAATAAAACTGAGTATGAGAGAGATGGCATTCCACAGGGTGACCTACACTCATCCCCATGTCACAGAACAGGGCAGGTTCAAGGCAGAAGCACAAGGAAGCAGCTGACAGTTGAGCATATCCTCAAACTGAAATGCTGACAAAGAGGTTCACAATCTCTCCCAGGGCCATGGAAACATTAGAACACTTAAAAGTTTTTAACTGAGCATGTGGTGGTTCACACTTAACAGATTTTAAATGGGAATTTCTGTAGCAGGAGCAAAAGCTTGAACCAAAGTATTTCAGTAATTATAAGATACATACCTCTTTGGCTTGTAGAGTTTCTATGACTTCCTTTAAAGCATTACATTCTTCAGTCAATACTTGTACTGCAACAAACTTCTCTCTCTTTAATGCTTCAGATTCAGAGATATGCCTTGTCTCCATGTCCATGATTTCAGCAGCATGGAGTTCCTGCATTTGGTCGATTTTTTCAGTAAATTCTCTTACAATCTCTGCAATCTCTTCTGAAGAACATCCATTTTGCAAATCAGTTTGGATTTCTGCATTTTTAACATGGACTGGTGAGATTTCCACAGTCTTGTCTGTTTGCAATGAGGAGCTGTTTCCAGTTAGAGTAGACTCACTGGTTGACAAATTACATGATATTTCTGCATCCTTCTTGCTTTCAGTTTTCACCATTTCTTTGTCCTTTCTCAGGTAACTTGCAAGCCTCTCTTCTGCTTGAATCAGGTTCTCTTTAACTTTGCACAGGTCTTCCTGAAGATGTATCAGACTTGCCTCTTTTACCTGTAAATACAGAGAATCTCAATTGCAATCTTTCCAAATACTTGAAATAGCTAAAATCCAAGCAACTCTGTAAACCATTACAGCTCTGTTTACTCCTATTTTAAAGCAGTTATAACACATGGTAGCAAGTATCTCCTAAGAAACAGAGCTCTAGATCCACTGTGGCACTGCAGTAAAACTAAGTACTTTGGCAATGAGTGAATATTTCATCCACAGGATCAGCTCTGTTCCACTCACAGTAGGCACTGAGTGGCTGTTTTTCTTGGTGGCATTCTCAGTAAAAGATTAAAAACCCCAAACTATAGCATGCGTATTTGAACAGTAAGTCCTGTACCATTATTTGATTTCAATACAATATGGAACACTGGTTCTTACTGCTAGTTCTTGCTGAAGTTTTTCTGCCTTTTCTCTGTAACTGCTCAGTTCTTCCTTAGCAGCAGCTGCCTCTCCTTTCACTTGTTCAAGTTCATTAATAAGCATATTTTCTTTTTCACTTTCCATAAGCTGTGCTTCTACCTATATGGCAACACAAAACATGGAAAATGGTAAAGAATCAAGTTTTAACAGCACTGATCACTTTCGCACCAGCTTACAAAGTGAGAAGACCAAAGGGGAAAACGAATATATGTTATTTGGGTTAACGCACCCTCAAAAAAATAAGACTAAGAGACCATAAGAAGAAAGACTATCTTTTAGTTTACTGAACTGCAAGCATAAACTGGATGCCTCACACAGAGCACAGGGAGGAAGGTCAATAGAGAGTAGGAAATGAGGTCTGATAATATTATTTAACTTACAAGATATTTATTAATTTATTAATTCATTAAATTTGTATTTGGATGAAAGATCTTAGAACCTTTTCTTGTCCAGTACTGGGTTCCCTGATTGCTGAAACTTTTACATTCAGAGACATCAAGCTCATTTTTGGACTATCAAACATAGTCATTTTTGACTGATGGTTCTAAATTGAGAGGCAATAAACCATTGGTGCATGGAAATCTGGACAAATGAATACTGGAAAAATTACTGAAGGGAAATATCTTTGGAATTGAGATGGGAAAACAAGAAAATATAAACCAAGATCAAAACATATATAAATAAACAACCTCCATCCCCAAAAAACCTGTATAGACAAATTGGAATCACTTCCCTTATCATTCTGAATCCTCTCTTAGACAGTTTTTATAATTTTAATTTTTATCTCTCTACCTCCACACCACGTAAAAGTGCACTACATTCCATTCTGCGTCAAGTCAAATTAAGAATAAAAAATTGTATGTCCAAAACACGAAACCATCTTACATTCATGAAAAGGTAAGGTGTTTTTAATGCAAAATGGAAACTGATAGTGGGGTTCCCCTAAAAGAATATCCTTCTCTTCTTTGTAACTGAAGGAATTATATAAAAATGAAAGTGCTACACACAGCAGAATACGCCTATAATTATTCTCATTAAGAACCATTTCATTCCTTATACTTAACATAAAATGACAGGTTTTAGTGAAAACAAGCCAAAAGAAAATGGCATCTATTTACCTGATATGTCTGCATTTCTTCTTGCTTAATATATTTCTGAATCTCTTCTTTATGTTTTTCTTGAACCTCTTCTAGCAATTGCTGAAGCTCTAAGAACCTCTCTTCTTTCACTGTGGCTTCCTTTTGTGCAACTTTTACATTTTCTTTTTCTTGCTCCAAACTACAATTTACCATTGCCAGTTGGTGTTCCATCTCACTAAGTCTCTGTGTTAAGAGTGATAATTTTGATTCTGTCTCATTTTCAGTTTTATCACTCAAACCCTCTGTTTGGACATTCTTGCTTGCTTCATCCACACACTTTGGAGCTTCCTGAATTTCCTGCATGAATCTTCTCTGCTCTTGAACTGCATTTAGCTGAACCTGACTCACAAGAGCAGCAGCAACTTTCTCCATTAGTGTCTTTTCCAGTTCTAATATCCTCTTTTTAAGTGTTTCTTTTTCAGCTTTGCTTTGCTCTTTCATGTCTTTTATTTCATTGTAAGACTGGCACAGTTCTGAATCTTTTTGCTTAATGCATGCCTGAAGTTGCTGCAGTTGTAGCTCCATCTTGCTAATGGTGACTCTTGCACTCTCATCTGAAGTCCTAAGCTGGGACTGACCTGGCAAGTCTATCTCCTGAAATAAGCCTCCTTCCATTTGTTCAGTTTTTCCATTGCTCCTGTCTTCTGGTTTTGACTTATCACCTTGGACCAGTGCACACTTGTATTTCTCTGTTAATCTTTCATGATCTTTTTTTAACATACTTATTTCTTGCTTTAACTGACTCATTTTTAACTTTGTTTCCTCAAGCTCATTCTTTGTTTGAGATGCCTCTGCATTTATGTTTTCTACTTGCTTTTCTAAAGCTTCCTTTTCCGCCAGAACTGCTTCAAGCATGTGTTTCAGACTGTCAGCATCTTCTTGAAAACCAGCAATGTCTGTTGGTATCTTTTGTCCAATAATTGCCAGCTCCTGCTGAAGCTTATCAATTACATCATTCAACTGCTCTACTTCCTCATCATTCTTCTTCTTCACACGTTCTTGATCACTTTTCAGACATTCTACCTGGGCTTCCAGCTCCCGTATGTGCTCATTTTGCTCTTCAATAACCTGGGGGGAAAAAGCCAAACAAAAACACCCAGATAATGTTTGTTCTGGGCTTCACAGAAACAGTTTAATCAAACATTGAAAGATCACATAAAAGAAAGTTCTCAATTAATTTCTTAACATGATGTCTCTTCTAAAGCTTTATGAGAATCAAGACATCTTCAAACAGGACTGACAAAGTAGCCCATGACCTTAAAGATCTGAAAAATCATCAAATGAAGTGAAAGCATTTGTGACGTTCACAGAGCTAAGGAGCACTGAAGTTTAAGTGCTCACAATACTTGCTTATATAAGACACAGCCAATTTAGATTAATATGTATTTTAAATACAAATAGACCTTTCACTAATTCTGTTGAAAAATACCAATATAATGTGCTTTTTAATCTGAGACCATAGAAAACAACTATCAGTTGACTGTGACATTTCCTGTCACAATCCTAAATATGTTTGTCTGTTTGTGTGCATGCACACAAGCACGCAGAACAAATAGTACACACAGACCCAGAGCACAATCATTTCTTTCTACAATTGTTTAAATCAAAGTAAAAAGAGACGAAGTTATAGAAGTATTTATAATGCATGTGACTATCCAATCAAAAATCAGAGACTTGTGAAAACATGAAGAGAGTAAGAATAATACTCTCCTAGGTTATTTCTAAATACACCTTAAATTACAGGCTGTGTAAGGGGATCAAAATTCTAAGACATTTACAAAATTATGTAACTGATCAAATATGAAGGTGATGAATTTATGATGCAGAAAAGAGAAGACATCTTATATTGCCTTCTAATAAATGAGTAGAATCAAAAAATAGAATGACTGGTGGTGATGAACTCTAAATTCAATAAATAAAAAAGTCTCAGCAAAAGGAATAAAAATTCGTTTAAAAACCTTCTTAAATTGCAGTGGAAGCAAATTTCATTTGCGTGTAGAAGAATGACAAAAAAATTTGTCCTTACAAAGACAAAATAAAGACAGATAAGATTATAAGTAGTAGGTCTATTAAAAAAAAATCCATTTTGTTTCTAAGTGAATGTTTGGAGATCTGAAGTGAACAGTGCTTCTACAGTGGAAATGCAGAAGGTAGATGAAAATATGTCAAAAATATTTGGAAAAACATTTAACAAAATCAGTTATGGTATCTGAAATAGGCAAGAACTCTTAATAGAGTGGTTTAGAATATGAAGAAAACATGCAGAAAAGATGAAAGATGACTCAATTCATTACTCAAATAGTCATGTTTTTTCCTTTATCACTTAATACTTCACTATGTTTAGTTAGGTAAGTAGAATAATAAGATGACTTTGTAATAAGTATAGTATGTACAATAATAAATGTGACCATATAAATTAGAAAGGCTGGTTTACCAACCAAGAACTTTATTTTAAAAAACCACAGAGACTAGAGGAAGCTCAAAAACACTAAATAAAATCTGAACAAGTCACAAAATCATAAAATGGTTTGAGTTGGAAGGAATCTTAAAGATCATATCGTTTCAACCCCTTTGCCACAGGCAGAAGAAAGCACAGTGATCCTGGTGATTGCTATCAACTCAGTATAACAGTTTCTGTTCTTCATAACATAATGGAATAAAGGCCCACAGAATGCAAATACAGTAATTAAAAGAAAAGCACTTAGTGGGATGAAGATGTCTATGGGACTTAGAAAAGGGATTAACCTAAGAATAATCTATTAATATTTAATAATGCTCTCATAATCAAGCAGAGTAATTATTTAAAATAATTAAAATAATCCTGGAAAATAATTAAAATAATCCTGGAAAATAAAACCAAGTTAGAGGATGAAATTAAGAAAATTAACCTTCATGTAACAGGAGAAGAACCAATCATTAAAATGAATTGTAACTGAATCATAGGTATTTTTCTCAAAGCAAGAACTGTAACTCTATTACTGGGGTCATTGTATAGAGCAGAACTGTTCTGGATTCTTGAAGTATGATATTTCCTAAATCCAGTTTCCTAAATCCAATTCAAAGTTTTGTCCTTATTCACTGAATAACTGAATTTTGAACATAAAGACTCACTGAAATGATCCAGCTCAGTCAGCGCCCTATTGTAGTAGATTCAGTATGTCCTAGTGGAACGTTAGCCTAAATGGTCAGTCAACTACCAAGGGATAACAGAAATCCTGTTCTTAACCTGCTTTTGAGAGAAAGCTTATGACTAATAAATGACATTTAAAATAGTCAGAATGCAAAATTCAGCCACTGAAAAAACCAGTGTGTTTCATCTGTATAAAATGAAAGTAAGCCAAAAGAAGATGATGCTGATAATCAAAAAACCACATAATTGACAAATAACAGAAATCTACAGGTGTTAAAGCTCAATAAATAAAAGATAAATCTGCTTCTTTCGTTCTTCCTCTCTACCTCTCATAAAACATAGCATTTTGTTTGCACCTTCATGCTTGAAATTGGATAAAATATGTTGCCAACACTGGTATGAGGACAAAGCATTCACACTGGCTCATGGAGCTCAGAAGTTCAACTGCTAAAAATGCATTAAATCCAACATAATCCAGCAGGTGTCACTGGAGCATAACATTGAATGTAAGTCATGTGAGGGAAGATGCTAAAATGAATGTTGAGATTGAATTCAACTACCTACATACTATTAAATATTCAGAACTATCAGAAGAATAAGGAATGAAGAAGAATTTCAGATAAAAACTCAAGCAGAAGTAAGGGAGAATAATTAAAATGAAAGCAAAAAGCATCTGTCAAGCTAGACTAAAAAGGAAAAACAGATTCGATTTCAAGCACTGCTTGAAACTGAAGCATTTGCATTTTTGAATTAAGGTAGAAATAGAAGATAATGCAACTGGTGGGGGACAGAGGGTTTTTTTCCTTCAAACAGCTAGCAGCACAAGGTAGGCCTCTGACAAGGATTTCAGAAGTATGTACCTTGTTGTCAGTTGTGACTTCAAGTTGCTGTTGCAGTTTCGCTATTTGTTCATGAAGATGATATATTTCCTGATCCTTTTCTTGCATGATGTGAGCGAGCCTCCCGGCCACTAAATGATGGTCCTTTACAGTGGCATCTTCAGATTTTTGGATAGCTAGTCCTAGTATTTCCATTTCATTCTGCCAAAAACCCCCCCAAAAACATGTTACAGTTGTACATAACATTTTCTGCATATTCTTGTATTTTAAGTGTAGGAATTAAAATGCACAGATTTTATGGAATGACAAGTAATCATATAAGCTTTTTAATATTTTGGCAAGCTGAACGGTGGAATGCTTGAGAAAGAGAAAGAATTTGGTGTCTTGGCATTTTCAAAGAACTTATTTCTGTGGAGGAAGAAGAATTAATCTTAAGGCTTCTCTGTTACCTTAAATAATTTGTTCTCTTGTTCAAGTTCCTGCAAGTGTGTAGTGGACTCCTTTCGCTGAATTTCTAGCTGCATGTGCAACTGCTGAACTTCCTCATTTTTATTTTCTAGCTCCTCTCGAAACTGCTCCAATTGCTCCTCAAGGTTTGTGACCTATGTTTCCAAAAAAAAGGAGCAGGAAAAGGAGTAGGCAGCCATACCGAAAATGAAATGTTATAAATTTCAAGTACAATGCCTACAGTAAACTGATTTGCTATGCACAAACAAAAGAATGCGTACTTGGTGACATTCTGAGTTCTTAAACTGAATGGAATTTTAAACACCACTAAAAAAATTAGTTGAAATTGCCATGAAGTTTTTCTTAATTGGGCTGAATTTTTACTTTAGAAACACTCTCACAAGTCATAAACATTAACATAAAACAGCAATTACCATGGATCACAAGAGAATTTCAAAGGGATTTGGACTGCTGCCTCTCTAACTGTAAAAAAATTAATCTGTATAGTTCACTAAACTCAACAAAAAGCAAAAACTGACAAACCAAAATATAAGTGGAAAGATGGAACTTTTCACAGGCATTTTACCTCCTTTTCCTTTCTGTCCACAGCTTCTCGTTCAGCTTGCAGTTGTACTTCAAGAGGTAACTCTCCCTTTACTACAATGGTGCCAAACTGTTTCCTTTCCTCCACCTATAAATAGAAATAATATTAATAGTTATCAGATTAAAAAAATACACTATTTTGGACTCAAGAAAATAAGAAAGTAGCAAATCCTTGATAAATTTTGACCAAGCAATACCTTTTGCAAGTGGTCTGCACTGATGATTAAGGCTTGTTCCAGCTCTCTTATCCTGCATTCGAGCTTCTCAATTTCTTCATTTCGTTCTTGTATATCTCTCTGAAGCTGCTCCTTAGAGAGCAAAAGCTCACTGCATTTGTCTGTTTTTTCTTTGAGATGATTTGTTAACTGTTCAACCTGGTGACAATATGGCAAGGTTATTATATTGTACTACACTGGAAGGCTTCACTAGGAATAGCAGCACCATGCATTTTTGACAGGAAGAAAATATTCCTCTTTTTCTCCCATAATGAAACTCCTACTCTTTAGGTGAAACAGAATGTACAGTCAGAACACTGTGGTACTACAGCCAACAAATACAAACAGCATTATTTAAGAAGTGGTATCTTCTGTGCCACTTCGCCTACTCTCTAGAACTGATCTTGTCCTTCTGAAGCCTTCAGACTCTGTAGTCAGTCAAAAGTGAGCAGCACAGCATCCCTATGCAGCCCACTAAAACAATGCCTTTAACATCTACGGATGGTATGTCTTGACCCTATGGTCAAGATGCTATTCGCCTCTGTGGAAAATCATAGTTCTAAAAATCTGTGACAAAATTATTAAAAAGAAGGAGCTGATTAGTGACATACAGGAACATCCTAAAACTCACTGGATCTTTAACATTGAAGAGAACAGCTATATTTAAATCACAAAAGACAGGAAGCTTTGTTTTCTTGCTGTGTTCCTTAAATGGGACCAAATAGATGCCATGGATGTAATAATTTCACTTTCTATGGGGAACAAAACATCCAAATCAAACATTCTGAATCTCAGTAGATCAGATGTATGTATCTCAGAAACAACATATTAAAAGATTAACTGAAGTAGCAGAGATAGTAATATCTATCAATTTCTAGCTGTATTTCAGAAATTATTAATTGAAATTACAGATATGAAAGATGCATAACAAATCCATAGTACAATGTACAGAGATAAGACCTGAGTAATTGAGCAAGAGACAGGGAAAGTAATCTTTGTCCCACTCAAGAAATTGATTTCAGTATTTACAATTAGGAAGTTACGATGTAGCCAAAAGGTAGAAGACTCAAAGCATTTCAAGAGATAGGAGAGAAGAGGACCAGAACATAAAGCTGACAGGATGGTATTATTGACGTTATCCATCCATGAGTAACATCACAGTCTGAAGGGACCTCAGAAAAGTCCTGAGAGAGAAATGGAAAAATAAAAATCAAGTCTCGAGCAGACTCTATGACAACCCTCCCTGGAATAAGCTGACAAAGCTGAAACAACAGTGAGAAACAAATTAAGTTATCAACTGAAAATGCTCATGGCGTTCCCTCAAACCAGAAGAGGATTTTTAAAAATGTTCAACTACAAAAAATAGAACAGCTCTCTCAAAAGTGTGATAAATAATGAAAACATGTATATTTACAAAATATTTCAAGGAACACTGTGACATGAAAATATACTCTATAGTAAGACTATGTACCACATTTGATAAGATAAATGTAAATCTAATACATTATTGAAAATCCTGTCTAATTTCTAGTGTATCATGTTTAACATCACCCATATCTAAACTGGCTGCTGCATCTGTGGTGCTTGCAGACATTATCTTACTGTCTTTCTACCCACTAAAAAATTCTAATTTAAAAACATCAAATACGAATCTCAGAATGTTAATCACAGTTAAAGCTGTCTTTCATTTTACAGTATGCCTTAAATTTCCACTGTAGCATATCTGTCAGCTTAAGAGTGTACACATATATGTATATGCACATAGAAATCAGGATGATTTTCACATATAGATTCTGAACAGATAGGACAATTTTTATTATGCTACCAAATCTGAACTTTTCTTGGGAGAATTTTTTTCTTTTTAATGTGAGAATTTAAACTGGGAATTCATATGCTATCCATGCCACAAATAATAAACAGATACGTAAAAAAATGAACCCAAAATGAATATCCTGGATTCAGGAAAATTAATTGTGCTAGAGCCAATTCCATCTGTGTAATATGTCAGCAGGACAGGAATATGCACATTCTTGGCAACAGAAGGAAATAGATGCAGAATTGCTCTATGTGTTTTGTTTAACACGTACCCAGCTAATTCCAGACGAGTCATTGTTCACAGAGGCTGATGACAACCATATCCCATAGTACTGACTGAAGACTTTGTCATATTTCATACAAACCTTTGTACTAAAATATATTTAGAAACCCAATGAAACACAGTTCTAAACCTGCAAGTTCTAAATAAGTAAGTATCTCACATATAGCAATTTATGTCCTATTACTGTCTATTACTGTGGTCCAAAACTATATCCTAGAATGATAGAATGGTTTGGGTTGGAAGGGACCTTAAAGATCATCTAGTTCCAACACACCTGCTAATACAGGATACTAAATATTGCTAATATTTAAGAATTGAATTACAGCAACTGAACTACTCCAGTAAGACCTTTGATGTGAAAATGACAGCCTAACCTAATAGAGAGCATTTTAATACTGAAAATCAAGCAAGAAAATCATGCAAAAGTATCAGCCTTGATCAAAAAGCAACACACAAGAAAACCCACAAAAAATAAAATGTAGTTTAATGGACTAACAGTTCATCAAACAAAATCTGCAAAAGCATTATAATAGATAGCATTTGCATTGCTGCCACTTCTTGATTTTGCTGAGTCTAAAAGTTTTCTGTGATTCCCTTGAGCTGCTGTTCTACAGTCACTACATTTGTTTCAGTGCCAGCAGACTTTCACTGGGGAGGTTCAGGTGTACACATAGAGTGCTACAACATCTCAGTTGTTAAACCTCAGTAACTCAATTCCCTCAGTGGTGTACCTGTGCTATAAACAGGATGCCAAAAAACAACATAAGAACATGTAAGATTGCTAAAATAGTCTTGAATGTTTCCATGAACTTTTGAGAACAGTGGATTTTCTAAGTTAAGTTATAGGAAAGAGCTGTATTGAAAGTCAAGAAGTTTCTGTATGTCTGCTACTAAAACCAAACAGCCTAAAAAAACCCCCAAAATACAGTTCTACCACTTTCCTGCAACACCTTCAATCTCAGGGGATTTACTTTCCTGGCTTGCAAATGAATGCAGAGTAGGTACACCATAAAATAGCTTCATTATAATATCTTAACAGCTGTCAACTTGTCATTTAGATTCATTGAGTACAAGTAATAAAATGTGTTACCTCTCTGGTTTGATGTTCATTGACAGGCTGACTCCTTTGTGGAATCTTAAGCTGTTGTTCCAGCTTCTGTATCTCTTGCTGGAATACATCTCTCTCATGCTCTCGGTCAATTGCCTGCTCCTGAAAAATAAGAAATTATGTGGATACACCATTTGATTTAAAAACTATCCAAGTTAAGTGTCTTATTACTTCCTACTTGCATTAATGTGAGGCTGGTAACAGTATGTCAGTACTCTTAAGGTATCAGAACCTATTGCAGATATCATTAACATCTTTATCATTTGGGGCAATAAATTTCTTATTTTTTAATCAAAAAATTAGCACAGCAGAGACACGTCAAGTAATATTTCACAAAAATGACAGGTTTGTTTCATCTGTTCCAGGTACACCACACAAATGACAGTAAGCAAATCTTTTATGACTTCTTCCCTACTCTTTGATAAAAGTAGCATAAATAGAAGTTCAAAATAGAAATTACTCTGTGTTAATATTATGAAAAGCCATCAGAAAAAAAAAATTATGAACTGCTTGAAATACAGAGCTGTCCTAAGCAAGCACTTCCAATTAATTTTCAACTTCTAAAATGTTATTAAATTCTTGGGCTGGAACCTACAACATTGCCTATGTTTGCTATCATCTGCCTATATTTGCTCAAAATCTGAAAAAAATTAGCATTTCTTCCTGAACCAAACCTTAGTAGCAGTGCTACCCACCTTCATGATATCTCTCTTTTACCATACTTACATCTAGAAATTTTCTTGTTTTCTCCAGTTGCTTCTCCAAGGCCTGGTTTTGCTGCCTTAAGTCCATTAGTTCTGCATTTTTCTCTTGTTCCAGCTCTATGAAACGATTGACCTGTTCTTCCAAGTCTATTTCCAAGACTTTAACTTGCTTCTGAAGGTCATCATACTCTTTTTCAGCTTGACGTTGTACTTCAATTTTTTCCTTCATTAGCTTTTCTGTTTCCTCCAGTAATTCTGAGTATAATAAAAGCATCACTACTTTTAGGTATCAATAGTAAGCAATGTTACGAAGCAAAACCACTCCCCAAGGTATCCATGCTGTAATCTGCAGAAGGATGTGAACTGGCTTGGGTTTTTAATATTTTTTCCTTTTTTGAAAATATATTTTCTTCTGAGAAATAATCATGATAATGACTGAAGCAAATTCGTATTAAAATTACTATCCTTTAGGTAGTCTTCAAAGGACTGTTACTGAAGTTGTATCAGATCACTTCCCTGTTTAAGTTTCATATCAATTAAAAGGCCTTTGTACAATTGAAAAGAAAAGAAAATGCATGGGGTCAAACCACAGCTAGAGTCAGCACAGGAGTTAACAGTGATGCAAAGAAAACCCAACCCTCTTCTCATCCCCATCGCCAGTAAAATCAATCCATTCCCAGACTTCATTATTTAATGTGATACATATAAATAATTTGAGGGAAATACTGAAAGACTTGCGAGGTTGCTGGGCAGACAGAGAGGAAAATTACTGACCTGCAACCGGAGCTTGCAAAATCAGTGACTGCATGAATGCCCAATTCTGAGTCATCATGAAAAAGCCAACAAGCACATATATAGGAAAGCCCCAAACCACTCAAAGACTCTGAAGCCACAGCCCACTGAAGTGCCTATACTCTAACCGTACGAACCCCTTGAGGTAAAAGCCAAACAGCAAAGTGCACTTACTTTTGGAGAATCTTAAAAACAGGATTGATATTTAGACAGAAACAATAAAATTTACTTTCACTAGAGAAGAAAGATCCTTCAGGCACCATCATCTTACATCGTATTTAACCAATTCTCATTTCTAGGTAACCATTATATACCAATATAATAAAATGTTTAATTATCACAGTGAATGGCTCAGTTGTATTTGTAAATAAAAAGAAATAAAAGACTACAAAAATATCTCTCCAATACCATCTAAGTAACTGCAATTCATAGGTGAATAAGATGATGGTTATTGATGAATTTGCTTATTATGTTTAGAAATCATAAGAAATGTTGTTAGCAAAATGTAGAACTGAGTATGAAGTACAACATCAAAGCTGCAGGCCAGTAAGAATTACGAGTAACGTCAGTAAGCCAAAAGCCCAATAATCCTGATTAACAATGTCAGTACGTGTAAGTCTTCCACCCAGTTACAGATTGGCCATGCAACATACAAACACACCTGCTTGGGAAGCTGCATCGATTGCAGCATCTACTAGGCCTAGGAGAATAGAGAGAGAGAAAACAAAAAAAAGAAGCAAAGTAATTCACATGCCAGCTATAGTTTTCTTGTGGTGCAACAATGTAAGAGAAAATGAAGCCAAAGATAGATGTGGCATTTAATGACAAAGTTGTTGAGGTAACTTAGGGAATGTGACAAGTTATTCTGGTATGCATGATATAACTATCTACACATACTTCTAGAGTTATTTATCCTTATAGCTCTTATACATGAAAATAACTTTAAAATATTTAGAAGTCTAAACCATACAAAAAAAACCTAAAGTGGAATCATAGACAAGGATCTTCTCTATTACAGAGTAGGAAGCAGCAGGTTGTTCTTAAAATTTTGTTGTTACAGAAAACTGCAGGAAATTGGAAAAACACAAGATGTGCAATCTATAAAAACAGCAACATTATAAATTGGAATAAACATCTAGAAATTAAATAAAATTACAACTTCGTCCTGCTATTTACAATGTAAGCACTGCAATCCTTGAAAGACCAATTGTTCTTAAAACACTAGTGTTCTAATTTTCTTCCCCTCTCGAACATGAAATATTAATTTCAGTTATTAGTTTAAGGAAGAATTAAAAGACACATTTACTTCATGAGGGTAAATGCTTTTTTTGAGTAAGCAGTTAGTTAGATTACATTGACATGGTATATATCTGAAATTTTCACCATTGGGGCTGAAAGCTTTCATTACTGGTAGATAAAAGGCTTTCCTTATCAAGCAACTCTTGTGCTATTCTTCCTGAAAGAGGAATTTATTAGAAAAGTTTATCTTCTGTGCCTCAAATAAATACAGTCAACACATGTAGTGCAATCATGTTCTGGTAGGTATGCTTCCTAGTCTGTCTCTAAGTCTGTTTGGAAAGTATTTAGATAGTATTTTTATCCTTTGTCTCCAGTGGTAATCTAAATAAAAGCAGATTTTTGGAGATAAAACTTTTTCTGGCTAAAAGAACAACTGTAATTTCTCAACACTTCTAAAAATTCAGTCATTTCTTGTTTAAAGATCAAGAAAAGTTATCATGCTAACATTAGGCAACAGGTGTGAAAATATCCATTTGGCTGTATCACATTTTTATTAATGATCACAAAGGCAATGGGGAGAAGCCTTTGCCAAGACTATTTATTATTTTATTTGGAAGTGTAAGAAAATGTCATAGAAAGATTGTGATGAATACATACGCTGCTCTACTGGCCCCGCCTCTGCTCTCATGGCATCCTTCTGTCTGGAGAGTAATTCCTTTTCTTCCTGGACCTGCTGCTGTTCAGCCTCTAACTCCTGCAATTTGTTACCTGTACACAGCAGCTCTTGCTCTAGATGGTCAATTACATCTATTTTTTCCTGGAGTTGTTTTTCCAGAAATGCTTTCTCATCTGCATAACCATCAATGAGGCCTGTAAAATATCAGTTTGGAGGCAGATTTAATAGACAATCAAAAGTAATTTTTTTCTTTTTGAAGTCACTACTGTATTCTGACATGCATGCACACGTATGTTAGATGCTCAATGCCTGACAATTTCTACTCCTGTCCTTGCGATCCTTTCATGATGAACAAATTACAGGAAAGATACCAAAACATCAAATATAGCTCTTAATCTTTACTCAGCACAAAACCTCTGGAGTAAATAGGAACTCCAAAGCCAAGGAAAAATATGTATGTAATAAACACAGGAGAAATAAGAAATTTAAACAAATTCAGTATAAATCACTATAAATCCAGTCTTGAGTCAATACTAAAATGGATTTTACCCTATCTTGAGAATGTAGAAAAACGAAAGGTATTTCCATATGTTAACAATGTAGATCCATCTTTTTTTCCATATTGGAACTCACAGAGAACACAGACATATAGGACTGGATATTGAAACAGAAAACAGTGAACGACTAACATAATTTATAACATTTCAAAACTTTGAGACAATACAGACTCCAGTGGTTATTCCCACCGTATCAGATACTGTTCACAAGGAGTACTTAACAGAGCTGAAGTTGAGAGGGCATTCCCAGGTTAAATGGAATGCACACTCCCACAAAAAAGTTATGAACAATGAAGTCTGCTAAAATCACATGTTGTGGTATTTACTTCTGCCAGGTTTTTTTTTGAGATGTAATGAAAATTGTCAGAGTTCAGTGAACAAATTTGCATTAGCTTTTCTATCACATCAGATAAGTCATATCTGACACCACTAAAACACAAGAGGTTTGAAAATGTCTCAGCTGCAGCAGTTTTTGTGATACGAAAGAAATGATCACAAATGACATTTTTTCTCAAGAGAAGACAGAGTACCATCAGATGTATAATGAAGCAAGACATTGTTCTGCATACCTACCTAAGGAATTTGATAAAAGAACACAGTTTGTCTTTGTCAGACTATGCTCAACTCAGTTCAATGGGTAGAAATCAAATAAAAAGAGTCCTATGACATCTTTGTTTTGTTACACCAATACCAACAAAAAAAGGTGTCAGTCATTTAGAAGTGCATTAATTTCAAATGCACCAAAGTTACAACAGTGCAATATATTTATCAAGGGCTAAAACAAGCATCTAATTCTGTCTCTTATATTCTAGAACTGTTTGTGAACCAAATCAACACAGCCATTCTTTCCTAATATATTAGGCATTTTTACTTTTTTATTGAAGATTCGTGAATAAAATTTCTATCAAGACAAAATATTATCCTCCAAAGAAAGCAGAAACATATAGCTGCCTACATTCCGAAATGCTTTAATACTAAACATTTTGTAACTCTATCCGTGTCAGAATATAAATTCTTAGGTCATTTATATCTTGTGGAAGAGTTCTTCATATTTTTGCATGTTAATATGTGTTCCAAACAATCTTTTTTCACTCTTAATTAAATCTTGGGGTAAAAAAAAAGTAGTAATGCCTATTTCAGATTTGAATCTATTCCCTCTGAAATAAATTTTCATCCTTTCTGGTTTTGCTAAAGGTGCTGAAATGTTGCAGCCAGTACTGCTGCTGCTGCCACACAGCATTTATGCTGTATGAACTGACAGGCCACCAACTGTCTCTCACACCACATTTTAGACACATGGCTTAGAAACCTGCACTGCTTTTCAGCTTATGTGTGTCCCAGCTATTAATAGCATCTGAAATCATGATGGATTACCTGTCTGTGTAAAAAGAAGAGGAGGCCTGGCAGGGTAGCATTCTCCAGGAGTAACACTTGGCTACCAAACTTCACTCTATGCTCCCACTTTGAAACAGAGAAGTCTGCTGAGCTTCAAAATTACCAAAAATATCGTTCTGCTTACTACTACAGAGACCCTACCTATAGATCAGGTGTTTCTTGCATCTTTTACAGATGCTAATCAGAGATAATGATAGAAATGTTGGGTGGCTACAAAACATTGAGCTATCAAAACAAGAGAACAAAACAAGTGTCTCTCAGATTTGAACATATTTTCCTGATGTCAGAACAGATTATTAGGTTTCCCCTTTTGTAAGACCCTGCAATTTTTAATTGCTTCCTTAATGCAGTTGCAAATACAATTTTTAAAAGATCACTTCAAACAGTGCAAACTGAAACATATCACCACCACATAATCACATTCAGAGTAAAGGTTCTGAGTCAAGGTCAAGAGGCAGCAGGCACAAACTGAAATACGGGAAACTGCACTTCAACATATGAAAATAAGTTTGGGGTTTTTTCCCTTTCCCCTCATTGACACTGGTCGAACACTGGAACATGCTCCAGTGGTCAAACACTGGAACAGCCACTCAGAGAGGCTGTGGACATTCAAAACTTGCCTGAACATGGTCCTAGGCAAGCTGCTCTACCTGATCTTTCTTTGAGCAAGGGGCGGGAATAGTCGATCTCCAGAGGTGCCTTCCAGCCTCAAGTGTTTATGATTTTAAGTTGTTAACATTAAAGCTTGTCTGCACAAACATGTCATGATGAAATAAATTAATTTTGAGGCTCCAAACACATACACAACCTATTGTTTTTAATATTGTCATGTATATTTTCAGACAATAAGTGAGTCAAAATTGGAAAAGAGAATCACAGTGTGGTTGATGCTGGTAGGGACCCCCAGAGGTCACCGTGTCCATAACTATCCAAAAGGCTGGTAACATTCTAAAATTTGCAAAGAAATTGATCAATTTTGCAACTTCTTTACCTAATTAATAAGTAAGTAGGTGCACAGTTCAACAACTCATCAAAAAAGCTACTCACTTTCAGCTTTACTAAGCTCCAAAGCCAACTGCTCTCTGGCTTTGCTTTCCTCATTAAGACGTTCTTGTAGCTCTTCCTGATACCTGATAAATTCTGTGGCCTCTTGCTGCTTCTTGAAGGACTCTCGCATGAGTTCTGTCTGAGTAATTTTAGCATGTTCAAGCTAACACAGGAAAAAGAAAATTACAGAAATTAGATAAATACCTATTCTATCATTCCTATTTAATTAACAATTGCTTTACAGTGTGATGGGAAGCCTCACATAACTTCAACTAGACATCTGATAAAGTCTTTATTGAACACTCATTTGCAGAGTACAAGATGAAGACTGACTTGTAAAAGTCTAAGCAAACAGGTTTTGTCAGTATAGCGAACTCCATGAGCCACCTGGCGAAATCCATGTCTTTGTTCCGGTAAATCCTGATTTATGAGTTTACACTAGATTCACCTTTGTTTACACATGAGTTTTGCACTAAATACGAGTAAGCTACCACCCACCATACACTTAGAATGGCTAAAAAACATTGTATAAAACTGGCAGAAGCCTTATTATAAATTGACTCAAATGGTGCTTCACCTCTTTTTCTCCTTAATGTGAAGATAGATGAGAACATCAGGAAAATGTGAATTTTCAGAGTATTGCACATTTCAGCCAATAAGGAAGTAAAGCAGAGCTTCTTCCAACAGTGTCAACCTAGCAGAATTACTAAGGATTTTTTTTATTCTTCTTCACTTGTCTGCTGGGTTAATATTTAACATGTACTAACACAGATGCAGCACATTCTCACTGTGCCACTATCCTGAAATACTGGAAAACCATGTAACATAAAATTGCATATTTACAGTTTAGATATATCCAAAATGGTAATTGCAAAACTATTTAAAGTTACAAAAGTAAAACAATGCATAAATATGAAACATTGTTAGAGGTTTTGATTACACAAAATGTCCATCTAAGATAACAAGCTGAAATCAATTACCAAAATCTTTACTTCTCAACTATTCACATCTATAGTTTACAGCCACCTCTCTGAGGGACACAAACACAAATTGTCAGAGCTGAACTCTGCATGAGTTCTTTCTGTGGCTTGTATTCAAAATAAGACAATTTATTTTGAATAAGAACAATGTCAGAAAATGAAATAACATCTTCTGCTCCTTTAGTTTTTTGGGGTTTTTTAAACTTTTTAATATTCTGGTTATTGGCAGATATTTGAAAGATAGTAACATCTACAGTTTCTATAAAATATTCTGTGTCTCAATTTCTTAAAAAAATAAAAGTTTTCTCACTATGTCCCACTAATATTGTGAATATGAGGAGTTTGCTTTAAAAGAGCAGAAAAACAGGTTAAGGAACATTGAATAGAACAGTGCACATAAAATTATCCACTTACACTTTGAAAAGAAATTCTGAATAATCAATACAACATTCTCTTTTATAATACACTGAATTTAAATACCCGATTTCTTTTCTACAGCATTCCTTTTTAGATGGACATCATTAACATGTTCATGTTAATTATTTATTCTGACAGGGGTTAAAGAAAGATCTAAATACCACAACTATCTGCACTGGTTTGACATATTTTTAAAAATCACAGAGCACCCTTACTTTATCCTCATATTTTCAAGTGCTTAATGAAAGACCTATATTGGATAAAAGGGAAACATATGATAGATTTACTGTATGTAGACAACTGTAAAAGTGGCTTCCTGAAATGCATGAAATATTCCAGTTAAAACTCAGAGTAAAACTATTCTCCAGCTTTATTCAGTAATAACAACTCAAAGTATTATTAAAAATATCATGGGTCAAAACCAAAAAGAACTACAAACACAAGCATGATTTTTTTAAGATCAACAATTTCTCCTTGGGATCACAGGAAACAATCTGCCAGCTTGTGCTAGTTACTGTTACTAGTCAGTGCACCAAACCTAAAAAGGTTTGACTGCAGTCTCTCCCCCAGAGTGAACTATTCTCAGTGAGAAAAATGAAATGTAATAAGTAACATTGAAGTGCTCTAAAAGAAGATCTCAGATACCTGGAATTTAACATATTTCTGTGTCTGATGAATTTCTTGTGTTAGAAATGACCAGAGAATTGTATAATTAAGGCTTTTTCAGTGCCCACTGAAAACTGACTAGGAAAAGGGCCTGTCAGCAGTACATAGTAATTTTAACAATAGAGACAAGTTTATATATTTTTTCATTGCATCCTCTTCTATTTAAGCTTAATTTCTTTTAAAAACTTGTATACTTACAGAATAGGGAGGTGTAGGCAAGGAGATTTTAGAGACAACTTTTAAAATGTGCCCATTTTTTTTGTGGCTGAAGTGAAAAATTGAAGTATTTACAACTACAGAATTATTCTCATCCAAGTGTTCAGTGAAAGGAAAAGGATATGGTAAAGGCACACGAGATTCAACCTCATATGTATCTTCTTCTTGGCCTTCAGTCCACAAACCACTAAACAGATTAGATGCCCAGTAGGTGCGGTAAGAATCCATTCCAAAAAATGTTGCTCTTGCTGTCTTCTCAACCGTCCCGTGGGTATTCTGCACTAGCTAGGCTGGCTTTAGAAATTTCTGACAGGCATTTTTAACAGAACATGTGCATTTAACAGTCCAAAGACACATACCAGCAGTCAGTGACAAACCTACTCAGAACCAGTAGGAAGCCTCAGATCACTTCTCAAGGTGAGTAATTCGGGGTGAATTAATCCCAAACAAAGAGGTACAGGAAAACTTCGTGCGGTCACTCCTAAAAAATCCTTCTTAGTGAAGTTTCCCATGAAAAAGCAACAGAAATCTTCCAACAGCAACTGGCAAGTAATTCCAAGGCAAGGAAGCACAATTTTCTTCTACCTGCACAGGAACACTGCAGCAGACAAGCAAGCTAACAAAACTGAAACTAAAAATTTTCCAACTCCACTACAGCAAACGAAAGAAAAATACAGGTATGTCATTATTCGTATTCATCCTTGTTGCTGGAGTTAATTCAACAGGAAGAACTTTCTCAAATCCTGCTAGTTTAAAGGCTTCCTGCTAGTATCTTCCAACTGAAAGAGTTCAGGGGAGTGGCCCAGTTTATTTACCTATACATAACACCAGCAGGTGGAATTTGAATTAATACACCCACTATATGCCTTGCCTCAAGTTTCAAACTGCGCTTCAGGTCTGAAAGTGTGTGTTCAGACAGGTCTCACACAGTTACTTTGAAGATTTTGCCAGGTTTTCTCTTACTCTTTTAAGTTTATTTGAAGAAATGGGTACATGTCTATAGGCAAAATACAACTGATTAGGGGAAAGGCTAAAATCTTTTCTGCCTGTAACCAGTTTTAGATTATAAAATATTGCAGACTAGAAAAAAATAAAGGATTCAGTTTCTGAATATTTAAAAATAATTTCCAATTCATCTATATATCCGTGGTATATACAAGAACTGTATATAATCCAGTAAGCAGATACTGCAGAGCAGACAAGCTTGAATGCTTGCAAAGTCTCTCTACAGAACAGCCAGAGAGGTGTCAATATTATACTGTGGGAAAACGTGTAAACGGATGAATTTTTTATTAAATTAAGAAAAAAACAAGCCAAACATGTATGATCATCAGGGATAAATCCCTCTTTGTATAATCAATATTAATGAAAAATGTGTCTGTATGTGTTTGAGCCATAACTGTTGCTGGTATTGGCAAGGCCTCAGCTACAAAGCTATAAAGGAAAATACTTTGATACCTTCGAACTGAGATGTACACAATCTAAAAGTAAAGCATATGATAAAAGCAGTGTGATTTGATAGGTATACAGCTCCTATTTCAGTTAACTCCAGACAGCAAATAACATCTCACCATACAAAGTACTCTGATAGCAAACTGCCTCTGTTTTGGATACTACTCCTGAATCTCATACGTCACATAAATGCTGGAGTGCAGACTTCTTTTCTGATAGCAAGGTGGATATGTGCTTAACTGGCCATGTTTAAATCATAGTTGGAAGAGACAGCAGGAGAGCTCCACCTCTTTGGCCAGTCAGTTGACTAAAATGTTTGTCAAGAGAACTAGGCACAGTTCCCCCTAATCCTCCCTCTTCACAAGAGCCAGCTCTATGTGGTCTGACACCTCCTGTCTCATCTCTCGACTGCAGCAGAATGCAGATGATCCATATGAGCAATGAAAGACTGCCCTAGATTAGTAAGAATGCCCAAATTCAGGCTTCCTCTGCAGACCACAGCAGATTTCTAACAGGAAAGTAAATTCATCAGTAAAGTCATGCTGCAGCAGTCTTTTTTTGGGTGGGGGCACCTGAAGCATTGTTTCAGCTGTCAAAATGAACCTATGGGTTTTAGGCTTATGAAAACACAATCACAAGAAAAATAAAGAAAAAAGCCCAACTGAGACACAAAATTTAAAATGCTTCTCTATTGAGTTACCCCACCTGATTTGAAGTTTCATTGATAGCTTCCAGAAGCTTTTCAACAGCTGCCTGCAGTCGAGAACCAATATTCAGAATCAGCTCTTCATTTTCAGGATCTATTTCCATCCCACTTTCTGCAAGATGTTGGCCCAGCAGTCCTTCACCTGCTCCTCCTGACCACATGTTAATATCATCATCTCCCATACTACTGCCATGATATAAGGAACAGGACTCTGCGGGAAAAAAAAATAGTTACCTTTTCACATGGACTCTTAGCAATTGCAAACATGAAAAACTGTATAACTGAGTTACAGTAAGAAAGACAAATCCAAAAATGATTAAAATATTCATCTTAGTCACAAAAACAGAAGGGAAATACTGCATACTAAAACTCACACAAACAAGATAAACAATGTGTTAATTAAAAAGAAGCAAAAGTGCAAGAGAAAAGGAGATATTAACAGACAATATTTTAGATGTACTTTCAGTATGCTTAGGGGCTCTGACGCTTAGCTTCGAACCTTTGTTTTAATCAGTAACCCTTACTACTTAGAATAGCAATAATACTTGCAAGATTGTCTTTTTAAAAAATCAGTTAAAAAAACCCCAAACAAAACCAAAACCAGACTGTCACTCCCTGTTTCACCAACACCCAATTATGTTACCGTGCATTAACACAAAACTGTTCAAGTCAGTGAATTAAACTCAAGTGAGTAAAAGGAAAGGCACGCATGCAATTCCGATGGCTTCTTAGAACAAACAGACTGGAATACAGAACAACAACATTCACCATAGTTATAAGTGAACTGAAAATTTACTAAAATGGGTAGCTCAACAAGTCAAGTACAGTGCAGCAGGAATGCAACTGTTCCTGCTGCTGGGCCACCTGGCACCTGCCCGCTTCTCAATCTTCCTGAGGTCTGATTCCATTTAAGGACTTTATCCATTCTTTCTGAAAAGCCAGACACACAGGGTTTGCCTATGGTATTAGGCTGATAGCACACTTCATCTAGAAAACAGCAAACTTGCCATATTTAGAATTCAAGGCTGTATTTAAGCAATGCAAGTGAAAGTAAAGTCTTGAGATGCTTTAAAATCACACTTCCAGTATGACAGAACAATACAGTAGGTATACCGTGATAGTAGAAACTACTGTTGATAAAGTCTTTTGAAAATAAAGAAGTGTTATGTCCTTAGACTGATAGATTTAAAATGTCAGAAATAAATGCTACTGTGGAGAGCTTTTTAAAATGACAGTTTATTTAAATGAAGTATATTTCTGGAATATATTTAAAATAAATATTGTGGTATGGTGCTTTTCTTTTAATAATTAGATGTTTTTGCTTAGGATTTTCTCAGAAATATCTTACTTTTCTGGAACAGCAGTATTACTAAATGAATTAAGAATAGTCAATGCCTGTTTAGCAATTAAGTTGCAATACTGGGTTATCTTTGAATTCAAGTTCCTGGTTACTCCACGAATTGTGACTGCTGAACCAGAAGAGTTTGCTTAGCTACAGAAATTGAACTGAAATTATAACAGGTCAATCTCACAAACTGCCTTTAAAAACGTAGTTATGTCTGGCTGTTTTTGCCTCCTAACCAGGCAGGCAAATAATATTGGCAGGCATGTAATAATACGAGCACTCTTGTTGATGTTGTTTGAACCTAGCAAGCAAGGCAGATTCTAGTTTTGAGGTTTGTTTTTAGCCTTTTTTTAACAAGCTGCAACATGATTAACTACCTGGTGTACTTAACACACATTCCTACCTGTAAGTATTCTGACAATGATATCTGCAGCCATAAATATGACCCATGCACAGCAAACTAATCTATAGCAATTTTAATTGAAGAAGGTTTCACTTTGTTTACTTTTCTCTTAAAATTGCTAAGATTTTTCAAATGCAGATGCATTTAGTAATTTTTTTTTCTTCTAGTTGTATTATTCCTGTTTCATATCTCCTTTTAGATATGTGGGATATAATGTTACAAACTCTTTTCACACTCCAAAGGGAAAAAACAGAAGCACACTGTATGCATGAATGGAACGAATAACCAGATGAACAGAATATACATTCACATGGCACCTTTCCTCTACACAGGATTTCAAAGCACTTTTGAGTACTGCACTTTGGAATGCCAGTCATAAACTCCTGTAGTGGAATCACCCTAGCAGTGGCTAGCAGTCATTTTCTGCCAGCACACTAAATATTTGCAATGGGTTTGTAGACCACAAAAGTTTTCCCACAACACCCTAATATTCCATCCCTCTGCAGTATAAGGAAGGCTGCAAAATTAACAATTTCACATTTTTTATTTGATAGCATTTCGATTTCTTACCACCCAAATTTTGGCTGAGTTTGGGTGTTTCAAAATATCAATAGTGATGCAGAAGCTTTAATATCCTCAGAGTAGAAAGGACCTTCATTTGAGATGGACATCGAGCAGCGTATTTCCAAATGCTGTGCCAAAGTATTGGTTAAAGATTGAGTTGAAGGAAAATACATTCCCTACTGAGCCACCGACACACTTACTGCAGCACCTGATGCTCTTTGGAGGCCACCCATCTTAAGAACTGACCAGGTAAGACCCTGCTTAGCTTCAGAGAGCTCACAAAATAAAAGACCACAGTACAGTAGCACAGCTATAAATAAGATAAAACAATGACATATTAGTTATTGCACAATCTAATTCTTTCCTAATGGAGTACAAATCATCTAGGTAACGTTCCTGTTTTCCTTCTCAGGTTTAACCCATAATTCATGTCCTGTCACCCTTCTATTTCAGTAAATTATTTGCTTGAGAGGTACATCTGAATTGTGCAATGATGATTGTGTGTAAAATACAAAAATAAAGATTATAGAAAATGACTGCAGAAATGTGCAGTTGGCTGCAAAATCATCTGAACTGGCTGTCTGGAAACTTCTAGAGAAAAACTTAAAAACAGTAATGGCAGCTCGGAATGTAATTTTTAAAAGCCAGGTTCAGAGTATGTCTCTTATATTAATAATGTCATTAATATTATTATATCTTCTTGTCAGTGACCAGAACAGTACCAATGGGCCTCCATGAACTCATAACAAGACTTTAAACTCCTATTTTGTTTATGACAACTCTTTTGTAATTCGCTTCTGTTTCCTCTTGATAAATACAAAACAAATCAACATTAAAATATCATTTTGTTATATGAAATATCTCAAAACAAAACATCATAATTTGCCTGAAACATACCTACAAAAAATGAGGAAAGAAAAAGTGAGCTGTCACTGAAAATATAATCTGGCGCATGGAAACTTTAGTAGTCTCAAAGATAACAAAAGAAAACCAAAAGTATCAAATGCACAGAAAACTTGTAATAATTCTGTTTATACCATGGGGTTGGCAACCCAAATGATAAAAGTAGACACCCATATTATGATTTCTACAAAGTGGAACTTAAGAACACAAATTCATGTTAAATGTCTTCCTAACTGCACAGTAAAAGTCTCCGTATCTTTTTCCCATCAAAACGGTCTTAGTACACAGCAGCTTAGTACGGCGTCTTTCCACGATTTTTAGTGGTGGAAACAAGAAACAGAAATATTGTCCAGTCTCATTAATCACCCCTGGCAGCTTAATGTCTAATCCCCATTTTATTTATCCCTATAAGGCTGTTCAGTCTCCCACCCCAACAGAAGTAAATCATATTCCTCTGTCCTGCAATTTTGTTTCAGTCAATACAAAATAATAAATAGAATATAACTGGTCTAAGTAAAACTATCATCTCTTTGTGTAAATTCTCTCCTCCTAATGAAAAAAAAAAATCAACGAAAGAAACAAGGGTTTATGTTGTTTCCTTTGCCATGGAGCATGCAGTTCAGCACGTCAGATGTCATGGCTCAATAAATCTTAAGAAAAATGCTTAATTATACAGTGCTTGCTCAGAAGTTTCAGATACAGAAGTTGTTTATGAGCTGCCAACTGACATTTATGAAGCAATACATATTTTGCATCATCATGTAGAGCCAGAATCTCAGTTTACTACCGGGATTCCACTTAGGAATTAAGGTTAGATGTTATAAGCTGAAAACAAAAAATCAGTTTTGTGGCAGGGCAGTGTTTAGCTCTCTACTACTACCTTTTTCCTGGTACACTGCTCAGAAGGTAGGCAAAGGGGTCTAATATTCAAGGAATGCCATAACCTCGCAGGCTTTTCCAGAGCAATCTGCATTACTGCAGTCTCTCTACCCAAGTAAACTCATCAGATTACTGTGCACAAATGCCATTCACTTCCAATGATATGTTTTATGACTGAAGTTTGAACTTTACTCAGTCACTAAAATCCTGTGTTTGCAGATAACCTAGTCAATGTCCCTATATAAATAGCCTCTATAAATCACATATGGTTTTAAGTATATGACCTTAACAATACAGCTTTTAAAAATGTTGAAACTCAGCAAAAACACTAAGCTGAATTTTGCTTGTCAATAAATATGGATTATATTCAGAAGGTCAGAGAGAATTCACTTCAATAAACATATTCTTTTACCACTTTATTATTAGATTTTTATTGGTATAAATTTATTCCTACAGATTTCCTAACTAATTAAAAAGGAAGATCTGTTTGGCTGGGTACTAAACAATACAGTAACATTCACAGTTTAAAAAAAACCCGACAGTGTCTACATATTTCTTACTTCCATAAAACAATGGGGAAAAATTTTACAATTTGTCCTCTCAAGCCATTTAGTGTTAGTATAGGAAATGAATAACAAGAGTCCCATTGCTGAAAACACTAACAGAATTTGTCATCTAATTCCATTTGAAGAAAGATCAAATACTTTAGCTGATGAAGTAGTACAACTATTATTATGGCTGCATGACCCCAGTGGCAGAAAGGATGCTGCTGTATCATTTTGAGAGCAAAAAAGGAGAACTGTGAATACAACTCCAGAGATAGATTACAAGCCATACATTCAGCTATTATAGCTACTGTAAGCTTAGCTCTTCTTCCATTTTCACTTTTTACTTTGGTTACTCCTTCCTTCATCGTTATTTCTGAATGTAAGGATCCACGCAAAAAGGATACTGGAATAACCGACTGGTAGGTGGGCAGCTCGAGTGCTGCTCTGTACCAAGGAGGGCCATTACAAGAAAACACACACTGCTTTCTTACAGAATAGTGAAACCTTACATATCTCTTCAAAATACACTAATAGCAAAACACAAGTTAAAACAGTCAAATCTCGTCACTAGCAGAATGGAATAGAGCTTTCTTCTACCTGAAGAGAGGACTCTTTCATCAGAAGACTTCACAAGAAATCAGCAAATCATTCCAACTACAGGGCATGCTGAGTGTTTAGACAGTAGCATTATGAAAGCAAGGGTAAGTCAAAATTACAAATAAAGGTACTTTTAAACTGTGTTTTTCTACATACATGTAATGCAAGTAATCCATATTAATAATTGTTAATGACAATAATTAGTGACACATTTGAGTATACACACTGATGTGCAGGAGCAGGCAAAAAATGAATGCATCAAAAACTAAGGCTAGAAGCTTAGTTATCCAATCTGCTATTTGATGAAAAAGGCAAAGCCTCAAAAGCCTGAAGTTTCAGAAGATAATTTTTCTCAAAACTAAATACAGCGAAACGCGTAGAAAACAAAAGTTACTTTTTAAAAAATGAAACAGCAGTACAAGAATAAAAGTGCTGTTAACTTGAAAAATTCAGAAATTTTTAGACTACAACTTTATACACTTCGTTGCAGGTAACCTTTGAGTGATCAACTGAAGAAGATGTGTCTGTGCTACAAATTCATACAACCTTTCTTAACTTGCCCCGAGGCTTAACATGACCTATATTTAAAGCCAGAGGAAATCAATAATATGCAATAATCTACATTTTGAAAGAAAGAGGTGAAGTCCACCTTCATTTACCAGTTGTATTATTATCCTGTAATAGACACTTTCTTAATACTGAAATGTACTATTTGTAGTATTCCAGTTCTTTTTCTCATTCATAGTAGTGAAAATACCAGCCAAATCCAGATGTATAATGTGTTTCAGGCTGAACTGATCTGTTTTTCATTAGCTCCCCACAAGATCCAGGATGCAAGTACACAACCTTAATGCTACCTAAATGGCAACACAATTGAGCACCTACTCTTGCCCAAAAGAGAAATGGACAGACACTACTGTAGTGCAGTCACTAGAAAATAAACAGAGCTCAGTAGAATTCTTAGACACTAGTATGCAATTAACTACGACGTCAAAATGCTCCTTTAGTATTGTGCCAACTAGCACTCCTGGAAACAGCTGGTGGCCAAGTGTTGGCAGTTAAGAAGTTCTTGGAACTGTGTCCAAAACAGGATTTGCATGCAACTACTTCTTTAGGAAGCAAATGAAGTCCACAAGCACGTATGTAACAGGCTTGTCCCATGTCAGCTGCCCTCAGTGACCAGCAACACACCTATGTACTTTTAGTGCACCAGTGCAGACACAGCCCTCGACACTAGTTCCCATTGCCCATACATACACAGGAGGGTGTAAGTGTGCAAGACACCATGGAGCTATGTTTCATTCTCTTTGCCTACTTCAACAGAAGTTTTTTTTGTTTTTAAACTTCTCAATTATTTTCCTATTCTGTTGCAAGCTTTGCAACAGGACTCTAGATGTGAGTTGTGGGGCATGACCCACACAACTCCTGAAATGTTGTCTCTTAAGCAGAGATGTCATGTGCATTCAATGGAAAATAGGTTGTGGGTTTTTTCCCTTTAAAAAGTTTAATTTAAAACGTCAAAACTGATATATATAATGGTATATTTAAATACATCATTAAGGCATGCAAATGATACTTCTTATGAAATATAAAACCATACAATCAGTACCTTTTTCATACCCCACACGGACGCAGGGCTTTACTGACTCCTCTGTCTCAGGGTCCCATCCAGCTTGTTTGGAAGTCTGGACTTTCCCAGACCGATCCAGTAACCCAAGAACATGCTGACCAATTGTCTCCTCCATTGCTACAGTTGTCTTCACAACTTCTAAAAGAATCTTCATGAGTTTTTCATTAGCCTTCTGAAAAACATGCCTGCAGGACAGAAACTAATCAATCCTCTGATTTTTCCCTGATTTCCACATGGGTTTTATCACTTAAACACTCTTGCAACCAAAAGAGATTTCAAATTGAAATAATAAAATTAAGATTTCTTTTTTAAGGCTAAACCCCACATCATATAAATACTAATTACACATTCATGTTAGAAGTTAGTTCTTTGTACAAAATATGTAAAAAGTCAACGTATTTATCAATATTTCTACTTTTATCTTGGCATTTTATCTAGTTATTCTTTTAAAGCAGAGGTCTGCTTTTGCCTGGTATTCATTATAAAATTAATCTTTTCTCAAAATGACAGTTAAGAAGATTGCTCCTCTACACAGATCAAAAAAGTTACAGAATAGTCAAATGGGATTATAAAATAAAATAATCATACTAATATAAACTTAATTCACATATGTACATACAATACATATATAAATATATGTGTATAAATAATGTTTATGATTCCACGTGTGTAATACAAAATAAACAGTAAAACAGGCTAACATTTATCTCATCCTCTATGCCATTATATTGTTAGGCTTTATAAAAAATAAGACACTATTTAACCTAAAGTACATAAACTTAGAAATATGGTTTTCTAGAACAAAAGATGCAAATTATCAGTCAGAATAAAGCTTATAAATATTATTAACAGCAAGAATATGATTATCAAAATTTAAGAAAAATATTTTCTTAACATTTATAAGCACCTTTCTTTAGAAAGAAGAGCTGAAGGTGTTTCATCAGGCTTTCGTCCCCCATCTTCATGCTCAAAGATCTGGTCTCTCACATCGTTTTGGTTTTCATTTTCATTCTGAGTAAGTTTTGGCAGAGGTAGAGAAAACAAAAATGACAGGAACCCTGTCATGTCAGAATCAACATATTCTTCTTATATATGGCAGAACATGAAATTTAAACCGTAAATTAGTTCTCATTTCCTTTTTAATACTTTTGCACAGAATTACAAATCAAGTAATACTTTTACTATGTGGAAAAAACTATTGACAAAACAAACCAGGAAGTTCAAGGCAGGGCCAATTAGAAAGAACTTTGTTACACTGATTAAACAGTTGTTGTATTCTGTGTTTGCGTTGCTATAGCAATATGAAAAAGTGAGTTTACTTAAGGAAATAGCTGTAGTAATAAACCCCACCTTCAAAGTATTCAACCAGCTTCTGCTTATCTGAAGCCAAAAAGCTATGTTTACCACTATCACCTCTTGAATCGTACAGCTGCTCTGTTCCAGCAGTACCAAATATCTTTTAGTAAAATCTATTACATAGAAAGAGTAACAGTGAAAAGGAATCTTTTACTGGTATTACACGCCATGGTTGCCCAGAAAGTCAAAGTCCGTACTTACCTCTGTCTGTGTGCTGTTGTTTTGTAACTCACAAAACAGCCTCTCTTTCCCGGGTACAGAATGTTGTTTTAATGATTCCAGTTCTTCTAAAAGCATCCTCTCTCTCTCTGCAACCAGGCTGTCATTCTCCATTGAGACACGCTAGGAAAGAAGTGTTATAGAGGCTCACACAGTTTTTTAAGCTTATGAGTAAAGTGAGTGCTGTCACTTCTAATTCTTTACAGACCTCGAACAATGAAATTTCAGTCCATCTCTTTAAATCATTACAAAAACACTGAAAGCTTTCTACAGTAGAATACAGCTAAAAAAATACTTAAACCTTCCTTAATATTTTCATACCATTTTTATGCTCTTTAGGAAACACAATGGTCACAATGCAAACTGGAGGGTATTTCTGAATATTACATGTCATAACATGTTTTGCACAAGAAAAAAGATGAGAATAACTTATTTTTATAAAAAGCCTACACATATTCTCTTTTAGAAGAGCTAGAAGTGTTAATGGCTTAAACACACTGCATACATTCCTACGTAGCTCTTATGAACATACATACTTGGCATTAAAAACGGGAAAAAACCCAGCAGCCTAGGTTCTACTTAATGATTTTTATCAGTTACAGGAATTTGCAACCCAGACAAAGATGCAGTTACAAACTGAAATAAAAAGGTAAATGGAGAAAGTGTGCATATATCAAAAGGAAAAGTTATCAGGATAAATGATTCTGTGACACCTTTCAAGCTGCTAGGAGAGACACCTGATGTTGCTGGAGAGGTTTCCTAAGGTACAAGTGACTGCTCTTCTAGATTCCAGAGCTTCTCGAGCCCAAACTTAAACCTAGCAGAACCAGGTTTGGAAAAGGTCTGGAGCTTCACTCCACAGTGAAAGCAAAGAACTTCAGAATTCATTGATTACTAGCTTCATGTACATTTTGATAATGTTACATTGTTGAAATTAAATCAGAGCAAGACATATTCTTCTGGAGTCTGCTGACTTTGTCTTTCAGTGGAAGGAATCCTTGAAAGACATATCTATAAATGACATTGTTTTTGAAGTACTATTAATAAAGTAAATTTTTGAAGTACTATTAATAAAATAAAAAACGAATGAGTTTCATTAGCACACCTACTGCAGGCCATGCATACAGAGTGACAGCAAGTTAAGTCTGAAACGGCAAAGAAACATTGATGTTTCCCACCAACCCTCACAGATTTTCTTTCATTCTACAAGTTGGTAAGGACTTATTTCCAAGAACTGGGGAATAAAAAACCAAAACGCCAAAACACATCGTTGCAGGAAGCCACTGATACTGTTCAAGTCAGAATAATGAAAAATGAAGAATTTTATAGTATTTCTAGCCATGACTGGTGGTTTCACTGATGTAAATGGCTGCTAGCCTGCATCCCGCACAGGGCCATGTATCTGAGAGGTGGCACGACTGACAGTGCATCCAGACTCACTCTCTTCTGACTGCTGTGCAGCAGTGCAGATTTGCTCCACATTTACAAAAATCTGAACTGATTCATCACTGTCTGAGCTTTGAGTAAGGAAATATGTCTTCCATAAATATATGCATGTATGTGTTTGTATGTACACACACACACAAAAACAGGTAAGTGTGTGTGCACGAGTGTGTATGCACGCACATGGTAAATACGTGCATCTCTCTCTCTCTAAATAGATATAAATGCATAAATATATAAGAATCTGCCTGGTGATGTCCCTTTGTTAACCCACATTAACTCACTGGTTGAATTTTGTATTACCTCAGCTAATTGCACTTTAAGGCTCTCCAGCTCAGCTAAGAGTTGATCTTGATTTTCCTTCTGGCGCTCCATTTGCTGCATGTGCCCCTGCCTCAATAGTTCAGTTGCCTGCTGGTGTTCCTGGTACTGCCGCACGAGCTCCTGCCGCATGTCCTCCAAACGCTCCTCGTATAACAGCAGCTGGCTGGATGTTTCTGTCTCTGCGGCCGCTGCCTCCCCCGAGCGCTGAAACAGTGCAACAATTTTAGCATTTTATGTTCAACAACTCTTCCCAGGAAATATTTAAACAGATTTTAGAAAATGCTTTCATAAATTAAAGCAGCTGTCATGAAAGCATTATCGTGTTGCCAGCTTCTTGGAAGGTCCAGGCTTAGAATTATTCTCCATTTAAGAAGATAATTTTTTCCCACTAACTCTCAACAGTATTAACTTTCACACTTTTTATGACTCCTTTTTACCTTATTTATTCCAGCTAGGCCCCATCTCATGTTTGTGAAATGCTAACTACATGCTTTACATCACTTTAATAATTTTTATGTTCAGCTGATACCCTTTATCACAAGAGAATCAAACTGTTTAAGCACTATTTTTAATCTGTTCTTTGTATAAACACTAAAATATAACCTAGCTTACAAAAAGTTTTTAAACAATTTATTGTCTGCAATACAGTTGGTGTCATACTCCCTTTCTCAGGCATAGCACACAGGAAAGAAGGGTAGATAATTTAAGTCTGAATATGTCAACCCTTTGAAAGGGAAAAGGAAATATTTAAATGGAATTTTCATCTTAATTTTTTCTTTGCTGTTTTTTTTAACACTTACCGGTGTTTCTTCTGCTGTAAGACCTTTGCTATGGGAAAAAAGTTCTTCAGAAATCACTGACTTATGTGTGGTCTGTCCTAATACGCAATCAGGGCTACTATTAGAATGAAGCTGTTCTGCAAGGGAGTTGATCTCTCCAGACTCCTCACTGAGTTCCTTGCAAAGTGATTTCAATTCTTCTCCATGCTTACTGCCTTTTCCTGTTGCTTTTCTAAGAAGGCTGTCAACCTCTTCCTCACTGTGCTGCTTCTTCATTTCAAAATGTGTTTCCTCTTGATGTACAATCTGCATTGACGCTTCTTCTTCCTTCTGCCTAGCCATTCCTGACAATTCAGTCTGTTTGGCAAATGCTACACTCATCGACACAATAACCTGAATAAATAAGAGAAGTCTGTATTAGTTTATGCTTCACAGCATCTCCTATTACTGAAGAAATCTCATAGACGACCATCACCAATATAAGTATCAAAAGTTCCCAGAGGAAAACAGAAAGATAAAAGAACGAAGATATCTTGTCAATCTTGAAAACAGTCACATCTCAAAATAAAGACATGCTGTATTTAAGGTAGTTTAATAAACTACGATGCTGTTCTCAGTTACAACAGATTATTTAGCATGGAATTATCAAGATCTTTTTAAAAAAAGATCCTATTAAATGATTTTAAAAAGTGCTGGCACACTGACTTTCAAGCAGCTGTGCTAATCTTTCTCTACCTAGCCAAGCATCCTATATAAAAGTTTAACTGACACGGAATTCTGGGCTGTATAATGAAAGCAGTGCCATGTGCTTGATACTCAGCACAGGAATTTTACTCGACCAGAAAGAAATTACTAGCACTGACTAGCTGCAGTTGCAGATAACTCTTGTGTTGCTAAGTATCTCTAATACAAATAAACCCCTTTTCCAATAATGTGAGCAATTCTATTCTAGATTTAGAACAGTCAATTATAGTATAAGCTACAAAAAATGAAAAAATAGTATAATAAATACAGAAGTGTTACACTTGAAAATAACAAACTCTTCCTTTTCAGAAAATGTGAGTTTGTCTTTTGAACTTAAACTGATCTTAACCAAATGCAACATTTGTTTCCTCATAAAGAAGGGTTTTCTTGGCAGCAAATAAGAGAATATTTCTTTTATCCTGCAAAGAAGTGGAAGCTTTTTTGCAAATCAATAAGTAAGTAAATCCACAAACAAACACACTCTACCTATAAAATCTTACTTTTACTTTTCATGTTTTAGAGTCACCAGATCCAAAAAAACCTATACATTTTACACAATATATTAAAATTCACAATAAAATATGATCAGAAAATCATATTAAACTGTTGAGTGCAAAAATATTTTCAACTGGTCCGCTGTTAAGCCTATAGTAGCAAGAAATACACTCTAAGTCTCTGGATTTTTAAAATAAATTCTAGTGCAGAATATGGTAGCATGTCGTCTATTTCCTTTGAAGTTTTAAACACCACTTCTACAACCCACAGGAACAGAAATTATGAGTTAGGAATAGGACAGATAGCTAAAAACACCCAAAATGTTTCAGAATTTTTTTAAGACTTTCTCATTCAGAAGCCAAATGAAACAATTCCTTGTAAATAAATCATACAAAAGTTAGAATATGCTACAGCAACCGTCTAAATGGTTGAAAATGGCAAATAAAAATGACAGATTTTTAAAACACCTTTTAAAGTAATGAAATAAAAGTCATACCTTTGCCACTTCTTCTTCTAATCTTTCTTGGTACTGCTTTTGTAGCAATTGAACAACATCCAGATCATTCTGCATTTCAATCTCCCTACCAAGCTGTAAGAAAAACATGAAATCTCAGATCACGTATTTGTGGTTTTATTTCATTAGTTTCAAGTTTCAATCCGGCAAGAGATTTTTTCCCTCAATTAGGTTTCCTTCATCTCATACAAATCACGTAATTTCATACCACAACACAGAAGAACCGGGTAAAAGATTTTGCCTTGTTTCTGCTTCAAAATGAATTTTGAAAGTTTAGTTTGCAACAACTCTTCTTCCAGCACTACTTGAGATGTCAAATGCAGCGAAACCAGGTCAGGAAGCACAGAATCACAGTGCAAAACAACATCACTATTTTGCAAAATGCAGAATTTTTGAGCCAGGTTTCCAGCACTCCTAGGGGACGAATGCATGGAGTCTTTCCCATTTGCACTTGGTCTCTTAAAATCTTTGGGATTACTTCTCAAAATTTCTCCTAAACTGTGTAGCGTGTACTACAAAAGTACTGGGATTTCACTTAAATTGCTTCTTTCATAATTCATGTTTAAAGAAAAGTTACAATATTTTAAAGATTCCTGAAGAAATCCCAGAATTTGAACACTAATTCTCTTCCACTTTAGTAAGAAGCAACCAACTGAAAAGTCTTCTTTCAGAGATAAAATAAAATCAATTTAAACTGGGCATCAATAAAGCAAGTTTCATTGATCATAATTCCCAGGTATGTTTTTCAGCAAAATTTAAATATTTTTCCCCTAACATGGACTGTCTAATACTATAGTACAGCACTAAGATTATAACTACCTTAATCTACCAAGTATTAGTCCATATTTCAATTTCATCTCAGAGCCCAAAGCATCTATATTATGTCACTCATGTATATATTAGCTGTCAACTGAGCTATACCATACCTCTAATGCTTTATCTGTTCTTTTCTGATGAAGATTTTCTGTGCACTTTACTTTCCTGAAGACTTCTTTTAACTTTCTTTCTGAATCTGTGGATACACTAAAAAGGTACAAAAAGTAGAGAGGGGAAGTAATTTTTAAAAAAGTCAGTATTTCATTGCCCATGACTTGGTGAAAACCAGAATGCGTTAAGTGGACCTAAACTTCACCACAAAGTTTATTACTACCTATCGTTCTAGAAAATAATCAATTTCAGGCAACTACACCTATGCAAGATGTCTTTAGATGTAAAGAATAGTGCCTGGAGTTTTGAGGATAAAATGTGGTCTACTGAGTTGAAGTTTTGAAATTGCTGCTATAAAGCTCACATATATGAAATTACTTTTATACGTTATTCTGATTATCAAATATTCCTCTATTAAGTATAAATGCTGCACTACTTAATTTGCAATGTTTATGTCATTTCTTTATAAGACTCCTAGCAACTCTTGAAGGAACAAAACTACAGAAGAGCAATATGTTTATAAAGAACTTCTCCAATTCTGAAGTAAAATGCATAGCTTTACATGAGTGGTTATTTGAAACACTTCTTGAACGAGCGCAAAGCCATAAGCATTGAAAAACTGATTAATACCTTGTGTGGTCAGAGGATACTCCAGCAATCTGAAGCTTGTCCTGCAGATGGACAATCTCTGCAGTGTACCTCTCTTGACTTTCTTTCAGCTGCTGTTGGAAATAGGACTGGAGGTGTTCCAGCTCTTGAGCATGCTGTTTCTCAAGTTGTTTTTTAAGGTTCCCCATCTCCTTCGAACAGTACTCTTGAATTGTAAGATCTATACATAGGTTATTTGAAGCAAGGGGTGAGAAGGACGCATGGATGGACAGACAGACAGAAAGAAAAAATACATTAACTTCTTCACAAATAATTAGCAGTGATGGACTGAATTACTAACGTAGCTTAAAAAAATTTCTGACATCCTGCCAACTGTGTTTCCATAACAAAGAATGATAACCTCATCTTCCATTCCGCAAAATAATATTTGATATGGGTAACAAATTTTAATTGTGAAAAACTAAAAAATACAAAACCAAAAACGTATCATGGAATATAATTCTGAAATATTTTACAGAATTAAGAAAATCAGAGTATTGGACTGCAAAATCTGAAAAAAACTCTTATGTTCAAGCTGTAGTAAGATATAAATCAGTTAAAATTAAAAGTAATTGTCTTTTCTTTCTCTCTGAATATACATACGTTAAAAACAGCATATACATCTTTTTACCCATTAGACTATGTAAAGGAGTCTGCAGACTCTGCTTTCCTATTTCCAGATGGAGAGGTTCCTCTTCTTTCTTCGTTTCTGAAGAAGGTAGCCATGGTTCTTTGACCTAAATGCAATTAACAACAGTTTGTCTAGTAGTAGCACAAAAATATTATATCCAGTGCTGCACTGCCAGTATAAGAGAGAAATGGACATACTGGCACGAGTTCAGCAGAGAGTTACAAAGGAGATGGGAGGCTTGAAGCATTTGTTGTTCCAACCAAGGAGGGGCTGGAAAAGCTGGGCATGTATAACCTGAAGAAGACCAAGTTGCCCACTGGGCTTGTGAAGTATCAAAATTCAGCCAGACACAATCCTTGGCAACCTTTTCTAGCTGGCACTGCTTTGGGCGAGGGGCTGGATTAGATGAACTACCGAGGTGTCTCCTAACCTCAACCAGTCCACAATTCTGTGACAGGGACAGCAGCTTTCTCCATTTTCTCAAATCATTGGCTTGCTCTGCCACTCAACCAGGATACACAAACACATTTTCAAACACTTCCTCAGTCTTCCAGAAGGAATTCATGCAACAGAGAAAATTCAAATGCTCATATACTCTATGCTATAAAAGTTTACCTGTTTACGCTCTGCCATCAGCTGTGTTTGAAGTGCTTTCAGTCTGCTGTATTCTTCCATTATCTTGTGCAGAAGTGCATCCATGCGTTCTTGCACAGTTAAATTACACAAAGAATCAGGGACTTTACAAAAAGAAAACAAACACTTTACCATAAATTTTAATACAAGTTATTTGTTCACAAGTTCTCCCCTGAAGAATTGTCTGATAAACATTGCAAAATACTGAAACAAATGAAGCCCTTCCAGATTTTGAATGCATTTTTATATGTGCTGATACATATGCATTTTTTTGGTAGGGCTGCTAGCTTCCTCTACAAAAGAAGGAAGAGGAAGAGAAAAACCCCAAACAAACATTTTTTTCCACCAATATCCACTAAAAGGAAAACAGCATAAGAAAATATCCATAATAAAAATAAAATGGTTCAGAAAAATGAGGAAATCTCTAAACCAGCTATTTAAGCACATGAATTAGTACCTGAAAAAATAATGGCAAATTTGCCAGTGTGAAATATTTTAAATAAGTACTTTAAACCAGCATGATAGCACAAAGTCATTACCTTGAGCTTGACCTCTGTGTACTGGTAATTCTACACTCAGATTTTCTTTCACAGCAGGTCTACAGAAAATTTGCTGTTCCCTTTCACCAGCTTCTACAGTAGCTGAAGAATGTTCATTGTGACTGCCACACAAAACCTGTATAACAAATAAAACAAAGCGAGAAGTAAACAATTTCTTATTATATTATCAAACACAAGTCACAAAGAAAACAAGAAAAATAGGAGGAAAGTACTATTTTGTGAGCATTAAATTCTGGGAAAATGATGGCATAAATGTTCTGTTGAATCATAAGAACCTAGACAATCTTTAAAACGCCTGATAAAAGAAACAGACATGAAAAGACTTTTCAGCTAAAGTATAAATGCGTATGTTTTCAAATCATTATTTAATTTGGAACTGCCAAGTATTAAAATCTTGTAGAGAAAGGCCTCCTTTATTAATGTGGAAAGCAAATTTACATTGCAAATGTCTCATTCTCATAAGCTGCAATTTTACTTGGAAGAGGATTCCCTACAGCAGAAACTTGTCTCTTTTTAGGGATTACAGCTCATCTTGTTCTTTAAGTGCTGAACAAATCAAATAAAAGGGTATGGCATAAAAAAAAGTAATGAACAGAATACTCTACGTTTGTTGGTGCTATGGGGTCAGCAGAACACTGCCATATTCACAATGGGCAGGCAAACAGAAGATTTATTCATATGGTTTCTAAAGATAAATGATACTTGAAACCACTTGCTCAAAGCACTGTGGGACTCTTTTATTTAAAGATTTTGTACTCAACAAAAACCGAATTTAACTTATAAAAGTAAAACCATAATTTCTCCTACAGCTCAACACAAGGATCATACGAACAGGCAGCATTTTTCATACTGTGAAATAACTCATGCTAAGCACTCTCATTTAGCTGCTACTTTCTGTGAGCTATCATGGAGTCCTTCTTAATCTCTCCTGTGCTGGAGTTCAAGTTAAAAAGTTCTGCTATTCATTTTCCCAAAAAAGTGTTGAAAAAAGTCCAGCAAAGGAAGAAATAAAAACCCCCAATCCACAAACTCCATCCATCAGAAGTATTTTAGACTTGAAGACCGTGGCTTATAATGAGTGACAAAAGCAGCTTAATTTATCTAGAAATAAGTCTAATAGGTAACTCGATTGATGGTCAAAAAGTACCCATAAGGGCTATAAATTCCTACTACTCTACAAAAAAAGATATGCCAAAATATTATTAGAGGTGGCTGATATCAGAATAAAGACTAAATATAAGCTTCAATTTTTGACTATAATATTTATTTACTAAACACAATACAGACAGCAATTTTTTTAGATTGACACTTTTAAGTCTTTGAAAGATAAGCTGCAGCTAAGAAAGAAATTACTATCTTATTGCACATATGAGAGGTGATGTCCTGTGCATCAATATGTGTGTGACATCAGACTCTTGAATCAAAAACATATATTCAGAGACAACGAGAAAGGAAAAAAGTACTTCCAAACTAGTAGAGATGAGATCAACACTAGCTAGAAGATTAAGACTATGTGTAAGACAAAAGACTTGCCTGGACAAGGACATAAACCAGTTTAGGAAAAAACAACAACCCAAAACCATTTGCAATGATGCAATGCTATTTTGGAAGCTCAGGTTTAGCAGTCTCTATTTTGAGAAAATAGAGACTATGCAAAGAGAAAAGCTGCAAAGAAAACCTGCAAGAATAATGTAGAAAAATATGATGACTCACTAACCATCATTTTTTCTTTTCCAAATTTTCATTTTAAAAAAGGTGGTTTGTTAAGTCTTACCTGAGCCAGCCTGGAACATTCCTCAGTTACAGCTTCATTCAGTTTTTCTATAAGTCTTTGTGTAGATTTTCCTTCATCATCTGGGAATACAAATTATTCATATTATTTTTAAAGACTAGATGTACAACAACTTTTCAAAGGCCTAATTTCCTGCCTCGGTAAGGCTGCCTCTTCAGCATGAAGAAAGGCACTTTTTTTGTTCCCCTCTTTATTGTTCCACATGGACACATGGATAATTTCAATTATCACAGCTGAGCTGCACGTTCTAGAGGAGCAAGAGATAAGAAATGGCTTTGTGTATTAGTGACCTCTAGAAAGATAAAAGTGTACAGAAACATGGTGGAGGGAGAAGAACCTATGCAAAAAAAGTTAAACAAGGGCAAAACATGAGATAACAGAAAAAGCTGGGATAGAAAACTAGCATGATAACATAAAAGCTCACTGAGGCAAAAAGTAGTACCAAAGTTTACTTAAATTGTGCAGTGAGTCAGTGCAGCAATACAAAGAAGAGAGAAAAGAGTAAGTCCAAAAATACTTTGCTGATGAATTTGCTTATTATTTCACCTTACAGGTGAATCTATTATATTGTTCTTTACAATTAATTGAGCTAATACAAACAGCAAACAATGAGTTGTAATACTTTTGATTCCTTATTTTTTTATATTTTTTTTCAAGTTACCTCAGTAACAGACTGAATGTAATGGGTAAACAATTTGTTTAAAAAAACACCTCAAAATGTTCTATAAAACCAATTTATTGGACAGCTAGATGCACTAACTCTTGTGCTTGTTTGGTTGAGGTTTTTAAAGACACTGTTTTTCGCTTTTTTATACAGCTTCATTCTCATAATTTTGGTCAAGTTACCTGCTTGTTGAAATTTCAGGGTCTGGAGCTCCAGGTGATGCATTCTTTTAAGATCATCCATCTCTTGTAGATGACTATGAACAAGTTCCTCTTTAAGACTGCAAAGTGCACTCTCTTTTTCTGCCTTCAAGGACTCACGAACCTGGTCTACATGAGCTGAATAAACCAGGGATAGGCAAATCCGCTGTGCTTCCATTTGCAGTTGTAAATCAGTCTTTGAATAAAAAGACACAATTTTAAAAGAGTGAGAAACAAGAAAACAAGAAAACCCATCTTTGAGATTTCTGAGATTAATAATGTGTTGAATGGAATGCTGCATATATGGCATGCATAAGGTAAATTTAAATATGCATAGTTTGGAAAATGGAGTTTTAACAAAATAGTAAGATACTTCAACTTAGAATAAAAATCAAATTAAAATCAACAAAACTCAATACATTTCAATTCTTATTTTGCAGCCATAAAATCCCAATGAATTTTAACCCAGTGAAGCAAGAGCAATATCACTATTAACGGAATAGTTAAGAAAGTGTACTCTAAACACAGAGAAAAGATTGTATTATTAGCAGACCTTAAAAATGTTGATTTCCAAGGCTTGTAGCTCCAGTCTGTGCGTTGGGGATGTTATTGCTAAATTAAAAAAGATGTTTGGAATATGCCAACAGGACCTACTTAGAGCTGAAGTTTGAAAAGGTTTTTAGACACCTCTGGACCATGATGATTTTTAGTTGTGTGGCAGGAAACTGTAAGACCCTTATCACAGTCTTATAAAAAAACCAAACCAACCAATCAACCAATCAAACAAACAAATGAAAAAGCCTAAACCAAACCATCACAAAGCTAAAGTTTTTTTTATAATCTCACAACTGTTTCCAATGTAGCCTTGCTTGTGAATTTATTTCTTAGGAAATGAATGAACTACAATGCAATATTAGGCACTTGGTGGTATTAGTTCACTGTTAGGCGGACTTTTATAACATTTAAAAAAAAAAATCTGAAAAAGTAGTAAAAGTCTGCTTAACATCTATTTCCACAGAACACTTAGTTGCATATATCTTGCAGCATGCTGTTGAACTTCACCAGCATATATAAATTTAAATTTATGATTCCACTACCTAATTAAATACTGGTAACTCAGTACTTAACTATTTATATTGACAAATAACAATCCTTTCCACGTTACCTACAATTAATTTACAATACCAAGAAATACAAGCAAAAGTGCACCAGCAAAACTTAAGAGAATAGTTAGAATCCCATGATATGCGTTCTGATTAACCCATACAGGTACATTTCTTTAAAAATGATAACCACATAAACAACAAAAAATTTGATAATGTAATTTTATCATTTCACAAGTTTGATATTTCAAAAGTTTGGTCAAAGATGAATGACGAAGTTTTATTATTTTTTATGTTGTTTGAATGAGTACTTAGAGAACTGAAAAATTAATCACAGAACACAAAATTATGTCCAAAATTAAGTTTTCCCCTTAAGTAATAAAATGCTGCATCAAAATATGAAATGCTCTGGTAGTCTTTTTATATTTTTGTTGTTGCTGTTGATTTAATTGTACGTAAGGGAAGAGCATTTTTTTCATTCAAAAAGCATCCTCGTACACATTGACTGTGATTATAATTCTGGTCATTCGCGTAATCCCTTTCAACCACTGGCCACACTGACACACAGATCTATACTTCAAAGCTGCTAACTGGAAAAATTATGATGCAAATTTTTAAGTGCGACCTCCTACAAATTTTCACAGTTAAAGTATTTTCTATACTGTTTTATATAACATACCTGTTCTGATTTTAAGGCATCCACTTGCTGCTGAAGGTTATTTTCACTCTGTGCAATGGCTGTTAACGATGTTTCCTCTGTCAGCCTGCCTGGCATCTCATGCAAATGTTCCACAAGAGACTGCTGTTCTGGTTTCAGCATTTGCTGGACCTCCTTCCTTTTTGTTATCTCATGACTGCAGTCTTTACCAGAACTTAGATTACCTCTTAAATTTATTCCTTCATCAGCTTTACTCCTTGAACCAGGGGATTTATTCCTACTTTCAGATGCTGGAATAGCAGTCTTTAGAGATTTTCCTTTAGAGCATTTTGTCTTAGAGTCAGTACTACTACTATTTGTTCTCCGAACATGACTAATTGTGACTTCTAGTTCTTCACATTTTGCTAGAATTTGCTCTTTCTCATCTTTTAAGGATTTGACTTTTTCATTTAAATGACAGATTTCACTATCCTTTGACTTTAATTGCTCAGAGAGATCAGAAAGCCTCAGGGATAATTCCACTTTCTCACGCTGAGTAACCTGAAGCTTTTCCATAAGTTCTGTTGCATCTTTCTCAACAACTTCTCCAGCCTCAAATATGTCTTCCCTGGACACCTTTATTTCTTTACTCCCTTCAAAACCAGCGGGTTTAGTTTTAAATAAAACTGGTCTATTGCTTTGTAAGTGGCAGAGTTTTTCATTCAAAGCTTTGAGTTTGCTTTTATATTCAGCTTCCTGCTTTTTCTTGTTCTCTTCTAACTCAGTTTTTGCCTTCAGAAGACTTGCACATTCTTTCTGCAGTTCTTTAAAACTAGCTTCAAGTTTTTTCTCAGTCAATGAAAAGGCACTCTTCTGCCTTTCAGTATCCTCTTGGAGGATCCTGTTTTGGTTTTTAAGTTGCTCATTTTCAGTAATTAGCTTTTCTATTCTTTTTTGCAAGTCCAAAATTTCTGTCTTAGAGCTAACACTACTGTTACAAAGTATGTTTTCTTCAGAGCTTACCAACATATTTCTTAATTTCTCTTCGAGAGTTTCGTTTTCCCCCTTAAGAACATTATTTTGTGTTTCTAGTTCTGAACATTTTTTTTGAAGGCTATCTTCTCTCTCCCTCATTTGTTCCTGCATCAATTCAGTTTTAAGCTGCAGCTCTTGTATTTCTTGTTCAAGGGTACCCTTCTCTTTCTCCTCTTGCCTAAGCACTTCAATCTCCTTCTCCAATTCATGGATTTGAAGTGTCATTTCTTCAGATTTAGAATTTACAATAGACTGTTGTAAATCCTTCAGGTTCGTAATCTCTAAAATCAACTGATTTTGCTTTGTGATTAAGTTGTCCTTTTCATATTCCATAGCTTCTATCTTTTGACTCATTTCATTTTGTACTTCATCTAACTGCTGCTTATGGTGCATATTCAAGTTGTGTTTAAGGCTTTCCATGTTCACCATGTGCTCTTTTTCTAAGTCTTCTTTAAGCCTGGAAAGTTCCTCTTCATGACTAAACAGAAGTTTTGTTCTCAGTCTCTCTAATTCTGCTTCTTGAGATTCTGCCATCCTGTCCAAAACTGCATCCTTCTCCCTTTCTAGCATTTCAAGTTTTATTTTGTAATTTGTGATTTCTGCCTCATGTTTTAATTCCAAATCCTTCCTAAATTCAGAGGCAGAAGTCAGCTGAGTTTTTAAATCTTCAATCACAAACTGGTATTTTTCAGCTTCATTTAATTTACATTCCATATCCACTATAGTTTGCTTGGCTCTTTGAACCTGCTCTCTTGAAAAATTCAATTCTTGAAGAAGATCTTCAATTCTAGTTTGTTGAAGAGATTTCTCTGTTGCAATAACTTCCATCTGTTGTGACAATTCTTGCTTTATTTTTTCCCTTTCCTTATCAGCATCTTGCAATTTCACATTCAATTCATTAATTTTAATATTCATTAAATGCATTTGATCTTTATTAACATTCTCATTAAAACACAGACTTGACGTTTGCTCCAATTCTACTTTTTGTTGCAAAAGACGCTGTTCTATTTCCACTGCATGTTGCTTAATTAATTCTTGCTTCATTTGTACAATCTGCTGGCCGTGCATTTCATCTAATTCAGCCTGAAGTTGCGCCAGTCTCCTTTGTGTTTCTAATTCCATTCTTTGCAGAATGTCAGCTTCAGACTGGCTGTCTTTATAGCATCGTTTCTGCAGCTCTTCCACAGTTCCCATTAACTGCTTTATTTCATCAGAACATTGTCTTTCTTTCTGTTTGTAGGTGGTAAGTTCAACTTTCATGTTACTTATCTGTTGGTTTCTTAGTGAAATCTCTTCTTTCAATTCTTCAAGTAATTTGCTGACATCTGATAATTTTTCTTTTAGCTGAAAAGAATTTTTTTCCTCCTCTCTAAGTTTTGCTTCCAGCTCTTCAACTAATGCTTCTTTTTCTTGTAATTTACTCAAATCTTCTCCCTCTTTTTTCTGTTTCTCCTTAAAAAAACGAGGAAAACCATGTTCTTATTTTTAGCTAATTATCTGAACATGTAAGAACATTTACAGATGTAGCTATTTAATCTTTCTTAGAAGGCTAGAGAGGCTGTGTTCATTATAAAACATAAATATAAATTATTTGACCTCATTTGGAGGTTTCCTGTACCCTTGGAATAACTGAGAACCCCTATCCCACTCATATCATCATGTCCCTCCCCTACTCTTTCCAACCTCCAGTGACCATCACTTTTTACAATATTTAATTTTTTTAGGTGGTTTTAAAAAGCTTTTCATGAAGGATAATAAAAAGAGTACATGAAGGAAAAAATTCAGTCTTTGCTTAGTGCAGAGAAGAATGTTCAAGCAGGTGATTTAATTTTTTTTTTCTAATATAATGTCGTTTATTGAAGGCATTTTAACATACAGTATAGTTTTGTAATTTGTTCTAAATATTTCTACAACTTTTAAAATCATAATATATAATGCTAACATGAAATTTTCAGTTTCAAATTATATACATATTATGTGTTAGTTTACAGAAGCAGTGTCAGAAACTTAAAATCTTTGTATGCATTCTGTGCAGCACATTCATTACCTGTGCTTTGGCTCTTTTACTTCAAGGGCATTACAAAATCCTGAAAAGTGTTTAGGAGAAGAAATCTTTATAGTAAGGAACATACCATTTCATATGTTGTGATCTTCTCCTGAAGATGTGTAATCTGCTCTTCAAATTCTTCATTCTTTTTTTGATAATTCTTAAGCAGACATTCTTGTTCTTCTAGCTGTTGCTGATGTGAAAGTATCTGTTGCTTGGCTTGCAATAAATCAGCAGCTGTGCAACTATGGCTGCTGTTCCTTAGGGCTTCACTTGCCTGCAACTTGAATGTTAAAGAAATAAAACCTAAAATACATCAAGTTTTTCAGAAACAGCTTGTGCTACATACAGAAATAGTGATCTTTACTTTTTTCTTCCACATCACAAGACCAAAGATTCCTCAGTTCTTTTGGAGGAACTGACACATCCTTATTCATTTGGGATGGCCAACCAACAAAAAGATATTTCATATTAATTAAATATTCACAGTGAGCTAAGATAGGACAGTAGCATCTCAGATACATCACTGTGTAATAAAACTAACTAGTTACAGCTATGGAGCCCATAATTAGATTTTTAATAATAAAACCTCAGGCTTCAGAATATAATCCACTTGAAGCTCAAAATAAGCTATATAATGTACTTAAATAGAATGAAATACTACAATATCCAACTGCAACACCGTAAGGTGTAGTCTGTGTGCCTGTGGCACCTCAATCACCATGCTTTTTAGAAAAAATGTTTCTCTGAAGCTTCATTTTGTTACTTAAATTACCTTTTAATAACACTACAAATGCAGTTTTAATCCAAAAATAGAAGGACTGGAGCCTGAAGCTCTGGCCCACGGAAGTTGATGGCTGAATATTTTGATTTAAAGGGGAACATTTCTGCCTAGAGCTCTGAGAACTAATTACGCAAGTGTTTTTCTCCAGGATAACTGCCATAATTCAGTACTTATCAGAAGTTATTACCACATAACAGGAAAGAAAACAGACTAATATTTATCAATATATAGTTAAAATAGGAAAGAAAACAGACTAATACTTATCATTACATAGTTAATTATTAAACAGATACTACAACAACAACTGTAGGACCAGGAAAATGACTGCTGATCTATGCTAAGAGACTGATTCTTGAAAAATGCGTAGAAAATTTTTCTGCAGGAAGTAGCTATTTATGGAGCCTCCAAAGGGACACCTATTTTCAAACCCAAATAAATGCTGGTAGCTGTAAAACTTACATGCTGAAACTGAATTTGCAGTTTTTGACTTTGCTCAGTAAGCTCCAAGAACTCCCTCATGGTTTCATCCTTTTCTTTCCGTGCCTGCTGTAGGTTAGTAGTAAGCTGAGTGATAATGTCATCTCTTTTTTTGATAGCAGCTTCAAATTCTTGCAGCTATAAAAGATAAAATTTGAACTATTAATGAACATGAAAACCACAGTCAAAAAACACTAGCTAATTTTAGTTAAGTAGGAATAAGTCATCCCTAATCTATCTATTTAAAAGGTGTCTCATTAGTAAAGCTTTTATATTTTCACAAACTCTATTTGTAAAAATTTCAGAAACAGGGTTCTCTCCCCCTCATTGAACAATACATGATCTCTCCATAAAATATAGTTATCAAGTAATAAAATCTGAACTTTTAAGAAGGTTCATCAGTTAAATATGTAACTTGCTTTTAAAACAAAAACAAACCATTGTAAAGGAAGCCAGGATATCTACTGATAGTGTTTCAGCAATTTTGTACAACTACTCATGTTCACACACTTTTCGCACAATAAATGCAAGCTATATCATCTCTCACTTGAAGTGCAACAAATAGCATTCATTGTACTAAAGCATGTAATAGATACCATGCAGTATCCTACACTGTGAACCCAGCGAAATCATTCATAACTACATGAGAAAATCAGTTCAAGCTGCAAAATGGAAACGGAATATTTGAGAGATCAACATTTTTTAATTTGTAATGATGAAGAAATTATAAGAATAAGAAAAAGCTCTTTGCCAACTGTTTTATTTTTTTGTAGGATTACATTCAAGCAGTCAGAAATTCTACAGTATTGATTGGCAATATTTGTGTGTGCATTTATATAAACATGTTTCTCAGTATAAAGTCCCTTTTTTCAATTTTAACTCATTTAAGGCTAGTGGAAGCCTCATCTCTAGATACTGCAAATTTCTTAAACCGTTAGTCATCTTCTGTAACTGTTTTGTTTACAATGTTCCCCAAAAAAACCTTCACCGAGTTATATGCTGAATCTTGGCTGATAACATGGTGATACTTCCAGATAAAGCTCTTTTTAGATCACTCGAGTCAACTCCTGCTTTAAAAGCACAGGCGTAATGGAAATAGGAAATGTTTGCTACAGTAGAGAAAATTAGGAATAGATCAGGAACTTAAGCGTGCTACACCTTTGCTTTTGCATCTGTTCAATGAAATTGAGTAAGTAAATATGTCAGTTCCAAAGTACATCATGTTATATAATTTCCAACTTTTAAAATTCAATCTCTGTTCTTGACAAACAGGCAGAACTAAAGCACACAACTATCTTCCCCACTCGCCTTTCACAATTCTTTTGTTTCTTCTGAAAAATAAACCATATGCATTTCTCAACTGAGATACTATGCACTGTACCACTATCACACAAAAATACACTGCCACTATTAAAATATTATTGTACCACAGCCCCAAACCCGAAAATTTTAAATTTTGTTTTAATATATTTTTATTTAATTATAAAAACTGTAATTATAGCCATTTAAAAAATGCAAACATTTTCACTTCCTATTCTTTCAGGAAAAACTAACAGTAGTTACAATCATTAGAAACACTTATCTTCTTTATTATGCTATAATTATGACTATTATGTTCAGCACAACAGATACAAGACAGTAATTAAAATTCAACACCAGACAAAGAAATAATAAACCACCTCTTCTGGGGCAACCACTTAACTGGTGCTATGGTGGATAAAATGACATCTATTATCACAGATATAATAATAATAATAACAATGCAATGGTGAAAATAACTGAATATTAGAACTTTTTAAAAATTTTACAGTACTTTGCAAAAAAAATAGCAAAATACAGTGACACAATCTCAATCCAAATCAGGAGAGAAACAAGTAAGACATAAAGCACAACAAAGCACTGACTGCAATACACTTGAGTGTATTGCACCACTGGCTTAAACTGGAAGACTATTCTTTACTTTAAAACTTCAGTTTATATTCCAATAATATTTTTAAAGTAAGAAATGCTTTCCTGGAAACCCAAATTATTAGGTGTTCTGAATTAAAACATTCTGACACTGTTGTTTTTGTATTTCACATCGTGAAGTCTGACATACAAATACATTTTGGTTCAGTTATATTATTCCTTAGGGAGTAAAACCTGAGGTTTTTTTTATCTTGGAGGAATAAGAATAAGATACAGTCTTTGCGTAAAAGTCTTTGCACAACTAGAAGGATTAGGGCTTTTCTTGAAGAAAATTCTTTCCATTCCTAATTTGAAGAAACTCACTGCACAGACAATTCAAACTGTAGTCACAAAATACAGAGAAAAAGGACACACAATGGAAATGCTATTCAAAGCAATAGAACACATGGTATATGGTTGAAAGAAATTACGTGTTATTAATTCTATATCACACACTGAGTGCATTCTGAACAGCCACCATTAGTGTGAACTCTTTCTGGTTATGCTCTGCATTTTTGCATGTAACCAAACAGCAAGTAGAAAGCAACACAAGGTAATTATACCTGTTGCAATCCTTCTGTACCATAGGCTGCCCTCATTTCTTCTATCTCTCTGCTTAGTTCTTCAATCTCTTGTTGTTTCCCAGCCAACTGATTCTCCATGAACTCTAGCTGTGTGTGCGAGTGCTGCATTCCATGCTCTGAATGAATGTCTCCAACTCCAAATTCTTCTTCCTAAATCAATCCAAGCTCCTTTACATGCCAATTTTTATTTTTTATCACAGTAAGTAAAGTCAAGTATCAAATTCTGTACCAAATGCCACCTTAGAACATTAACATACAATACAGCATCAAAGATCTTATTGCCATGGTAACCTCCTTTGTTAGTATAACTCACACCTCAAAAGCACTGACACAAAATGTTTCTGTGAGTTGTGCTCTATAACCATAGCCTTAATAGATGGAGTAAACTGGTTTGCATTTCAAGTTTAATGACACACTACATTAATATAGCAAACAATCCAGATGCAGAGCACAGCATGCACAATAAAGTATTAGTCAGCATCGCAGTTCTTGTCCAAAACAAATTAAGGTGTTTAGTATTCTTCATTAGTATTACAATTCAATTTGCAATACTGTACCCTGATTAAGTCTGCAGGTATTCTTGTCACAAAACTGCAACCATTTACCTGTATAAAGACAATTTCTAAATACATGATTTGAAATAATGCTTGATTTCTATTTCCCACTTACTTGAATCTTATGTGGAAATTTCTGCAGAGCCACAGGAATTGTTATGCTACAAAAATTTACTTCACTTGAAATACAAAATAGCTTTCTATATAGCAAATTGCATCAAAGTAAGCATAGATAACAGGTAAAATACCCAAAATTGCAAAAATAAATACTATCGTCTAAAAACAAAAACCTTATTACGAATCAACATCTAGAGAAAACAAAGGAATTCAGATTTAAAGGTCAATGCGAAGCTTTATCTTTTAAATCATTAAAATACAACACTATTGCATTTTAAATTATGTTTAATATTTTTACATATTACTAAACATAGTTATACTTTCTGAAAGATTTTTATACAGCACAAGATTTAGTCTTTCTGAAAGTCACCTATCGCTTGATAGGGGATGAAAGGCAGTATCATAGACTTTCACTCTCAATTTGAGGGAATTTTGTGAAATTGAAAAAGAGCAGAAATGATACATTTGACATAAGACATTTGAAAATAAATCCTCTTTCACTCACCTAACACTGCAAGCCCTTTAAGCTTCTATGAGAATTTTGGTTCTACTGACTGTACAAACCAAAACTGGCAAATCTCCAAAAGGCAAGCACAAGCCAAAGCAGCAGTTAGAGGTAAAAAAAAAAGTCCAAATGAAAAGAACATGCTGTGTACACATGAGTAACGATCAAACAGACAGGCAGGCTTTTAAAACAGCAGACCAATGTTCAAAAATGAGAAAGCAAGAACAGCTGGCATTTCTCCTCAGAGCTGCTTATTACATTGGCCTGAAACAAAAATAATGGTACTAGAAATGGAAAAGCATCAGAGTATTTCAGACCCAAATATGATGCTTAAATCAAAAAAAGAAGTTGTATTGCTCAGATGTCTGCCATAGCCTAGATCAGGGCTTACTTACAAATAACTATCATGCCTGAGCAAATCAATAAGTGCACTGTTAGAAATGGGATCAATACAGTAATTGAATTTGTATTAAGCAAATGACTAAATCTGCATTAGAGAATTTGCAGAGCTGACACAGTGCCCTTTCAGTTTCTGACTTCCTCTGTAAAAAGAAAACACCACAGACATTAATACCTTAGTTTAGAAAGAATAAAGAAAACTGCAGCAAACAGCAGTCCAGACAACTCATAGAGGCACTGTGTATCATTTGTGTATTGCCAGATGTTTGCTCTATGTTCAGACACACAAATGTCTACACAGTGCCTGGCACCAACGTCTTTATTCAGATTTTGGCACACGTCCCAGATTAATAACACTAGTAGTTTAATAGAAACAACTATGAAATCCTTCCTTTCCCCTTTGTAACTCCCATTTTATTTAGGCTTAACTGATAAAGATGCAGTGTATAATCCTTGCAATCTACCACAGTGGATACACTTCTCTTCCCATGAATCATGGCTATGTGCAACTATCAAAGACATTTTATAATAAGAGCTAATAGGAAAGGCACAAAAGTCTTATCTCATTAGCTGTTCCAGACTCCTCAGCAGCTGAAAATTCTACAAAAGACCATTAACTTATAAAAGGGATTTTGCTACACACATTCAAATCAACTGTCTGGAATGTCAGAAATCCTGCTCCATTTCATGGGAGTGTAACTCTTCGTCATCACACAGGTGATGCACACAGTAACATGGTAGTCCATGCTGTTTCTCATCTGATACCTTCTTCTTTCAAATGCCTTATGTCTTCTGGCAAAGTGGAAGTGGAAATATGGCAAGGCAACAAATTGCACTGCAATCTATGAAAAAAACCCCAGCCAGCCAGCCACAGCAGGGTGCTGTGTTGAGGGAAACCTTGGGAGCAGCCTGGCAACCTCTGGCATGACAAATTCTGCTGTGCAAGAGCAGACAGCCACTTGGTAATGAGTTATTAGCTTCAAAATATCTTAATTTAAAATTAATTTTCCACTCATCTGAAATACATTAATTCAGTAGTTCCGATGCCAACTTGAGTGTAGTAGATGGCTAAACAAGGCCTGCAGGACCCTCATGTTTTCACTTATGGTCCCAGTGATTTACCCATTTAGAGATCTTCTGCAAATCTCTAAATACTCTTAATGTAGATTCTGATAACTTCTTCTTTAAAAGCTTTGCAGTTCACCTTTAAAACTGAAACATTCTTATGCCTTAATTACTTATTATGTGCTTAGTTACATACCGCAGGAAACAAACATTGAAAGAATCAAACCACATATCATTTTAACATAATGGAACCAAGAAGTAATAAGAGCTCATGATAAAACTGCATAAGCAACTAATCACAAAATGAGAATAGACTGGATTTTACAATACATTACTCAGTCCCATAGTTTTGGTGAACAAAAGATATGAAACAAGTGAAGTTTATGGAAGTCTCTCAAAGGACATTCTGTCTGATTGTTCTTCTTTCTTGCATTTTCAAAATAATTCACAGAAATAGCAATTACTATTATAAAGTAAAATATAATCTGTAGTCTATTGGCTAAAAATAAAGTTTTCATTTATATTGCATCAGTTAATACATATGCTTAAGGCAAATGAAAGGAATCTTCTTTCTGAGAAACACAAGCAAAGCTGACTTCCACCACTGAATTAAGGCAGTGATTCATGGCAATTGCCACCAGAGGACAGGATTACATTTATGAAATCACTGTACCCTGTCTGATGTTCCTTACACCTTGGAAGACCTGAAATTGTATCTCAAAAATAGCAGTAATAATATATAATATGTAACTACTTACAATATTAATACCATTACTACAGAGATTTCCCTTTATAAATAGTAAATTCATGCTCAGCATAAATCAATACACACAGTTCTGCTTTAAAAGACTTGTTTGATTTGGTAGTAGAAACATACAGAAGTATCTGGAACAGATTAACAATTTTACATCACGTTTTCTTTCCCCCTCCACCCTTTCTTGTAGATTTTGGACATCTGATTCTTTTATAAAAATTAATATTTAGACCTTGAACATTGCTTGTCAACGTTCTTAGCCTCTCCTCAATTTTCTAGCTATGTCGCAACTGACTATATGAAGCTTAGCTAAAATTAGCAATTAGGTCAACTTGGGATAATGAACTTCAGCATATTTTGGGGGTTTTGCAGGGGAGGGTTTATACTCCATAAATAAAAGTAGTTTTCAGTTTGTGATGAAAATAGTTACAATCCTATAACTAAAGTTAGTAACTTCTGAAGGAGAACAATTGATGACTTTTTAAAATATCATGGCTTAATATAATTTTCTACATATTAACAGAACAGCAACAGGTTTCTTTATGCAGTAGTTAAGGTATAGGATTTCATTAAAATTTACAAAAACAAACAACTTTCTAGACTTTGTATTAACCATATTCTCAGAGATATACTTTGAAAATTGGAAAGAGAGTCAAGAAGAAAAAAAACCAACAAGTGGAACAGTTTTTCAGTTATACAATAAAACTGAGGCATATGGAGAATGTATGGGGGCAACTTTACCTTACACAGTTATAAAATCCCCCAAAATTCCAACTGTTGGAAAAAGCCTAGCTTTCCTTAGTTCTGAGTTCAAACCATAATCTTAAATAGCTAACCACCATTATAATTTAAGACTATGCAGGTAGGTGTTATTGTTGCTCAAACTGAGGAATTTGTCCCAAAAGACAAGCTGGTCATATGAAGGACTTACCAGTCTTCAGTTGGCTACTACCTTGATAGTGTAAGTATTAGATGGCTGAGCAAAACTGAACAAAAGACTGTGTTTACAATAAATTTTCTTCAAGACAAGAATTCTTATACAAATATACCTTCAGTTTTGCTTAGACAACTGTATTGCCTTATAATTTTGGGTCTGGTATGTCTCCTAAAGAGGGAAATACTTATCACTTATTTTTTTCAAATCCTCAAGAGAAGGGTCTGAAGAATTAAAACCATCTGATTTAATTTATCAGCTACAACAAAACAAACTATTTATGACCTATTTGAACTTGAAGCCTGACAACCACAATTCGACTTAATTTCTGGCAAAACCACTAAAAATAATACAGATGTTCTAATCAATAAGGAAAAACATGGATCAACAGGCCTATGTCTCTTCAAATATGGGGTTTCTTAGCATTCTGAAAAGGAAATCGTGTATTTGAAAAAGATAAGCTCTGTATTTTATATATCAGCATAATTATGCTGATACAGAGGAAATTTAATTAATTCTCATCTTCTTCAATTGAAAAGACTATAGATCATTTTATTTACAGTGTGTCCATGAATGGAAGCAGAGCTTTTAATAATAAAAGTAATATTACAGCTAATATGAAACATATGGAAAAATCAGCTCCTAAAATATCTGCATTCCTAAACATGATGTCTCCCCATTTCAGATACCAACCAATTGTAATGATCTGGAATTAAAAAGAGTTTATTAGAAAAGATGGCAACTCTGACCACTTAAGCTTGTTCTTCACCAGAGCCAGTAACATGCTACTATTCACAAGTTTTGTGTTGCCTATTTACGTGTTAGAAAATAACTCTCAGCAAGGTAAAAAGTCTTTTTGCAGGAATAAAAACTGCCTAGTAAAGCATCTGTCATTGGATTTTTTAGGAAAATTGTAATATTTTTAAGGAATATTCAGACTGCAACTCTATTGTCTTCCGTACCTGAAAAATTGCTCCCTAATATCCTCTGCAGGTGTCTGTGGAAATCTTTGAAGAATGAAGGAGGTAAAATTAAGTGTTTAGATGTGAAACGTCATGTTAAAATGAGAGATTTAAATTCAACTGAAACTGAAGCCCAAAACAAAAAAATCAGAACACATCCACAAATACCATGAGGCATTACACTAGATGTTTTCTGTATCCTGTTTCCCTGTGCAAAGACATGTTTACTTGAGCTTTTGCAGTCTCCAGCACTGCTTCCTACCACCTCAGAAGTGATCAAAATTTCAACCATATTTCATTATATATGTAATATGTCTCACTTGTAAAAACACATGAATAACAATAACATTGTCAACTGTTTTCAAGGGTTCATTCTTCACATACTGCAAATTCCATTTAAAAGTAATCGCACACCATGGTGACGCATATTCTAAAAAGGTGCACTATGGTCATGGCAGTTCTTCAAAAGTATGTCTGCTACACTCTCAATGGCAAACAGCAATGAGATTAATTTGATTTACTTAATCTCCTCTCATTTGTTGCCAGGCTTAAGATTCTGGGTGTGTTTGGTCTAAAGTGTTTAGTACAGAGAACTGCAAAATAAAACCCTGACTGTCCTTCCACAAAGTGACTGAGACATGAAAAATTAGATTTTTAAACTAAAACCAATTCTTACTGCATTCAAATGTTCCATGGCTATTTCTTGCTGGCATGTTCTTGACCAACATTTATGCATGTGGTAGTTTACTCCTTACAAACATAACTGTTTTATCTGACAGGACCCAAGTTCCACATACACAACCACCCTTGAATGTAACAGAGATGAGCTGTAAATGCCAAGGTGTGGGTTGACTCTGGCTAGCAGCTAAGCCCCCGTTCCAGTCACTCACTCCCCCACCAGTAGGGTGGAGGAGAGAACTGGAAGGGCAAAAGCAACTAAAATTCATGGGCTGAGATACAGTCAGCTTATTAAGTGAAAGAAAACAAATCAGCCAAACAACAAGCGATGCACACGCAATCACTCATCATCCCCCACCAGCAAACTGACACTCAGCCAGTCACTGAGGCTGCTTTGAAACTCATTAAAATGTAATCGACTTGTTAAATAGCCTCTCACAGAAAATTACTAGAGATTATGCACAGCCACTACTCCCATGGCAATACAAAGCATTAATATGACCTTAAGGATGACACTGCTACAACAGTTTATGCATATATTGCATTATTTGTTATAGTAGCCATCCCATTATGGAGCTGACATTATGCTTGCTTTAATGGTACTTGATCATACCAGCAACAACATGCAACAGATTTGTCCATAATATCACACCTGCTCTTTCTTTCCTTCTCCTTTTGAAAAACTATGCACAGCATTGCAGCAAACATATAACAGAAAAGACTTGAAAGAAAAGCTAGAAAAAGCGTTACTTCAGTCTTACCTCAGAACTGTAATCTTCTACTGTGGTGGAAATTTCACTTTCCGGCTAAAATAAAATATTAAAATATTTACAATGATGGCACTCTAAAAATACTAAACAAGACATTTTCCATTTTACAGTATTTGAAAACACCAAGGTGTTTATGAATTTGATAAGAGTATATGTACAGCAACGGTCACCTTCACTTGCTTGAAATCCCAGCTTTAATAAAGTCATTTTACTGTTGAACTACGATCACAGAAACACTATAATTACATGATAAAATCTTCAAGCAACCTGCAGGTGCAAAACAATATTTTTGAAATTTAACTGAATTTTCTTGGATTTATTTTTGTTTTTTTAAAAAGACCTAAGAAGTACCATGAAAAGGACTTGTCTCTGCTATATCGACTTTACCTAATTAGGAACTTTGCTGGCTTAAGAACACAATCTTATATGGAACATCATTTTCATACATGCAAGACTTTTGATGTTGACTAGAATTTTAAAACAAACACTCATCCTTCAGCTTCCATGGAAACCAAGGAAAGATAAAAGGACAAAGACTTAAATCTTGTGATCTAATGAAGTAGAGGAATTAAAGGAACAAAGCCTAAACAAACTAAGCATAAACGTGCCATGGCAGATGCCTGAATGAAGCACAGCGTATCTTGATGAACTACATAAACTGTGTAAAGTTTGAGAATCAAAACGTTCGTGGGAAAAAATGCAAATTATCTATATAAGGTGCACTATCATGGAATAAGAGCACTTGAAAGAAAAACTTGAAAACTTGAGAAGCGTAACTGTGAGTTAGAACTACTTTGGCAAAAATGATGTGCACATAATAGCGCTTGTCCAAAATCAACTTAGCATGTTAGCCAGCCTCACATCAAATCAGTCTCAATTTTATATTGAATTCTGTCTGGCTTATTTTCAAAGGAACATGGTACATTTTGCATCAGTGGACATAGGTAAAATTTGGAATGTCAACTGTGTTTTGTTTTGTTTTTTCAAAGTAATCTACCACTCAGACCTCCTGAAGTTCTGCAATTTTTACAATCCTAACAACATTGATTCTACATATTTTGAATCCAATATGCAGCTCCAGAATATAATTAACCTAAACAAAGGGTACTGTTTTATACAGAGTGCACAATATTACCTTAAAATATTTATTTGGAAGTTAAAATTCACACAGTGCATATAATTTTAAAAATAAAAACAGGTCCACCTCAAAAATAATACACGAACTGAAACAGAAATCGAAATGATTTTAAATGAGTTTTAAAACTCTGGGGTGACAAAAGTATTTCTGCTATGGAATACAAAATTAGTATTTTAAAATATTTAATTTTCACACAAATATATTTCATTCATCTTTTTTATATTTATGTGAATATTTGTGTATATATATATTTATACAAAAAAATTAAATCTTGTTTGTAGTTTATGTCCTTGGTCTAGGACAAAATCCTCTAGAAGAAATAAAACCAAAGAACACTACTTTTTTTTTTTCATAACACATATAACAAATATATATGGTTGTAATCTTCTTACAATTTTTCATGTGTTGTTCCAATTCAGGAGTCTTCACAAAGAATGATTAAAAGCATTCCTATAGAAGCTCAGAAAAATTACTACAAATGTGTATATATATAGCTAGATCTAAGAACTCTTCAAATCTTTATATACAGCATGAAATATAGGCACTTCTCCAACATGTAAAAAACAGGAACAAGTAGTCCGACTTCTTCAACAGTTTTTTCCTTGTAATGCTTTTGAATTATAAAAACAGTCTCTTGTTTATAAGGAAGATGAAAAATGAATTTGTACATCCTCAGATAAACTCAAACCTAGTCAATAATTATAGAAAATGGCAAAGAATTTGTAGGTTGAAGCTTAGGCTGGAGTGAGAAAATACGAATTCTCAAAGGAAGTTGATTATTGAAAATAATTCTCTAATTTTGTTATGGCAATTTGGCCAGATATTATATTTTTAAAAAAGTTAATCTATTGCTGGTCCTTTCTGAATACCAATCTAAAACTGAAAAAAAAAAAGAAAAAAAAAGCCTAAAATATTTTTTTAAAAATTGCTGAAACCACATAGTGCACCATCAGTTTAGGTGTACAATATCTGTTAGCAGCATAAGAAATCTTTCTAAAATGTCAACTTCAGTCCTGGATCTAGACAGTTTTTTGCCTGTTAAAACCAAGTATTTTTGCCAAGGGATTCTAAGATTTTAAGGACAGAAAGTTGGTCAAATGAACTCCAGTTACATGCACAGTCTCCTGTGTAAAGGGGATCATCCAAACCCTGCTAAAAACCAGTTAAAGAGAATTAAATCCTATGAGCTCATGCATTAGGCCCCAGACTGTAAGACTTCATGCTATTCTTTTGCTATCAGAATCTGTGACATTACAAGTAGCCAATATTTAACAGGCAGTCATCTTGCCCTCCAAGCAGCTATGTCACTTCCTAAGACCTGACCAATTTCATTTCAAAATCCAGTTTCTTCCATTATCAAACCATCTGTTCTGTATGCTTCAATTCTTTTTTCGTCAACAGAAGTAATTAGCTTTTACATAGCTCATTTGAGCTACAGGGGCCCAGTTTGAAAGGAAATAATTTCAAAAAATTCTTACTACAAACTCTTAGCAACACAACATCTTTTGACAGGGTAATGCCAAGAAGGCTATTTACCAGTTCTCTCAATCCTTTATGGAATTTGAAACAAGTATTTGTTACATCCTCACAGCTGTTTTGCACGTATTCTATTAACTGTGTCCCACAGCAGCTTCTTGTTGGAGTTACTCTTTTCTGGGAAAACACTTTAACAGCTTATTTAGTATTTTCTTCACTGACAATGTAGTTGATTGTTAAAATACATTGAAGTGACATCTCAAAGGCTCTTTATAGGCACCTATCTCCATCAGTCCTGCACATGGTACCTTTAATGATAACAGAATTCAGAAAATTTTAAAATGTTTGGTCTGTATATATACTTCAGAGGAAATACTGCAAGCTGATACAAAAACAAGGAGTATCAGCCTGTGGAATACAGCAGGCCCATTTTAGAGTAACTTATTTCTCTATGCAGTTAAGCATTGCTCAAAAGTCATGTTTTTGGACACTGGACACTCAACATTATCCCAGGATTCACGAAAGAACTCGTACACAAAATTTGCCGCAGGAACTGAAAAATTATTTTCATATTTCTTTGGAAAACTTACATAGGTCACAATAAAACATTTCGCAAGAACTGACATTCAGTACTAAACTACTCCAGTTGCAATGGATGAAGGTATAGAGTGAGTATTCATGGAACAGAATTCTATCTGAAGGAAATTACCGACTTTCTAATGATCTTACTGTCACAAAAATGTAACTACAAAAGGCTGGATTAATTCTTGACCAAGTTATTTTGACTTGGCCATTTTCAGATGTGTCTCTAGCAATTCACAGAGGATCACAAGTAAGTCTAATTAAGGAGACTGTGACTAGAAGTGAGGCAAAGAGAATGGAAACAGAATATCCCAGACATAAAACCCTCTCTTTAGGTCATCCTGAACCTTATGGGCCTTTAATACTTGTAGAACGTTCTGAGTATGAAGGGCTATTCTTTTATATTGCCTTATCAGGTCTTCCTCAGTTCCTAATATCAAAACCATTCAATTCAAATTCCCTGGTAATTCATGACCCAAACCAATTTACTATGATCAAATTTAAACTGAGTGCATTTTAGATAAACTGCTGCCAAATCTGAATATAACCTGCAGCGAGGAACTGGACTCTGCAGGGTGTAAACTTCTGATGGTATCAGAAAATACCATCAACAGCAGTAACCTAAGCATTCAATTAGGTTTCTATTCTTTGGTAACATGGCCTTATAAATGCTTAATCTAAAGTGAAATACTCTGTAACTCTGCAAAAACCATTCTCCAGTACAGGTAATTTCTGTGCCAGTAAATCTATTATATATCAGTATTTACAGAGATAAAGGAAGGCATAATACCAGAGGTTGTTTTATGAATCAAAGAAAATTGGCAAGTTATCCTGGCAATTTTCTGCCCAGATGGTGAATGGAAAGATGACTGGCTTCAATCAGAACCATATGCTGCTGAGAATATATTACCTTCTCTTGTGACACTGACTTTACTATTGAACAGACTATTTCCAAACATTTGCTTTTCTTCATTCTTCAATTTCAAAACATGTTTCAATGGATGCTATATTATCTGAAGTGACTGGACTAATTTTTATTACATTTTATTTATCCACAATTTTTTTCAAATCCTCCATCTTACTGTACATCCCAGAATATCTCTTTTCTAGTCAAAGCCTTTAGCTGCGCTTTGCTTTTGTGCTTCCATCACAGGAATGTCTTACCACATTCACCACTGATGCCTTTTTTCACTGAGGCATCATCTCTGTTTCATCATCTGCTGACATACTTTCTTATTTCTCTCACTTTTCTTCATCGGTTCTCAAGAATCCTACCCAGTGTCTCCTTCTTAATCACTTGCTGATCCTTGTCTGTCAAAATCTCAGACACTAACAACTGGAATAGCTTACAGAAATGAAACAATGAACATGGAGCTATAAACTTTATCACCTACTTCAGTTAACAGTTAAGCTACTCTAAAACTATTACCAAAAGGATTTGTCCTTTGAAAAACAAAAGACGAGTTACTAATCCAACCTTAGTCAATTAGCAGGTATTCTTCATCACAGAACTTTGAACTTTTCTTTTCTAAGAAGCTTTGTATAATAGCTTTTACTATCCAGGTGACTCAAGGACAATTTTACTGTGACACAGGTTAATTTCTTTTGCTTTCCTGGCATTAGGACATTCTTGGAAAGCAGTGTGCTCCAACTGTTTCAAAACCTCCCAGAAAAGGTGATCTCAGCAATTATTTACCCTAGAACTGGCTTTTTGCTTTCTTCCATTTTTAGTTGCAGAAGTCACAAAAAGAAGCAATCCTAAACCAAAGATTTTAACGGATTCCAGTTCATTTTACAATGTGTGCTAGGTTGTTTTTACTTCCATATGGATGTCAACACCTAAAGATATCAGGCTGCAACAGAGTAAAGACTGACAAAAAATATTCTCCTTGTGAGAACAAGACAAAAAAAGCATTCAACATGAAACAAGAGACTTCAATAAATACCAACTGGCATTTCTCTAAGAAATCTTGTAAATAAACTGTTCCTCCAACAGTGGATGGAAAACCTTAGAAATTACAACTAAGTTCAGATGGAAGGTAAAATGTAATGGCTAAACAATGATAGTTCTTCCAGAGTTCTTCCAAATAGTTTCTGCAACTGGAGGAAACAAAGCGGAAGAGAGGAACCCACCCCTAGGAACATAGAAAGGAAAAAAAAAGGGAAATGGATGACTGCAAAAAAATCCCCTTTGTACTCTAAACACTTTTGTCCTCTCTGAAAAGAAACTCTTCTACCTTCACAAGGGAGATAAGCCCCCAGAGGAGTATCTCTGTTTTACTTTCTGATATTCATATTGAGTAAGAGAACCCTTTTTTACTTGTATTTGGACATGCTAATTCCACTGGGGACTAAAAAATCATACTAGAAGAACTGCAGGGAGATAAACTTCTACCCATAAAACTACCACAGAAAAGCCGAGTCAAGATTTTTAGATAGACAGGCAGTATAGTCAGATGTTCTGAGTTTGTATTTTGTGGTACAGAAAGAACAAGTCTAAATATCAGTTCCAGTAAAAGATGACATACGTAAAAATCAAAGTTTAGCTAGAAAATGATCCTGCATAATGCTTCCAGTAATCCTGTCTCACTCTTCTGACACAGCATCCTACAACGATTTAATGTTGGGTGAAAAAGCAAACAGCTCAAAGCTGTAATTCTCCATTGCAGAGATTAGCCTAAAACTGCCTATTACATTGGCTGCCATTTCAACTAAGCAAGCTCCAATCCAATTACTGTAATACAGGCTCTCTGTCCAAATCATTGCACTTGTAAGACTAAAACCAGTAAATTATGAGATTCACTGAAACACTTTCAGAGTTTTTCCTCTTCTATTAATACTGCAAAGACTGTAGCAACCACCTTCCAACTACAAAATACTGATTATTTATTTAAGTATGAGTAAGGAGGCTCATACTTTGTTAATAGATCACAGTTAACAAAGAAAAATGCTCTCCCAGTTGTGAGCGGGGTTTTTTTTTTGTGGAAGTGAATACTGGTTTAAAAGTCACTAAGTAACTCAACAGAGCCAAATTACAAATTTACATGATTACCATGCCTATTCTTTTAAAGCTCCATTTCAAAAAAAGAAAGAAACAAACAAAGCCCCTCACTCCCCAAAAACTAGAAATCCCAGTGCATCTCCATATTTATTTATTTAAACAAAAGATAAGTTGCTTTGGGAGTAAGACAGACCTTGGAAAAATCATACCCCATCTTAAGAATGTATCTATGCATGTAATCTTTAGCAACTGCCGTGCAGATATTTTTTCCATTTCTAAAATCATCTATGTCTTGTACTGTATGCATTTAGAGGCCAATACAGGCCACCAGGACCAACCTGATCTAATGAGACCTGCTTTGAGCACAGGATCAGACTAGATGCCCTCAAAGGTCCCTTCTAACCAAAGCTATTCTATGACTCTACTTTACCCTGTTTCTCCAACTGTAGTAGAGATATTTATCCTGACAAAGGAAATACATCAGCAGAGTCCATCTGCAACTTCAAAACATATTTGATCAAGGAAATTACTTCATACAGTTGTCATATTTATGCAGACTATTGCATTATTAAAACAACAGTAAGTGATTTTCTCTAAACACCTCTCTTCTCTAGCAGTCCTCTCTTGTTAGCTGTAGATAACCTGATGCATTTCATAAAGTACATCTTTCTCTCTTCCTAGAAGGCAAAAAAGTCGTATCTTCATCTAAGAAAATAGCTATCCTGTTATCAAATTTCCTACCTCCTCCAGGAAGATCCGAGTTGAACAGACAGTTTTATTGAGTTACTACAAACAGTTTTCAAGCCCTAACATGAGCTTTCTAAGAATTAAAAGCTACATATTAAAGGCACGTATCTACAAGGTTCAAAATATCTAGTGTACTGATATATTGTACACTTAAAACTCTAAAATAAATGGATCAATTACTTTACAAGTTTTCATTTGCAGGTATGATTTAGTCTGTCTGCCCCCTCCATCATGGTAAGTTTGGGGTTTTTTAAACAAAAAATGCAAAAAATTTCAGACAGTGTAATTTCTTAGTTAATCCTCAGTTGCTGGAAATTCAATAATGGAGCCAAAATGGTTACAAATGGACAGGACTGGCAAGTTAAAATGCAGAGCATTCATCTGTACCACATCTTTCAAAAACGACTGCATGCATCTGCACAGAGGTGGGAATGTGCATTAAGATGCTTGCTCAGAATGCCACTCATGTTATTTCAGAAGCACTGGTTTCACGAATGGAGTAAGTTATTCTGTAAATAATATCAGGCTTTCTTGTCCCTTCTATCTGTAATGACATTACACGAATTCACGTCCACTCATTAGTGAACTGGACTGCCAGTGTACGTCACACAGCATCTTACAAACTTCCCAGAGCATGTACTTTCAGCCAAGAGCAATCAGGATTATATTGCATTAAGTAGTAAAAGTACAGTAACTGTTCATCAATCTCTTAAACCATTCCATTCTCAGTAGTGATTTCTACATTCATTCCTTCTCCTCATTAACCAGTGCGACTCAAATTACATTATGAATACAAGATGTTTAGCTTTGCATTTTGGTGTAGCCGTAAGTGCAGAGATCAAAAATCCACTTCAGTTTGCAACTTCTAATAAGACAAAATTAATTTATGCACATTTAAGGAGTATAGCAGTACAAATATACTTTCCATAATCTACAGGGAACTGACTACAATAAAAAACATGATGCTGGCAGGCAGGTAAAAAGTGCCTTCTCTGGACATACTAAGTCAGACAAGAAGCAGCAAGGAAATACTGTCCAAAATCGCATCCAATTCCTTTATTCCCACTCTCAAAATGAATGGATTATTTTATGCCCACTCACTCCCAAAAGTGACTGTTTATAGCCTGAGACAAACTTACCTCAATAGTGTAAGCCTGGGTGTGTTTGATAATTTCTCCACTATGCAAAGTCCTGATAATAGCAAAGTCAGCAGTAGCAGCTGCTCCCCTTCGACTGCTGCATGTGGATATTTCATCACTTCGAGATCGATCAGTTTCAATCCCATCTTGTATTGATTCTTCATCTTTGATGTTTGCTGTTTTCTTCTTCTTCTTCTGCTTCTTTGATCCATTTTGACCATCAGTTTGTGCCTTCCGCTGCCTAAATTGGGCAAGCTGTACAGAAGACAAAATCTTGTTAAAGGTGAAAGTTTTCCTCTTTATTACTAATGACATCCTCTATAAAGACTAACCTGCTATTCTACATGAAGCTTCAAACTAATCACTACTGAAAACAAGCTGGAAGTTAATGTTGCATATGTGAGACGGACACAGATTATTCTTCCATTTACATAGTTTGCTTTAACAAAATCTTAAATGTAAACCAACACTCTGTTAATGAATTCCTTTTCAGTTTCATATTTGCAAGTTACTATTCCACAGACTGATACCTAAAAATCAAAACATTCAAAGGTAAAGGTACAAATGTCATTATAAAGGACAAATGCAATGAAAAAATCTGATCTCATTTTTCAATTTTATGGCAACATTAAAATAATTTACAGAAATTCCTTTTAATTTTTATTTCAGAGACACATAAAAGCAAACTTCTCCAACAAGTATCATATGAATCTTTTGAAAAAGTTTGTTACAACTCAAAAAGCTGATCGAGTTACTGAAAATATAAAGAAATAGCAAAGCAGCAAAATACATATTAAGGGAATAGTCCAAAACTAAAAAGTGAGCAGATTACAAGACACACTACCTTGTAGCAAAACATGCTGATCAACAAAAAGTCACAGGTGAGCCAGGAACACAGTTTAAAAACCAATTAGTATGTAAGCTATTCAAATACCGTAAGACACTGCCTTTTGAAAAGCTTATCACTTTTAATCACTTTACAGTGGTTTACACAAGAAAATCCATTTAAAATATTTTTTTCTTAACAAGAACAGAATTTTTGTTCAAATAACAAAAACAAGCACATCGAGGTTTACCAACTAAAATTCAAAACTAAAAAGAGTCTATCAATAAAATCTGAAAACAAGAAGCATTACTTTCCAACTGAACCATCCAACATTAAGTGCTACAATATATTTCATAAATGGAGCTTCAATGTAAAGCATATAAATAAAGACCCTAAAGCTTTAAACTTTCAACATCAACTAATACTCAAATATCATGTTTTTTTTAATAAATATGCTGCAATTGTAAGAAAAAAATATGGAAAAGATAGCATATTTGCTCATGATATTCACCAGTCGAGAAAGCCAGGTTTCCATCCAACTTCTTCAGGAACACCCAAACCGAACAGGACACACAGATCCCCTTTCCCAGTCACTGTTTGGTTACAGTTCAAGATGCCACCTGAAGTGCTTTCTAGTTCTCATCTGGCCACAAGAGAGCTGAGAAGCCCCAGTCTAAATAAATACATCACTGAGAGATCAGCTCTGACTTGTGGCTGGTTTATGCTTTTGTCCCTTTATTTGTACTTCTTTGTGGGTTTCTTCAGCCTCCTCTCCTTTCTCAGACGAAGGACAGCTTGGCATATGGCTCCTGCTCTCTTTACAGGAGGAGGACCTGAAGATTTGCTGAGCCAAACATGCTCACCTAAGTACTTAATACTTACCTCCTCCCTACTACTTTTCTAATTAGTTCAACTTCGTGAGTTTTTTCTATTTTTAAAATATGTATCTTCTGTTATTTCACAAAAAATCTATTAAATCCAAAAATTCTAAACAGGAAAAGAAAGGGATAGCCTCCTTATACTTCAAAGTTTAAGAGAAAAAAACTCCAAAACCGCCAACCAACCAACCTCCAAACATAACTAAACAGAGATTTAGTTTCTCAAAAAAACAGAACGGTAAAGGTTCCAGTTGTCCCCTTAGGATATTCCTACATTCTCCTAAAACTATAGGTTTATCTCAATGAAATATTTTCAGTTTATCCAAAAGAAAAGCAGAATTTGTTCAAATACCACAATGACAGAAAGCAAACAACCTGACTTCAAGTGTAACTACTGCTTTTCCTTTTTTTATGTTTCATTTTTAAGTAATAAATGACATGTAATGCCACTGGTCAAGACCTCTCTTCCCCAACTTGATTGAAACCTTCTGTAATGGAAAGTTAAGTTGGCTTTTTAAAAGCAGCTTTACAGTCTTTATTTGTCTACAAAATTAGATGTGTAGCTCAAGGACAAATGAATTACTCCTTGTCTCTCCTCAAGTATTTTGCATATTTTAACTGAAGCATCTGGGCATGCCAGATTTCCCTCCCTTCAAAATTAAGTTGTCAACTTTCACTTCTTCAGAATTAACAGATTAAAATACACCATGGCAGTTATAAGCAGATCCTAATTTTTTTTTCTCTTTAAACACTGATGAAGATGAGCACATATGAAAGCTAAACACATGTGAAAATGAAAATGTTACAGTTTTTGTATTACACGAGCTCTCAACTGACAAATTCCGTACGAGCATCTAGGACTTTGGAAATAACTGTACTAGCAGTGATGGATGCATGCACAAATCAGCACTTTTTACCCCACACATTCAAGTACACACACAACTGCCTGGCTACTAATGCAATGTAACTTTAAATTCATATTTTTAATCAAATTTTAAAAGCTAGAAATGAGAAAAGCAGCACAGCAAAAAGCTACTGCTGACCAGACACATTCTGTGATGCTCACATCAGAACAGGGAGTCTCAGATACGAAATTCCTTCTCATGAACTACAGTTGAGGATCTATCTTTGTTCCAATGACAAGTAGGGAAAAGTCCACCAGCAGTCATGGGAGCTAAGGAAAACAAATTCTTTAGAATTAAAATTTTCAATTAAAAAGAAAAATAATTCCAGATTTTTTATTTCTAGAAAAATAGATTTTTCTGGTGTGAACAAAATGTGAAACAAATACACACTGATGCAATGTCTTGTCCTGTCTTCCAGGCACATCAGCTTAATTATGCCACAACTAAGCCTGTGTAGAACTTAATGCTGCTTCCATCAGTTCTGAATCTGCAGTTCTGAAACAATTCAATGTCAAGTCTCTGTCGAGTTAGAAAAATTGCAGGCAAGAGCCAAGTATGTAAACACAGGCGGTACTGATGGAGAAGGAAGGATGCAAAGAAACAGAAGCTGAAGGACACTTGGAACAGGCTCTCTGCATTGATACGCCTGAGAACCAACAGCGAACGAGCACCTTACCCTGCGAAAGCATCAGGAACACAGTCAGCCATAATCCAACTCAACAACACGTTTTTAGCACATAAGAAAACCAATCCAGAGCATTTTTTATCACTATTCACCTATCTGTCAAGACATTGCCTCCAGCTTCTCCCATCATGCTGATAAGACCTTGCTGGGATCCTGCAAGCAGTACTGAATCCTGTTAAAAATTTCATCTGTGTTTTTCAGCAGCAGAACAACTGATTTCGCTCCTTGACTCTCAGCTTTTGCAACTAAATTAACTAACAGCTTGCAATTCCCAGCTCATATGTTTTTTCAAGTCCTGCTTCTGGGCAAAAAAGCAATCCTCTTGGAAACAGGCATGTTCACTTCATAGCATTTCTAAAAAATATATTATTGTCTGAAATATTTCTATCAACTATCCAGTGTACAATGAAATAAGAATGAAAATATGTTTCTTTCCTTTTAATGCATAAAAAGGGACAATAAAATCATGCAGGAAGAGTTACTTGTTTATTTCCAGATTTTCAAAAGTGCCATTTACAACAGCTACTCAGCTTTCCATCAGTTTGAAAAATGAGAAATGGATATTAGCACCAAATTCTGTCACAAGACATGTTGTCTCTTATGAACAGAAAAACACATACTGAGAGTCACCAGACTACAACAGAGCAGCATGCAGACTGATAATGGGTATCCTTTTCAAAATCATTTCCCACAGTAAAGGAACAATTGAATAGAAGAACTTGGGTATTTAAATGATATATGCATTTATCTAGTTCTAATTATAACTTCCTATTCATGAATCCCAAAACAATGTACTAGCACCAATTCCAACATTACAGACTGCACCAAAATTACCAAGCCCCTGGTACAACATTATCCTCACTTTTAAATGCCAGTATCCTCCAACTGGCAGAAAGTCAGAAATGCAGAGAAGAATCAATTGCTATTAGGAACTAAACACTCTTGAGACAGAAGGGAACTAACTTGCAAAGTGGAGGAGATTACTTGTGTAAATCATGTCAGTTATTATAGTTAATGTACTGCTATAATTACAACAGCAGCATTATTTATTTATTCAGCTACCTTCAGCAGATTCTGACCTTTGGCACTTGTGCCAGCAATCTGGATTGTTGGGTTACACTATCCATTGATTAGTTTCAAGTATGGTCTGACTGAACTATTTCTATAGTAAAAATCCATGGTAAAATAAAATTTGGCTCCAACAGAAGGCAAAACTTAATCTCTTAAGCACTTAAAAAAAAGCCTGAACAAAAGCTGCAACATTTAATAACTGCCTATATACCAGTAGAAGACAATACTGAAAAAATCTCTGAAAATCAATGAAGCTACGTACATTGGTAAAGCATCAATAGCTATACTTTTAGTTCACAGGCTTAAAAGACTTTTTAGAACAGAAACACACAAAGTGCCACTTAAAACTGGATGCTGCTTTATGAACACTTGTTAGTCCTTAACATTCTCAGATAATTTAATAGATCTGGATAGCCTAATTTTCAGAGGTATTACAGTTAACAGAAATTGAAATTGCTCAATGCTTCCAAAGAAGGATGTTAGGAAATAAGAGAAAATATTTGCTGTAGGTACTGTTTAAAAAACAGCTTCTAATTGTTAAGAGATTCATAGGTATAGCACATCCTGTACAAGTACAGCTGTACAGTCACACTTTATGTACCTGTACACAAACATCATTTGATTCGAACTTCAACTTTCTAAAACCAAACACCTCCAATTCAGTGCTACGCAGGCACTTCTTACAGAAAGAGCAGAGTCTGTTAATCTGTCACAGCTCCTCTCAAGTACAAAACCCCTATTTCTTTTTTTATATTCATTTAAGGAAAAAGTATAAAAGGATGAGTCACAAACTTACAGACTGACAACAAAAAGGAACCTCCAACAAGCTGTTACAAGCAAGTAATTACACTTTTTTATTTTTACACAGTAGAAAAAGAGCATGAATGGAGATCTACATCATGATCTTGCATTTCTCAACTACTATAACTTCAAAAGATGTTCCAGACACTGTTTAAGATTAAGATTAACATGACCTTCTCACAGACGAGGATTTATTCCTTGTCAGAAATTCTCAAACAGTCTGGTGTCCAGTGAAAAATGTTCTGTGCTGGACTGGGTCATAATTAGATCACTCATCCAATGTAAGAACACTAGGACTTCCAAATCTTCTGGTCTCTAGCTAAAAACAGTAGTTAGTGGCTGAAAGACAAATCGACAGCCCTATAATATTCTTTATAGATAATCTGGATGATAAAATTGAGTACACCTTAAGCAAGTCCATGGATCACAACAAACTGGAGGAAAGCCAGATACAGCAGAAGGAAGAACCATCACAGAGAGACCTCAGTATGCTGGAAGACTAAGCCAACAAGAACTGCATGTGAGTTAATAAAAGCAAACATCATGGCCTGCACCTGGGACGGAATTATTCCACACTGCACTAATAGCTGGGGACTGAGGGGGTGGTGTGTAGCTCTGCTGAAGAGGACCACAGAGTTAACCTGGCAAGCTACCCCAGAGCGAGCAGCATGCCCTGGCAGCAATGAAGAGAAACCATTAAACTTTGAAATTACTCCCAATGTCTGCCACACTAAATGACTAAACCACCAGTTTGGTGATTAAACACTTACGGTATTGATGCCTTTTTGGGACTACCTAAAAACAGAGGCCAGACAAAATTAAGGGAATTGAAGAGTCTTCAGGTACATTTTGGGCAGATGAAGCCCCCCCTCCAGGGGCTACACCCAAAAATGGATGACAGGTCACAGGTTTTCATACTTTTCTAAGTTTGGTCTATTTGCATATTGGGGGTTAACCTTCCAATTACAGCTTCAGGTAATGAAGTCATTTACCCCAAATTTGCTCCCCCTAACTCACTTTTGCTTACATTTCTCGGGGCCTGAGACAGTAAGATGTCCTTGATTCCCAGGCCTAGAAAGGAATTACTGTGTCTGACCAAAATGGGAAAGCGGCAGCTAACACTCTATATGGAGTTTAGAGTTATACACTAAAGAATTGCAGGATTACAAATGTCTGAAAAATATAAAAGCTAAAATCGTAAGGCATCAGTATAACTGAAAATCCCCCATGCAATTCTGCTTTATAGAACAGAATTTGGTAACAATAATACCATTTGTTATTTGAGACTGCCTCATAATACAGCAGAAAAAGCCGAATGAGCCTAAAAAAAAATCCTGGCTTCACTGCTTCAATGTACATATTTTATTTATGTGTAGAAAGCATATGTTAAACTTTCGATCTAGCAGACTGAAAGTCTCCACAGGAATAGTATCTGCAACTGAAAACACTAAGGGTAAGAAAAACCGAAATAGAATTTTTTCTCAGGTGTTGCTTGAAACGTTCTACCAACGCAAAAGGCATAAACTTCCCTCAGAAAGGTATATTTATTCTGCATATAGAGCAAATGCTACAAAATCTGCTTTAAGCCGCACCTGAACATATAGCATGCATTTTGGCAAACCATATTGTGTAAGTGGTAACTATGATATATCCCAGACCCAGACAGGCTCTGGCTGCAACACTCAGATATATCATGAAACTCATGATAGATCATAAACAGTCCTGAGATAGAAAGGCTCAGGCTTTTCTAATTATGTTGCTCCTAATCTCCCATCACTGAATGATAATAAGGTATAAATTCTGAAAGATTACTGAGAGTGAAACCAAAATATGTAGACTGAGACAGATTGCCACCTTGTCTTAAAAGGTGAAGGACTAATTTAAGAATCACCTGCCCTAGTAATGATAGGTCAAGTGCCTACTTCCCCTTGACCACAGGTAAGCAATTATTCCTACAGAAGCTTTCAGTAACACAAAAAGAAGAAAAAGCAGAGCCCTGAGGTGGGATTTGTTTCGATCATTTATTAAGCACATACATGTCCCAAGAATTCTTGACTGGGATGTCCTGCATGCCAATAGTAACAAACTAAAAAGGCCAAACAGAATTTGAAATTTTGACGTGGTTTAGAAGTTGGACATTTGCTGTGGTTTAAGCTTATCCATCCCACCTTACCCTGGATAACTGAAAAAATACCTGCCATAATCTGTCACTCACCCATGACCTGGTTTTATGGTTCCAATACACAGTAACATTTTTATGTTACATAGCAGCAGATAAAAGGCCCTCAAAAGGGTTAAGGAAGAGAGTCTAGGAGACAGCAACACACATTTATGCAGTAAATCTCACCTGGGCTGTTTAAAACTCATCTGCTGTTAGGCTATCAAGTTGTGTAAAAGCTAGTCTGTCTCCTAAAGAGATGTTGAACAGTTAACTGGTATTAGAGAAGAAAGTGGCCCTTTGTCACTTTTGTCATATTCTGAGAAGGTCTAAGCATTGAGGGTTGTCCTGGCAAAGCATTAACTCCTGAAGTGTAGGTAAGTTTATAGCGCCTGCTTCTCCCAGGTTCCTGACGTCTATACTAAGGAAAGGATAACTGAAAGTAAGATGAATTAAAAATTGTCAAATACAGAGAATAAACAGACGTCTTCCTAGTGAAGTCTACTGATTCTATTCTGCTAATCAACAAATAAGAGAGTATCACAACTTTTCAAATCATGAGATAAAAACCTACAAAAAGAACATAACTGAGCAAGCAAACCTGCAAATACTTTAAACGTATTATGTCACATAGCTGAAAATCCAAACTGTAAGTAAAGAATTAATGTTCTTTGCAAGTTTCAATCTGCTTATCTGTTGAGCCAAACAGAGCTTTATGTTATTTGTTTCATTCAACAGATGCTGAATTTACTAAATAGGAAACATTAATCTGAATGAACAAGAAACAATCACCCAGGAATGAGGTATTTCCAATCTACTGATTTTTATGTTACACTCACAGCTAGATTTTCCCAAATAGTTTGAACAAGACCTTAGAATGTCTCCCCTTACGGAAACCTAAGTGGCTCATGAGTATTAGTTGATGACAATAAGACTATGAACATTTCCAAAGAAGAAATCCTATAGTCTCTTCCTAAATAAAAGCTCGAGAGTCTTTCAGCTTCAGAGACAGCCATTCCTTTGCAGTCCTCTGAAGAAAACCAATGGGATCACCAGAATTTACAATTATAGCTATGGTATCATGAAGGACAACACAGGATAATGAGAGGAACAGCACCTCAGGCAATTCTTTTTAGCAGTCTTTATCAAGTTAAGAGTACTGTTGGCAGTGCTAATTACCAAGGGCGCTGAACTGGAATGAACCCCGCCAGATGGCACTGTGAGCTGGAAAGCCTCAGAATTAGAGTGGTTCTGATCTGGTCTGCTCTTCCCCGTCCCAAGAGTTTAAATAGGAACAGATCGAGGAACAGCTAAGTTCATTACAGCTGGGTTATTTTCTGGACACGGAATGGAAGTTAAGTGTATGAAAATTCACTCTAAGTCAGATTACAATGACTGACACAAGTACAGCAAGTACATTTCAATGCTGGTCTGCTTCAAGAAAAGCAATGCCTCAAACTAGCTTCTAAAAAAATTGCTCAACTGGTCTTTAACTGAACTGCTTCTACTTAAGTGATTTATATATTGATCCTATCTACTTTTAAATTTTACTCTTCTCATATTGAATGCTGCCTCTCTGCTGATATAGACCGTGAAAAAATCATCTGACCCACATTGGTACCGAATCCTCCAAAGCAAAGAGGAAATAACTGGATTGAGACAAGCTGTTAGTGACGAAAGCGAGAGGGCAACAGAAGCTTGTTTCATGCTGCTTTCTAAAAAAACACAGATCATCCATACTTGAAGCCTAAAACATTAGGAAGTCTTTGGCCATCCAGGCTAAAGGCGCTGACATAAACCCGAGCCTCCTTTACTCTGCATTAAGTGATGAGGATCACCAGTCGGCTGCTGTCTCCAAAGGCACCGTCTACCTCTTGCTTTTGCTCAGTTTCAAAGGCTCGGTCACAGTGGGAAGGCAAAAGAGTTCTGCACCTACAGAAAAGCACTCCTGTTCTACCAGGTTTCTGTGTAAAACGAACTTTAATTAAAAACTGGATCCTGAAATATTCTTCAGCTAGGCTGAAAAAACCCCAAATGGGGCACAGACAAAGTCAAGTCTTCAGTGTCCTAAAACCTTTTGAAACAATTTTTGGAGGGGAGGTGGGGAAGGAGGAGGACTTATCACAATGCTAACAAATGGATTCACAAACATGTTTAAGAAAAACGTTTCTTCCTCTACTCCCTAAGCCTTTCTAAAATAATCCAACTTGCCATAGCACGTAAATTCCAGGCCAGAGCTAAAATTTTGACAAATAAATTTTAACAACGGAGATACAAAAGTTTCTTTAATTTTAACTTTATAAAAGAATGAGGGAAGAAAGGTTTTACTACTTACTTTGCTAAACTGCCAGTTTTTAATAAGTCATATGATGTTCTCCACTAATTCTTGAACCAGAAAACTTCACTGCTTTGCCATGTTGTTCTTCACATCTCATGAAAGTCTTTTGAAAATCTGCACCCAGAAGATGGGTTTGTACATTAATTCATTCTTAAAAACTCATCCTAATATTAGATTTATATACTCTGAAAGCATTAGTTGCTTTCCATACAGCTACAGTACTGCTCATTGGACTGTATGAACATGTTATCCCACCATCTTTTAGAAACAAAAGTATCAATATTTCTCTTCAGGCACTTCACTGGGGTGTTTTGGTATCCACGTAAGGCTATGGGTAACTTCAGCTGTGGCATCCATTTAAGAACAGCAAGCTCATGGAAGTGCAGGACCCTAAACAAGATGTAAATGTAGATGAGGTTCTATTAACTGAAACGGCTGCTGTTTTAAAAGTGTATGTAAGAGCCTACACCGATTTTAGTATCAGTTTCCTCTGAATGAAAGCACAGGATGTGATATGTTTTGCTGATACAAAAAAAAAGACAGACTTTAGGAAGCGAACAGGCCATTTGATCTCTGGTGATTTAAGTCAAGCTATCAAATGATCATATCTTAGTAACACTTAACAGCTGAACAGTAAGTAGTAGAGGCTATGACAGACAAAATAACAAATAAAATTTTTGAGCTCTAAAAGGAGACACAACCTTGCCTATGAGGGTCTTGATTTACAGTAACACGATACCCCTTCATCTTAATGAAAAGTTGCCAAAATTCAAAGATGTCAGATATTGTGTTAAAAAATTAGAATAACTAATAAAACTAAGCCACTGGTGGCATGTAGTAGACTAAATTAGGTAGAGTACACATAATACATGACACCAACCACGTGGAAGGTAGATTGCTGTGTATCTCTACTGGCCTAAGGCATACACAGCAATTAAGACAAAGCTTGTGCTCAATAAATCTGATCAGATGAAGATACAGGCAAAACGAAAGTGAACAACTAACAATCAAAAATGCCTGGGACTTGCAAAAAGTACCACATCTTAAAGCTCTTGGGACAGAATTAATAAGTGCCTACAAAATACACTTGGCAGAAAAATGATTAGACAGAAGCCATAATTAGTACAATATTTCATAAAGGTGAACTCTTTAGAAAGTTCCTTCATTGACTTTTTTGTAAGGTTGTACAATTACAAATACGGTTAAGATTTTAAGTACTTGTCTCCCACTCAATTCCTGATGAATTCAGCCTTTTGAAACAAGTTATCCTCTGAAAGTAAAAGGCAGATACTGCCCTCCTGAACAGAAGGCAAAAAGCACTTAAGCATTAAAACTATATACTAGGTTGCAATTTTATATCTGCTTTTTCTTTCAATATTGTGTTTGATTCAACAAAATTGTAGAGTTAGGCTTTACATTTACGGAAGTTGATTTCTACAGACTCAGTGAAGTCAAGAGAGTTACAGAAAGGATTAATTTTTCTCATTCTCACCTGCAGAACCATACTTCATGAACTGTTCATAATTAAATATTTAAATAAACCATAAAGATGAAAGAAGTAATGGACTTTCACAGATAGCAAGCTTCAGTCATGCTTATAAAAAGAATAAACCCCAAACATTTATTTTACAGCATAGTAGCAACTTAGAGGTTAAATATAAGCATTAAAACATTAATCTATTCAGAATTTCAGTTTCTGGAAAGCAGCAGTCATCAGACATATGTCAGTATGTATCACCAAAATAAATTTACAAACAATCTGAGCATTGCTTATGTAGTAACTTCAATTTATTTCTTCTTAAAGCAACTGGCTTAACACCTGTTCTTTAACAAGTATATAGCTGTATCAGCTGTTTGACTAAATATAGTTAAATCAACAGCTGGAGACGCCTTTAATTAATCCCTTCGAGTTCTTACAGGATAACTATTTTAAGAAAACAACTGCAATACAGTAACATGGTTAAGCATTAAGCATGTTAATTCCGCTATATTTAGGTCTTAAAAAATACTCAAGTCAAAAGAAATGTCTTCTAGAATAGGTACAGCCTAAAAAGCAATGAAACAATGTCATTAAATACTAGAAGCTGTGAGGTGGTTAGTAAATTTCTGCCTTGTTCTGTAATTTTCTTGACATGCTGCCCTTCTTTCCCAAAAAATAAACTTAGGAAACATTCCTGAGACTGTAAGGCAGTGATAAAATGAGTCTACCTTTTCCCTGAGCCCAAAGTAAGGCTAAATTTCAATCTAAATTTTGGTAATAATAGATGGAAAAAGCTGAGTCTGGTTCTGGTAAAAGAGAAATTATTTTCATGTCTCCTATGTGGTAATTTTTCTCCTGAATTATCATTTTCTTTGTATTATTCACACATAACTGCAATTTATCACATCCTAGAATACAGACGTTAGCCCTCATTTTTAACAGGAATCTGAGAGGGGAAAAAAAGTTATATACCACACTGAACTTCATTGACGGGCAGAACAAGCATGGTATTTCAAACAGAAGTTCACAGGGTTTCCCTAAAAGCATTTTAAACTCTAGGTAAGAGCAGTCCTAAATACTTTATGACTTTTTGACTTTAATACCACTGAAACAACCTTTTTTGACTTTGTGGCAGAACTTTATTATCAACAAGATAAAGGTGTCAAATCTGAACAATTTTTTTCAAGAAAACTTTAAACAACTACTACTACCACAAAGTAACATTGATTTCTTAGTGAGAACAAATATTCTTCTTATTAGTTCTAAAAATCCAACACTAACTTCCCAATTAATATCAAAACCCATATAGTGTAATTAATACAAAATATTGAGACAATGAATTTAAAATACCATATAAATGTTTTAGTTAATTCAGAAACACATAAAAATCATAAGCTATGGCCATCTGTGCCTGCCAGTTAGAAGGCAACTCTAAAAATACAAAAGTATGCAGAAGCAACAGTCGCCAGTAACTCCACACAGTGCTTGTCAATCAAATTACTGGCAACCCGCAAGTTTATATGTAACGCAGACACTTTATTCCGCTTATTAATTGTCTTATGTGTTTAAAAGTTAAGTTTGACATATTTGACTTTTATAAAGATTGAACTATTAACATGAAACTATGAAACAAGAAAATAAAAAGGTTCAAGAAGGAAAGTAATGATTCTCATGTTTCTAATAACGGTATCATAAATACAAATTACTTACACTGTATTTGATTTTGAGCATTACCAGACTCATTTACATTTTTGCTTACATACATTTATGTAAAACATAACTATAAGCAAAATCTGTGTTTTCAGCTGAAGAAAAATGACCAGAACAAATTTACTTTCACTTGTTTTATAGCATTCTGTACAATGGAACCCAATTCAAGTGGGTTCCTAGTAAAACACTTGAAATCCATTTTCCCCACACAACTAGTTATGTGGACATTATGGCCCAAATTAAATGGGTGTTCTTCCCCAAACTAAGTAGATGAAGACAACACCTAAAAATAAAGACTTGCTTTAGGGAACATGGAAAGAGTGAAACACTACCATAATTTATCTTAATTGCTAGTCATCTTATGGCATTATATCATAAAATGCAGTTTTTATATAATCCTTTTGTTGCACAGATGAACCCAGCTCCTTAGGATGTAGAACAGTACTGAATTACTGAATATATGCCTATTTATCTGTATTTTTTAAAATTAGCTTTATATTGTGTCTAATCTGGTGCTGTGAAATCAAGTATTTGAATGTGATTCTCCCAACAAAATAGAATATCTTACTGCAGTTGCTTGGGAAGAATAAACTTGTATCTAATTATTTCCTCCATTCTCCCACTATGCCAATATACACTGCAATGAGACAATTACATGGGGAGGAGCAGGAGAGAGGTAAAAGAGAGCTCTGTTGGCTTCTACCTCCCCGTAATTTCTCAATCAATATTTGATCACATCAGCTTATTATCATCCGGGATAACTGCTATGATGCTACCAAATAACATAATTCTGTTCCTCAAGTTATTCTTACCTTGTTTCGGGTAAAACCCTAAAATATTACCTACCCAAGTTGACCACATTAGAAAAGCACAATTTGGCTTAAAGAAGTCACGAGAACAAAAATATTCCAAAATTGGGATTGTAGGCAGAAATCAATTTTGGGAGTCCCTCTCCTGTTTCAGGATATGAAAACACTGCTGGCCACTACTGTGCAATGCAGGGATCCCTCCCTGACTTCAAGCTGGATTACACAATATCACCTCTTCCAATCACCGGATGATTCTGTGGGCTACCTTTACAGCCCAGGAACGAAATGGAAATTTAAAATTCCTCCTTTCTGCCAATGGGAAAGTGTGTGAACTTTCCTCTACCATCTTTCATGCTGCTATGACTTTGTGAGATTTCTGCCAGCCTGTTCTTTCAGACTGTCAAAGTGTCTCTGCTAAGAAGCCGTATGCCTCAATTCATTAACCTCTCCCTAAGGCAGTATCATCCATGAGCATGCGCAAAAGGCACACGCCTTTCAATTCTGCAGGTCATTTACAAAATATCCAGCCGTACACCTGAAGAACACTACTTACCACCAGCTGGACTTTGCTTCAGCAATCTGAGCAGAGCAGTCCAGCTAATTTTCTGCCCACCTTGCAGATCACCTATCCAAGCCACCTATCTCCAGTTTGTACAAACAGACTGTAAGAGATTACATCAAATGCCTTCCTAAAGTCAAGGTAAACAACATCCACCATTCTCTCCCCATCTACTGAGACACTCAGTTTATCAGAGAGGACAATAACTTGCCCTTAATAAATTCCGATCACACTCTTGGGCTTCCTGTGCCTGAACATGGGTTCCAGGAGGATCTGCTCCATCATCTTCCCACAGACCGCAGCCTGGCTGACCTGCCTATAGATCCCAATACTCCTTCTCACCTTCCTTGAAGAAGGAGCTGATGTTTCTCTATTTTTCCCTCTTCACTTGAGATCTCTAAAGGCAATCACCTTTCAAAGATGAGCAAGGAAACAGCCTTGTAATGACAGCACCCAGCTCCTGTAGGATGCAGGGATACATTGTACTCAGTTTCATAAATGTTTATACATCAAAATTGCTTAAGTGGTCCCCAGTTTGACCTGTACAGTGGATAATACTTCAGCCCTCCAATTCTGCCACTAAACTCAGGGACCTGGGAAGCCCAAGGACAGTCCTTACAACAAAGAGGCAAAAAAAGCCTTGAGCGTTGCTTCCATGTCCTTTTGTACCGGATTATTTTGAAGTCTAAGCCTTTTCACCATGTTTGCCACCCTCTTAAGTTTAGTACTGTCTACAAATAAACACACATTCTTTCCACTGCTAATAATGTAAATACTGAGTGACACAGGCTTTGAGAAAGACTGAATGACCACCTACTTCGAGAGTAAACCATTAAAACAAATAACACTAAGTCCAATTCTCTATTCATTTGTAACCATGAAATGATGCTTGTACCTGAACCAAGCCTTTCATTTGCTTATAAGATGATGTCAAACAGTGTCAAAAATTTTTAACACTTTCAGCAAGTTCTGTCAGATCAGCCCTAGTTACATAACAGGAGTCTCCTACTAACAGTTGTGCAGATCTCCAAGGACCTTAATGTTGACAATGCATTCAGAAAAGTCTGTTTCATTTAAAGAGCAATCTTTGCCAGTCTTTTGAGACTCCCTAATGAGCATATGTAGAGTCTTACTGATAATTGCAGGATAACCGCAGCCACGGTTACAGCGTATTATCAGGCATCAATGCAGCTTCCAGGGGGCCAAGGTAACTTTCTCAAAAATCATGAATACTGCTTAGATTCCTACAACAAAAATCCTGACACATCTACAGAAAATCATAGTCAGGCAACTTCTACTTCCTGTGGGATCCCAATCAATACTCTATTCCAGCTCCCATAGCTCATTCTTGCACAACACACTGCAAAGAGTCAACTGCAAATTCTAATCAGTTAACTTTAAAAAACTACCATTTCCAGAGCACTGGGCTTTAAAGATGCAACAATACTGCAACACATAAAGAACTGCGTAGAGAGAATCTGTATCTGAAGAGGCTTTGTCCAGAGTTCTTTATGCAGCTAATGCAAGAAAACTTAAATCACAAAAGCATTAGTCATTTGTGTTGATGCTTCAAGAAAGGGCCTACAGCCCACTGCATGTTTTTCCTGATCAGAACTCCTGCACTGCCTGAAAATGCATATTTATCCTTCCTCCTGCATTGCAACATTTAGTCATTATACTAAATGAGGAAGGAGAGCTTATTAGATATTGGCTGAGAAAGGCTGAAGAAAGTATTTTTGGATGTTAGAAAAAGCATAAACTATTGATTTCTCTATGTACTGCTTACATTACCTTGATTCATGTAAATTTAATCTTTTCCTCCTAAGAGGAAACCAATTTAGTTGCATTTACATAGGATATATCTACATTTTTCCTCTCACACTCTGTCCTCTTTAGGAAAAATGTAGCTATGGCAGAGATATTTAAAGATCAAAAATTGAGAAAAATAAAACCCAACAGGTAGAGAGAAGATATAAAGGCACAGCAAGATTTCAAGAGTTGTGTTTGCATCTAATTTCTCATTAACCAAGAAGTCTGTAAGAAAAAGGCACCTTTAGAACGAACAAACTACGCCTATATGAGACTTTATTAATTACCAACACAAGATTATAATTTTTTTCAAGTTGACAAGTGCCAGCTGGCATAGGATCTGAGAGGTTACATCTTTGGCAACAAGACAATCAGCTTTTCAGATACAGATCAATTGTTTAAATTCAGTTCAAGCTAAGCAGGAACTGATAGCCATTCCTCATTAATAAACACAAGTGATGTGATGGCTTCTATCCAGTTGTCAATGCAATCTCTTCAGGAACACTGTGCTGAGTTTTCAAAATCAGAAATTCTGGAGAACTTTGATATATTTTTCAGTAATTATTCACAGGCATTCCGGCCACCTCTGTGCTTCAACTCCATATAGAAACTGAAAAAAACTTAAATTTTCATTTTTAGAAATGTTTGTGGTTTTGATTTTTTTTCTTTTTTTTAGTAAATTGCAAATACTTTAGAACAAGCCATACTCAGTTGCGCTTCATCATTTTCCCACTTGTTTATATCACTTTTACATTAATTCTTACCATGTGGCACGTCTGGCACTGAATGGACAGAGTGAGAATAAAGCCCACAAACTGCAGCTTGTGAGAGACAGCTCTGCGAGGAGTAGAGCAGACGTAAGAGAAGAACCAACTGCATGCATTTCATGCTCAGTGTGCAAGGCTTGACAGGCTTGTCCTATTTTGACAGGCTTTTATCACTTTTTACACACAGCTGAATCACAAGAAAAGCAAGCTCACAAAGACATTGATATTGCTCACAAAACTGCAGACTTGTCTGTGGAGTCTTGGGGTTTGTATTTGTTTTTTGGTTGGTTTTGTTTTTGCTTTTTTGAGGGTTTTTTTGGAGGGTTTTTTTGGTTTTTAAGAAAGCTAAATTGAATTCCTGGAATATATTCCAAATAATGAAGAAAATCTAACACATCCATCTTTAAGGAGTCATGTATCAGGACATCCCTGAGAACACAGCAAACTAGGCTAACTAGCACAGCGTACAACTGGAGATACCAAGACAGGGTTTTCTTATCATTGCTATCAAGCATTACCTGTTAGAGTAAGACATTTCTCCTATATACTTTTTAATTGAAAATATATATTCTCAATATTTATTTGAATAGATATATATAGGGGTTTTATGTTAAATCGGCTACCTCTCTTAGACAATCTAAATAGACTTAGAAATACTTAAATATTTTCCCCTTGTTTTTTTGGATACTAGAGGTTTCTTTACAGAGAAGAGCTTAATGAAAAGCAAAAAGGTCAGCAAACAAAACCAAGATTAAGGGATAACCTCTTCTATCAAATCACAGCCTACCACTGAAGTCAGATTTGAAAAAAAACTGTTAAGCAACTCATTCTGCTTATTCTCTGGAATACCTATTTTATCAATATTTGCACAGAAATATGTTCAGTCCCATAATCCCATCTACTCCATCTCTTCGACTCCACCAATCTTACTGAGTCTTGCTTGCTATCATAGTTTTAGAGATATGCTGTAATTTTGCCATGGCAGTATGGTTTTCATCAAATCTAGGCTTTCCTCTGAAAATATCACAAAAATTGTATATATTCTCTTTACTTTTATTATCTCTCATTGTCAAGAATTTTAAAATTTCTTCATGTTTTGCGATTTAGAAACAGTCCAATAGAACACCTCTTCTTTGCTTTGCCATGATGCTACAACTTAGTGTTGTTACAACTGGGATTTGATCACTCCCTCACTACCCTAAACCTAGTGTTTGGGATCTAGAGTCTCACATTCTTTTGCCCAGCTGACAACTGTTGAATTTGTTCCATCTGGAAGCTTCCTGGGGCTCCTTTTCAGAAGAGGAGAAAAGCAGGAGAACTCATTCCGTACTTCCAAGAAACTAAGAATTCTAAGAAATCAGAACATTTTTATTAATTCTTCAGTCTTTTCTCCATCGGTTGTAGGAAAGGTAGTTACAAAATGTTGGCTTCTCAAGAAATCACAGGAAAACGAAGATTAAGGTTTCCTTCAATAAACAGGAACACCAGAACCATCAACACAATAGGGTGTGCCAACTCTGTGCAGTCAACAGACAAGCATCTCATCAACATAAATTTCAAGATCTACTTATGTTTCAGCATAGCAGCTAAAATAGACTGCAATTATCAATTGTGTTTTGTTGAACTGTGGTACATACACTTATCATTCCAAATTCAAAGTGACACGTTAGCTTGTATCAGTAACAAAATTATTTTGAAACAAATACATAGAAATACCTTGAAATCTCTCTATATGGGACAGATATTTAAGACAGAGCTTTCAGACCCTAAACCAGAATTCCCAACAATTGTGTTACTAGTATATAATCTTACGTTGCAATATATGGTAGTTCAACAAAATTGGACCTACTTCAGCAACCTTTTTTTCTTTTGTGCTCATTTTCATCAGATTTTTCACTCTTCCAAACTAAAAGATGCTAGAGTAACCATATATTATTCTGCAGTTAATACCTTGGTACATCAATATTTAAAAGCACCCAGCTGATTGGTTATTTCCTGTCAGGGAAAAAATACAGGATTTTCTGGCAACACCTACATATGCCAAAAAGTCTGATTTCCTTGGAGTATCAGATACACTTTACTGAACGTTTTTTAGAATGAATTTGTTGTGGTCATCAAGCTTATTTCCAAATAAGTACCAAAAAACAAACAAACATGTCTAAATTCTGTTCTAACAGGGAAACAAATGTTGCGGTCATCTCTGTTTTGCTATTGCAACATGCATATTAAGAAAATAAGTAGCTGGAAAGAAGGCCATAGAAACAAGGGAGAGACTAGTGCTAAAATGAAGAAAGTCCTGAAAGCAGGCAAAGAGCAACTTTGCGCTTTCTTTTCTGTAGTTCCTTCTTACACAAGGAACAAAAAACATTTTAAATTGCATTTTTACAATGCCATTTCTTGCTTTCACAGTGCTACTAACAATATAGTGTTGACTTGTTTCTCTATTTTTGTGAAATTCACTAGCATTTCAGATTAAAGAACGATTCTCTCTAAACTGGCAAAAGAACAAAGATTATTTTGAAGTGGTATTTCTCTGCATTCATAGAAGAAAACAAGTATGAATTACAGCTTATTCTACCTTGCACCACTATTGGAAAGTAGAGAGCTACTTTAAAGACTTGAACAAAAGGGAATATTGATAATAACGTCTAAAACCAATAATCAAGCTCTGTATCAAAAGCAAGAACAGATCTCTGTAATGAGGGAAATGGAGATCAAAACAATGATATGAAAAAAACCCACACTTGGAAACAGGAAGACTTTTGGTAGTTTCAATTTAAAAGAGAATTGAAATCCCAGATTTCAATTCAAGTACCTTTTTTTTTTTTAACAAATACCTAATAGAAGCCACAAAAAATTTGAATACATGAGAAAAAACTTAAACTTTTTTATTTTTTCAAGGCAAAAAAAGAACACTGAGTAAACTGCAACGAGCTGGTAGTCCTATTATCCTCGAAAAAAAACCTAAACTAGTCATACCGATTTTTCTGCTATTAGTCATACAATGTGTCTTGAAAATGGTCTCACAAATTTCCATTTGATCTCTCATCCAAGCTTATGTACCATCCCAGTAGCAACCAATTATCTACACACAATATATTTATATCTCAAATGTATATATATTTTTTTTTTTTCTACAATACAACATAGATATCTACTGTTTTGAACAAAAACAAATGCAAGCACAACAAGCTGAACACCTCGCACTCTGTTCCTTTCTCACCTCTATTCAATTTCTGTCCTATCTTCTTTTACACAAAAAAGTTTTAAAATCACATATTTTCTCTCCAGGGAAATGTTCAGTCCTTATATCTGTGATTTTCTCTGCAACACAAAGTAAGCTTTTAAGCTTAGTCATGTTCATAATCAAAATATACACATGCAATTCCACATACCTCCTATTATTTGCATTTAAAGTTGACAGAGATGCAAAGAAGTGAGCAGATTGAAGCCTGTAAATGAAAATAAGCCAAACCCCACAAGCTCAGAAGGACCCAGAAAAAGAAACAGCTTAGCAATACAATAAAAGAATGCCTAGGAACTAGATACAGATTTGATACAGATTTCTGAGGATCTTCATATGCAAGAAAAAGGGGTCCTTCAAATAAACTGTTCTTCATTATAGTATTTTTTCATAGTTTCACTGTACTCTCGAGCCAAAACTTTCCCAAGAAACTCTTAAGAGATCCAGTTGCCTCCTCTCTTGTCCATTAATATACACCAGCATCTTCAGATACAGGCAAAGCACCACTGCCATGCTGTGAACTTTTAACTCAAAAAGCTTCTTCCATCCATAGTTTACAAAGACTGACCACGATGACTAGGGCTTTATGATGAAATCAGCACTTTGTGATGTGGCAAATATGACTTCTTTTAAGAGAAAAGCAGAGTAGGAAAATGCAGACTGGAAAGTAAATTCTTCCATATATAATTCCGTTTATTTTTGCTCAAGTTATTTGAGGCGGACAGGATAAACAAAATGAACAGTCTACATTTGAAAGCAAAATATGATGTGTTAGTAGCCCAACTATTTAATAACATGTAAGTTTTAAATGTATTTAATTTGACTGACCCTTAAATTATCTTCATTGGTTAGAGCAAGGTGGTGGGTTCCACACATTACTGTCTTAAGTCACTTAAGATTTGAATGCGATGATGCTTGTAGGTCTCTTTCAACTCAGAATATTCCGTGATCTGTGACTTCAGTGATGAAAAACTCTTTAATAACCACTGAGATGCTGGTTTTTTTCCTCTTCAGGTAAATTATAGAGAGTTTAAAAGGACTATGTCTTACACACAATCTATACTTTGAGTTCTTCTGAGGGATTTAAATTAGAGCTTTAATCACTGAGTTACATAACTATCCCATGTTTGGTTGAGCGTTTATTTAAAAACAACCAACATATCAACATCTTTCCTTGAGAATTTCAGAACTACTCAGTCCAAAGAGGCCAGACATGAGCGAGTAAAATCTTTTTCTCCCCTCAATAAAGAAAGACATAACAATACAAACAGCAAATATTCCCAGACTCTTAGACAATGTTATTTTAATAATACATATCATTTTCATCTTCAGCCATCTGAAATATTTACATGCATGACCAGATGACAAAACATGCAATTATTTCTTTTGACTATTCAATTTGTGAAGATAACTTGCCAAATTAGTTATACAACCTGTAATACTTGTCCACTGAGAGTCATTAGAGCTTCCCCAACCGACATCACTCTTCCATCAGCTCAGTGATTTTCTGGTATAGATCAAAAGCTGTAACAGCCCTTACTCTGTTCTCAAGTGTTTAAACTAAACCAACTTAGTCACTAATTTCTTCAGGTTTTCAACATAGTTTCTCAGAACATTGCAACAATAAAAGCTTTGAAAAATAAGACATTAAATTATGTATTTCTAACCTTAGACATGAAATCCTAGATCAACCCAAGAGAATTTACGAAGTGTATTAGTATCTTTCCTTTGTTCACACCTCCCACAGCAAAAACAAGCACACAGCTAAGGAGAGCCCTTTGCTCACCAGAAATTTAAACACATATTTAAATACTTGGCTAACTAAATTTCAGTACTGTAAAATGGATCATTCCATAAAACTTGCTATTGATAGCATCATCTCAATTTTGCCAGTTATAATAGCTGTGCCTTTCATGTGTGTCTGTATGCGAAGAAATTAAAATATTTTTTATAAATTCCAAAAAAGCTTTACACCAGAATACCCTCAGCCACTTTGTGACAAGGCAATTCAATCACCAGTGTTTTTATTCTGAAGCTAGCAAACTACTCTCTGTACTTTTGAAAGTTGATCAAAACAGTGCCACATCCTAATAAGAAAAGCCAGCTACTAAGGTGCTAAATAAATACATGAAATTAAAATACCCAACCACCATAAATAGTACCCTCTTTAATGTTAGATGAGGTTTCCAAGCAAACTGATGCACACCGAAATCCACACGTAGTATGCCATATCAAGATATTAAACCGTCATCCTCTGTAGTCTTTTTTAAGACCAGATACATATTAACTATCTCAGGCCATCAACAACATTCCACAATCTCCTCAGCAAGGCACAAAACACATCTGATTGATTTCTAATGTCATTGTCTTTTAGGGCACTGATCAACCTAATAGCATGCATCTGTATTTCTGTTGCTGGCACACATCACTCTCCCTCACAGCCAACACCGTTTGCCTTAACTGGCCTTTCTAACAAACACTCTTCTTGCTCCACCATAATGACATCACAAGGTAAGACACAGGCTTGTTCGGGGGAGAAGGGAGTTCTATAGAGGAACTGGGAGATCATTTCAATGGAAGGGAGACAGACATTTATAGAGGCTGGGTTAATATTCAGCAGATGTACCTTGCAGCAAAAGAAAATGAATGGCTACAGGTCTGGAAAAAGGAGCATGTAATTTACTGGGTTTAACTTTGTGCCTCCCTTGCCTTTGAGGGCTTGCAACAGACAGAACAACAACATATGGCACAAACTGCAGACTTGGTGTAGTCTCTGAAAATCAGCAGGTACACATGAATATTGGTGAACCTCCATCAAGACCTTTTTATTCCAATTTTCAAATTATGTACTGGCAAAGGCTGTGTGTTCACACTGAGACCTAGTCTGCCAGGCTTGAGTACACTTAGCACCATTTGATCAAGGTAAGATTCACAATGCAACTTCTCATTTCCAGTAACAATCAAAGAGGACTTAGAAGAAAATTAATTTGCAGAAAATCCACTTTTAATACACCTCTCTGTAAAAGATTTATGTGGGGGGACAGTGTCTTAGAAGACATCAAGAAAAAGTTCCACTGCAGAAAAATTCACACAAAACCAAACTCCGCATTTGCCTACTTGATATTAGGCTCAGAAAACAACCAAATGGTTGCTTTACAAGAAAGTTCATATGGTTTAATATGCACACACTGAGATTTAGCAGTACCTACTTTACAAGAAACAAAAACCAACCCAAACCAAACAAGAATCCAGGTCGCAACTGTGAATAATAACTCCACTGTTAGCAATGTACCAGCAACCTTCATGGCATCTACTAGGCTCTTTTACCAGACTCCCAATTACCTGCATTCATCCTGCAGCTTATGGAACATCTTATTTAAAATTTGTAATTTCAGGTGGCTGGTTTAAGGTATCTGCAGTATAGCAATACCTGCACTTTTTGGCACAGTAACACACACTTGAAAACATTTTCTTAGCTATTTTATTTAAACAACTCTCAAGTGATAAAGCTCAAAAGTTTTCTAGATGCTTGTTGCTGTGGTTTGCAGAAAATATCCATTGGAGCCAAGCAATTTTAGGAGATGCACTGATTACACTATTGTGAATGTGTTTGAAAAAGAGAAAAGCAGCTGCAGGAGCAACTCCTGCTTCCATTCTCTGCTAACACAATTTCTTCTTTTCTGCTTTTATCAGTGACATTTGTTACTGAAAGATATCGACCTAATCTCCACTGTACAGCACATTTTTCTGTATCATTCACGTGTAAGAAAGGGGTAAATGCTACTCAGAACATCAACGAAAAATCTGAAAAAACTCACGCTGCTTTTATAGTCCCTTTTCACATAAATCATGTAGAGCTTTAAAGAGTGACAATGACTTAAATCACAGGGGATGTTTAAAAGCATAGAATACTAAAGTCTTCAGGCAAATACTTACAAGAACAGCATTAGGTTTTAGACAGAAAAGACTAGAACAATAGTGAAAGTTATGACAGTACTCTTAAACCACAGATTATTAAAGTGTACATGTCTTTTCTCAAAGTCTGCAGGAAGCCACTGAACTCCTGCCACAGTCCTGGCTTTTGGTTCAATTTTCAGTAACTGTCATTAATTTTCAGTGTTATTCCCAGGCCAGCAAGCACAGAAAAATCTAAATTCTCTTGATAAACTCTTCATTGTGATATATAATAGTGGCAAATCTACTCCAACCATTTCTTTGTGAACTATTTCCTAACTTTCTGCAAAATAATTAGCCAGTCTGTGACAGAATGTATTGCCACCAGGACCTAATTTGTCCCAGTGCCTTCTATGAGTACTACATAATGTTGTTCAAACACCACTATTGCACTAAGCATTTAAGGAACAGGTTTTCCTATATAAGCATACAACTCCATCTAGGAGAGTTTCCCAACAGACATTTTGAACCCAAACAGAAACACATTAAGTTAAGAAGTTTTTTACTAATACAGCAAAATACCTATTCAATACTTTGCAAGTGAATTACATTTTCCGTAGTCCACATAATTAAGACAATGATGTTTCATAGTTTCATCTTTAGCTTGTCTTCGTTTTGCCTGTGCTATTAGCTCCTGCCAAGTTACATGCATATCTTTAGCATGAATGACTGACCAACTTCCGAACTCTTATCATTTAGCTACAACTACAGGAAGGGAATAGATGATATCTAACACCAAAACACTAATTTTATCCAGAATGCCATTAATTAGCTTATCTCCTTAACCACACCAAAGCTTTCTTTGAAGTAAAAAAGAAGTCCTCCTGAAGTGTAGTCTGGTCTGCTGCCCAGAAGGCGAAATGCTGTGCAGCCGGTGTGTACTGAGCCATGCTTAGAGTAAAATGCTAAGCTCCCCGATTAACCCTTGGGTTAGCCCGCAGAGCGCCGGCTGAGCCGCCTGACAGTCCCGAGGCGGTGACGGCTGAGCGCAGCTCCGCGGGCACCGGCGGTGCCGGCGCACACGGCGGGGTCCCGCGGGTGACTCACGGCATTCCCAGCCCGCCGGTACAGGCACGGCACCGCACCACTGGAGGCATCGCTAATCCCCTGCCTCCTAAGGCTCTCTCACGGCATTAGTTCCACACTGAGGAACAGCTGTCGGTTTTATAAACTTCCTTACAGGTTCACAGGGCTTCCCAGGCTTATGAGGTAAACGGGATTCGCGCCTCGGCTGCGAAGGGTAAGGAGGTTAACGCTCCTTCTCCTCTTCCTCCTTGGCTCTTCCTCCGCCCGGCGCCGCAGCGGGCGCTGTCCGGGCTGTCACCCTCCGGCCCCGTGACGGGCATCTGTGGCGTGCCAGCTGTCGGGGGCCGGTGTCGCCGGGCACTAGCACCCACCGCCCGCCCGGGAGCGCAGCCCGGCCCCGCGGCGGGCGGGGGAGCGAGGGGCGGGCGGCACAAAGCGCCTCCTCCGCCCGCGGCTTTGTTCGCGGCGGGGCCGCGCGCCAAGCCCCTGCCGCAGCCCCGCTCCGCCGCCGCGCCGCGCGGCTCGGCCCAGCCCCGCTGACAACACTCCCCCGCCCTCACCCCGCTGTGTCCCCGCCACGCCACCGCCTCCTCGTCCTACCTTGGCTTTCCCAGCCTCCAGCTTCTTCAGCCGCTCCTCGTCCTCCATGGCGTCTGTGCGGGAGAGCAGGGTGTTACCGGCAGCAGGAGGAGGGGCTCGCCCCGCGCCCTCCCCTCAGCCGGGACGCACACGCTCGCTGTCCGGTCCGGTCCGGTCCCGTCCTGTCCCGCCTCACAGCGACGACAGCTGCCGTGGTGGGGCCACCGGCGCCGCCATCTTCAGCTCCACGTAAACACGCGGCCGGGGAAAGTGACGTGTGGCCGCCTCTGCTCCTCCTCCTCCCGCCGCCGCCAGCCCCTCCTCCCCGAGCGCCGGCCGCTCCCGGCGCCTCTGCCCGCCGGCGACCCCCGCCCGCCTGGCTGCCGCCGAGTCTCGCCCGAGCCGCCCCGGAGGAGCGGGTTCGGGCCCTGCAGGGCAGCGGCGGCGCCGGGGGCAGCGGGCGCGGACAGCAGCGGCGGGCACACCCCCCTCCACACCCCTCTCCACACCCCCGCGCCCTGCGGGCAGAGGCGGGGGGCTCCCGCTGCCCACAAAAGAACAGCGCTGCCCAGGCGTCCGGCGCTCGCTGGGTTGCGACACGGGGATCTGAACGGGCAGCACCGAGCTCTGCTGCCCCGCTAACCCCGTGTGTCTGGCTTGAAGGCGAATTCTGACAGTTGTGATTTTCCAGGTGTTGTCTTGCTCCTGCGCGCGGCTCACTCAATAGCAGGGATCCTACAGCTCGGTTTAAAGCTTGGCAATACAACGAGCTTCCCGAGCGTGTGCCGCAGACTGTGTAAGGATGACAACAAAGGATGTGTAGCCCCCCTCCGTTAAAATTACTTTCCATGCACTCGTCGTGCCAGACGGGCTGGAAGAAGTGTGTTAAAAGCACAATGGGGAATATGGCACGTGGCAATTAAATGCTCATACAATTTCTATACCTCAGCAAATACAAAGCAATATCCTGAGATAATTTGATAGTGTACTTAATGTGTGCCTTGAAAGGCTAATAGCAATTTGTATCACGTGGTCCTATTGTGCTTTTTCTTTTAGTTCCCCCTGAGGTGGGTTCCGTTTGTGATGGCGCGATGGATGGCACAGCCTTACACACAAAGGAAGAAAAAAGGCTTCCCAGGAACGTGTATCAAGCTGCAGTGTGAACGGATTCCTTATTCTGCATTTGGAATCATGCTGCTTTACTAAATGCAAAATTCAAAATCTTTCTGCATTAACTTAGATCTCAGCTTTGCTTATCTTTTGAACATGGTTTCTTTAGTACACGTTTTTTCCTTGCTTGAATCTTCCAGCAGGCTGGACACGCCCAAAAAACCAAACAAACAAAAATACAAAAGAAAACATTATTTGCACAGTATTACTGACCAGGAACAAGTTTTTTATAAAGTAAATGAGAGGTCCTAGCAACAGAATGCCACACCCATGTTACTACCAAAGTAATCTAAACTTACAGTCTGACATTTTAAAGAATTTTCCATTCCTCCTCCACATTACATTTCATGGAAAAGTCTGAAATAATTTGTTAATAGGTACAGGTAATGTGCATTCCTGTGTTTACAAAACAGTTTTCTCAACCTTTGGTCAAAAAGGGATGTATACCATTCATGTTAAAAGAAAACACCATCCATCATAGGGAATGAAAAATGTCTGCATTATCTGTTATTTCATAAAAGAAGCAAGCCATATGTTTAAGTTAAACTTCTCAGACTTTGCCATTTGACTACAGGAAAATCATGTTGTAGAGGAAAGCAGCAAATGAAAATGAGAAAAATTAATTAAAGAGGAAAGATTTTTATAGGAACATAATTTTTAACTCATTTCTTAAAAATGTGTTCCTAAGTCAGTAAAATAAAGTACCTCCTCAAAGCCTGTACAAATAGAAGTTTTTTCCCAGCAACTGCAAGGACCCAGAGACCCCTGAGGGAAAAATAAATCATCTTTTCTGAGTCAATGACATTCCTCTTGACTGTTAGAGGCTATTGTTGTAGAACTAGCTCTCAGATGTCAGTAAAATTTCACACACACACATGACACTTTGATAATAATTTATCAGTAAATATCCCATTTAGAAGATAATTACAAACTTCCCAAATCCAATAATTAAATGGGTTCTTGAGTTAATGCTAAGAATTGATGGACCTAATTTTCCTTTTAGTTACAGACATATATCCATGTAATTCTATTGGATTTTATCTTAACGCCTAATTCATGACTATGTAAGTCATGAAAACCATACTGACAGACTATAATAGAATACTGTGGAAATCACTACTAGATAGAAAATCCCAAGGAATAGTATTTCAATTTCCTCTCAACATTGGAAGAGCAGGACTTTCTCTCCTAGGGAAAAAAACCCAAACCCATACAGTATGATTTCCTACTTCAGTTATTTTAATTCCTCTTTTATCATTCATGCAGGGCAAGCTGACTGTAATTCACAACTTGGTTAGCCAATTAAACTTTCAGTTACAGAAAGGCATTCATCTTGTTTGCTTAATTCTCAGAATTGACTAATAACATTCACTTGCTCAAGAATGTGAGAAAGTGCCGAATAACTCTAACACTCATTGAATTCACATAAGTCAAACATGTAAACTGCTTTCGACAGCATATGCGAAGTGAAGCAGATTAGAAAGGTAAGAAACACAGACCAGACATTCTCCAAAACAGGAAGAACTGGTGTTTTGGTCTAGTCTTATTTTTATTTAGAATGAAATTTATTATTGAAAATGTTCGTACAAAATGCCACTGAACCAGCTTCACATATCAGACCTAACTTTTAGTTGTGCTTGTCTGTGGACAAGGACAAAGGCTTCTTCATCTACAGCATTTTCTCGAACAATGAAACTCCTCGTTCTTCCTACCTCTTCTGTTTCCTTTATTCACTGTTCAGAGAATGTATGCCTGATGACTTTCATTGTGGTGCTTTAGTGGACTGTGAAGCCAAAAGACGAAGCCTAAAGACCATGTGTGATAATCACGAAGTTCTAGTTAGGAAATTCAAAGTCTGTCACAGTCCACTGAAGCCAGGATCAGAGGGCTGTCAGATCATGACATGCTGCTGGTAAATCACATATGTAAATAATATGCCAAAATTTAAAAAATATCACAGGCATAAGATGATGATACCACCTCTTCCAACAGGTAAGGAGCACAGATATTGTATATTCTTAGGTATCATAACTTCAGCAGTACCTCTTAATAACAGTACTATCCAATTCTAATTTATTTTGTGCAACAAAAATACATATTAGAGTGAAAGACACCTATATGGATCACATAAGATTCCCTAATCCATCTTGTAAGAAAAAAAATCTGATGGCAGTCAGATATTTTCCTAGCACGAATACAATGACCATGTCACTTTCTGGTTTTTAATTTTAAACTTAAATTTTAATTTTTTTTTAGTTTTAAATGTCCATATTTGGTCAACATAATTCGTAAAGGAGTAGTCCTCCTGTTAATGGATATGTACCTTCTGATATGTATGTGTAGCAGAGTGATAGAGAGAAGACTCTTGGTCAGCCACGAGAAATATGACACTGATTATGTGGATTATTATGATTAGATTTGTTGCTAATACAGCATCTAAATGTTGTCAATGCAGTATATAATATAAGCAGATATAAAAGGTTATAATATTAGCAAATTTGGCTACAAATGAACAGGTTTACAGTCTTTGGCCTTGCAGAATTCAGAATTACAACACACCTATGTAACTACTTTAGGATTTTATCTTTGTTTTACCAGAGCTTAGCACCTTTACTCACCCACCCAAAAGTGAGTGTTCCCTGTCTCAGGGCTGGACATACCCTACAAGTGTCCCTGTGGGGCTGCGGATTCTCCAGGACTGCAACCTCGAGGTACCAGTTTGCTCAGCTGGCCCACTCTTGAGCAGCATTTTATAGGCTTTTGCAGGCTGATGTACACCAAAGTCAATAGCAATCACCACAACTCTCCCATCTCTGGAATGCATTGATTATGTGAGCATCCACAGCATTCCTCCTGCAATTCCCACCTAGTATTCGCACCTAAAGACAAACCATATTGCCCATCAGAGACAATGGCAAGGGGGAGGGGATGTTTGCTAAGACCTGACTATCTTTCATCACCGTCACAGTATGTCCAACAGTTCTGCTGTGGCTCTTGACCTGCTGTACAAAACCTACCTGGCAGGATAACACTTTCTATTATAGTGAAGATTAAAGGGATCAAGTGTGAAAATAAGAGGCACCTCTATCTGAGAGATGACTGTGGTGCAGGTTTTGTTTGACCAAGACATGCACCTGCTTCCACTGAACCTAGTGAGAGTTCTGTGGCAGATGGTGCTGCCAGTACGGAAAAGCCTCAATGCACACCTATCATAGTCCATCATAAACAGATTTACCTCCACCTCAGTGTGAGCTTGCACGAAGAATATGAAGTTGACTTAATGACTAGCTTACCTGTGCCTTTGTTACAGTCTGTTGTGCCAGCTCTGTCCCCCACCATCTGCTCTTCAGCTGCACTGAGCCTTGGCACTGCAGTCACCCAGAGTGCTGCTTGGTTGGCTTGCTTGCAGCAGGCAGGTGATTCAGGTAAATTATGTAAAGTTCCCGATTTCACAGACCCATTGTAGGTACTGCTAAGGGAGGACTACATAATTATGTTAATTGGCTGTTAGCAAGTGGAAGTCAACTCAAATTTCGGGTAGAACTTGGTCTATTGCATTCAGCTAGTCTGACTGCATGTTATCAAAACTTTCACCTCAGGGACATTTAGGTGTGTTATTTATGTTAGGACCAGCTTGTGTTTTAGAAAGAGACAAATGTTTTCTCCTTCAAAGCAGAGCACAACAGATGCCATTACAGAATAAACGATGAGGCTTGGTGGTTAAAAAGTAGGTGAGCTAGAGATGTAAGGAAAACCTGTTTTAAAAAGCATGGGTGTTTTTGTTGTTGTGTTTTCTTTTTTTTTTTATTTTCTGTTTCTTTGCATCTATTTTCTTTTGGAAATCACTGGTGAAGCATAGCAGTATGAAAAATTATTAAATGAGGCAACTGATGAATATTTTAGAATCCAGTTCCTATGTAACAGCTAAAATTTCTATTCTCTTACATGTATTTCTAAATGAAAGACAGTACCAAAGCCTATGAAAAACAGGTGCTGAGAATGAAAATGAAATGTTCCCATATAGGAAGAAACAATTAGAAAAAAATGTAATTTTAAACTCCTATCTGCAGCTGTGAAGTTAGACAAATCTATATTAACCATTGCAACCAGTGTCCCACCAAATGTCTGTGCAGCAAGCATTTTGTTTCTAAATTAAAGTAAATTTTGAGGTTTGTTATAAGAGGTGACAGAAGAAATCAGTCACTAAAGCCTTCTATTATATAATCCAGGCATTCATTTAATATATTAATAATTGTGGGCTTGCTAGCATGTTTCCGTCAGACACAATCAAGTTGAACACACAAAAGTGTTTCTCTTGTTTCCAAAACCAAACATTTGTCATCTTGCTGAAAAGACAGTAAAATAACTCATACGAAAGTGTTAAAACACAGATCTCTTGCACTGTTATGGTAATACAGCCCTCCTGGAGATGTGTGTCTTTCTTTTCTGAATGCTGGAATTGTACAGCTTATAGTTTGACTAATTGTAAACTCCACGTATCTCTTTGGATGCATATTTGAGTCTATTCCTTATTATTTAATTAAGTAAGACAAATACTCTGTTACTTGTTTGCTGCTTTGATAAAAATACTGTAAATAGGAAGAGGCAAGACTCTTTAGCTAAGGAGCTCTGTTAGATGAATAATTTATTCCGCAGGCATAGTATATCAAGGAAGGTAATTTAAGTAAGATTGCAACTAATATAGCTAATTAGTTAAGTGACCCAGAAGCTTCAAATTGGCACTTGATATTTGAGGTACCAACAAAGATTCATTTCTAGCAAAAATCAGTTATTTGTATCTGATATATGTAGAACTATTATAGTACATATTTCTTTAAAATTGGTCACAATTGTCCAAGCTTACATGAAGGTTCAAAATATGAATCTCTTCAGCCTACTGCATATGAAGGTATAAAAACAAGTTATTTTCTTACTCTTTTGCTATTTTATATGGTCAAGTGTAATTAATGAAACTCCATTTAAAACATGGAAGAAATTAATATTTTAATAGAATGTCCACATTTCAGCATAGTACCAATCACCAGTGAGAATACCAGTTTCTCTTCAAATTTGTCCAGGCTGTTCACCTGACAGTTCAGCATTACCAGTGTATTTACAGAAATTCCAAAATTTCTGACAGTGTCTGAGATTAAGTGCTCCAGGCAACAATTACAAAATCTGAAGAACCTATAGCTTCCTAAAACTTTAACTATTTTAATAAATTTTGGTGCTAAAATGGAAAATACTTGGGGTTTTTTTCATATTTCAGCAGGTCTCAAAATACATTAAAAATGCCATTACTTAAGAAGAATTACTTCTAAATCATTGCACTACACTGGGACTCATGCTTTTTTGAGCCCCCATTATTTATGGGGAAAAAACAGCTGGCATGTCAGGTCAGGTAATCCCATAAGTACTGGTAAGAACAAAGACTTTCCTACACTTAACTTCAGTACTCATGGGAAAATCTTCTGCCACCTCAAATAAAGAGTTCTGCAGGCACAGCAGAGCTGGGAGAAGTGCTTAGGACTTTCAAAGACCTCACTAACACCCTGGCAAAAGGATTTATTTCAGCCTGGAGAAGAAAAGGCTTTGGAATGACCTTATTGCAGATTTGCAGTACCTGAAGGGAGCCTACAAGAGAGATGGAAAGGGACTTTTTACAAGAGCATGTAATGACAGGACAAGGAGGAATGCCTTCAAACTGAAAGACAGCAGGGTTAGACTAGATATTAGGAAAAAATTCTGTACTGTGAGGGTGTTGAGGCACTGGAACAGGTTGCCCACAGAAGTTGTGGATGCCACATCCCTGGAAGTGTTCAAGGCAAGGTTGGATGGGGCTCTGAGCAACCTGCCTATGATGGTGGAGTTGGAACCAGATGATCTCTGAAGTCCCTTCAACTCAGGCCATTGTATGATTTCTGTGATTCTATGATTCTATGATTACTGAACTGCCGTGAAAATATGCTTTGTGCACTGCAAATCCTTCCAGACCTTACCCACGGGGGTGTGCATCAGGAGGTGGGAATGCGGTATGGTGGCTTTCCCACGGAGCCACATGCTCCTCCTTTGCCCCCACAATACCGTGCATCAGCGCCTGGTTGGGCGCTGCAGGTGCACCCGTGAGGACTTTACAGCAGATCCAATCGTTTACCTGTTGAGAGAGATTTATTGCTTTTCTTGTTAGCTCTTTTGTGAAGACAGAGCTGACTGCTGCCAGGTCCATGCCAGCAGATGCTCAAGGCCAGGGTGGATGGGCTTTTGAGTAGCCTGGTCTAGTGGAAGATGTACCTGCCCATGGTGGAGGGGTTGGAACTGGATTACATTTTGAAAGTCCCTTCCAACCCATACAATTCGGTGATTTCAAAACCCCACGCCCTGGTGCTGAACATTCTTTGAAGAACAAATTGTTTTCTACCTGCTCCTATAAACCCGGCGGTTTAAAAACTACATGAGTTGAGCACAAGTGGTTTGTAGCCCGCCGCTTGCCGCTGTGAATCGAAGCCTTGCTGTAAAAGGCTTTCGGGGGGACACACCTTTGCGGGCAATGGCTGGGACCAAGAGTCAGGGATAGTTTATCGTCTGCTGCCATCTTCTGGCGAGTGGCTCGGGTACAAAAAGACGTGGTGAGTAAAACGCCTCTGGAAACGCGGCCGCGCCGGGAACAAAGGCGGCCGCGGCTGTCGGCGGGTCCCGCCTGAGGCGGCCCGAGGGCGAGGGCAGGGCCTGTTCCGGCCGCCGGCCCAGCGCCGCGACTGTCGGACACCCGCGACTGAGGTGAAATTCAGAGGCTCTGAAGGGCCCCGCGGTTTGTGGTCAGTGCACGTGGCTCGCAGCCCGTGAGGTGAAAACAGATCCTCTATGAGGTTTGGTGGGCTGCCTTTGCAGGGCAGTCTAACCGGGCAAAGGGTTGACACACGGGGCCCGTCTTCTGTGCTGGAGCGAGGGAGGAGGACAAACCAGAGAATCCCTCTGCTGGAGGGACAGCAGCGAGCCCAAGTGCCTTCCACTGCCTGTCTGCAGCTGCAGCACATCGGGGAATTGTTACAAAAATCCCCTTCCCTAACAATTGTATGTCAGTCTTTCTAGTGTGAAATTCAGTTACTATGTATTAGTTCATGTATACATTATATACTGTAATGGAATGGAATAGTGGTACTTTTCTGGATGCTGTAGTATTATTCATGCTTCAGTAAAACAAACTAAGGCACTACCTGGCCCTAGAAGTAAACGCCTTTGTTTCTTGGAAGCTTAGAGCTGTCTATGAAGGATAAAGGATATGCCGGACAACCAAGATAACCACCAGCATCCCAGCCTCTCTGACATGTCTTTGAAACCCTCTCGGTGTCATCTTGTATCACAGATAACTGGCAAGACTGGCTCCAGGGACATCTGGATCAGTAGACAAGCAGCAAGAATCCTGCAAAAATATAGCTGCTTTGCAAAGTTTTGCTATGATTGCTAGTCAGCAGTGTGGGTGTCAGTGATTAGTCAAACTGTGTTGTACCTGAATGTATGAAGGCTAAAAGAACCTGTGTAAAGCCACATTCATCATGCCCCATGTTTGCTGGTACACCTCATGTGCATGAATAAATATTTACCCTTGCAATTCTATACTTTGTGTCCTAACTTCTATCCTTCATTGACATGGACCAGTTGTCTATTTTTATGACAGAGGTGAGGAGAATTGTCACACAGCTGCTGCGACCCCCAAATGTCTGAGCAGCACTGAAAATGGCAGATCCATGATTATCTAGGGCCAATCTGTACTGTTTATCCCTGTGTTGGGGTTATAGCTCAGTGTAAATAAAACAAAGCACTTACTGGACCACTTGCACGGGTAAAGTTAAAGCCTGGAAAGTTCACTTTAGGGGAGGAAAAAAACAGCTGGTCATTTGGGAAACTGCTTCTTTTTCCGGCCCCAGTGAAAGGACCTTGAGTAATTTTCCACTGACTTTATTTGTCCTTTGGAGGTGTAAGTTGCAACAGTTCTGTAGAAGCGTGGCAGATGTGTAGCTGGGTTGTTGTGAACAGGGGTTGTACCTCTCATGCCAAGATAGAAAAAAAAAGGGTTTCTGATGTAGAGAAATAAGCAAGACTGCTTAACTAGTAAACTTCTGTGCAGGACTTTAGAGCCAAAGGGAGAGAACAGAACAATGCCAGAACTTGACTTATATTTGCTAAAGGAGTAGCCTCAATCATATTGTTCCAGCATATTGCATGACCTCATGTTCACTGTATGTTCCAAGAAATGGCAGTATCTAAGGTCTGAAGTGGTTCTCCATGAGCTCTTCAACTGCTGTGGAGCTGGAAGTGATGCATGGTACTTTGTGTTCCTGTACTGCCACAAGTTTAGCTCTGTAAAGCTCTGACATTGTATTGCTGAAACATGCTGAGCATTTACAAACATGAGGAGACCTCATGGCACTCACTGTTGATTAAAAAATTGTGATTTTATCAGTGATCTATTCGATGTACTCTGGGTGTTGTGAATTAAGTTTTTTATCCCTCAGTAGGCAAAAGACAAGGATTGATGGATGTATGCATCTACTACTTCAAGAATATTAACAGGTTATTTCCATACTCTTGAAGGGTTATCACTGGGCTTTTTTATACTTTTTAGTCTAAATTCACTGACCTGACTTAACAGTGTGAAAATTCAGTGTCATGAGCATTATTTGTAACTTGGCTTCATGCCATTTGGGGGGAAAAATAGATTTAAAAAAAGATAAAAAAAGAAAAGAAAGAAAAAGGCTTCTGGAAGAAATTGAAGAAACAGATGTTACCAGGTACTGCTTTGGTGGGATGGTAGCTAAAGGCCTCTCCTCATGTCATGCATGACTTGCAAAACAGTGAACAGAGACTGGAAAGTGAATCAACTTACCCTAAAGTAAACATATACTGGGTAGGCACCTGTATTGGACTGTAATTTTTATCTCCATTAACTATATTTGTATATGGATAGCTACATTTAGATTACTGTACTGGGGTGTGTTGATCTTCAGCTAAAGTGTTTCCTAAATTGTTGATATGACACTTGGGGAAAAAAGTGGCTTCTCGGTGTTCCTTTTGGTGTTACTTCAGTGCCTATTTTCTGTTCTGAATCTGCATGTTTGTTGGCAATTATTACAAAGTAAGGGATTATATTTTGAATAGTGGTGGTTTTTTTCGAGGAAAAATCAGTTGCTGTTTAAAACTCAGGAACATTGCCAGACCTGAAAGGCCTGAATCTCATTCCGAAACCTATTTTGTCACTTTTGAGATTTTTACCTTTTGAAACTTACTTCATGAACATATTCAACAGGTAGATTTTGTAGAGTTCTTTAAAAAGGCGTGAAAAATCCAACTTTCACTGAATAGGACAAGGGTTTCATTCACTTCAGCAGCCTGCTTGCGTCACTGGCTGAGAAAGTGTGCTGAGATTTAGGACTTCCAATCTGATTTTTGGCACTAGGAGAGTGATGTCATTTCCTGAGCTGTGTGACCATGCTGGAAAATTACAAAATATGGGCTTTTTGTACAACCAACTTTATTTAAAAGCCCCAAAAATGACACATTATGGTGAAACGCAATTGAAATACATTGAAAATTACTTCACAATGTAAAGAGGAACTCTGAAAAGGTGTGCTTTTCACAATTCTGGATTTTTTTAACTTTTTGCCATAATAAGATTTTGTAAAATGGTTAATCTTTACAAAATAAAATTTGTGATTTCTTTGTAACATGGAACAAAGCAAACCAGAATCAGGTGTTGTGATAGCCCATTTTTATTGACAAAACCTCCTTTGGAATGGTATTGCTGTGGGAAAAAACCTAGATACTGTCCTTACAGGACCCCTTCCTGAACTCTTATTTAGAACACTTATTTATAAGGCATAAATGGGGAGTGTTTGGGGAAAAACATTAATGGAAAGTTCTGGATGGCATTTTAGAGACCATAATTTGTACTGGTTCTCAGGAAGGAGTGCATGAAACTGAATACTCTGAGACTGAGGTCATGTAGAACTGGGGAGATTTAGCAGAAGATTCAATTAATATTAGCTATTCCTCCTCTGAGGATGGGAGATTCTGTTTTACGTTTCTTAAAAATGATGCTTTGAAACTTTAATGTAACTTAATTTGGCTCCATGATAAGATTAAACATTCACGTATTGCACTTACAAGTTTAACAGTTTAGGCTGCTACTAACTTGTAGGATCAGTTTTAGCTGTTTAAAAAATTATTGCTTTCCTTTTCTTATTTTTATTATTATTTCTTTTTTTTAATCTGCAGCTAATGTGGAAAAAAATAAGCCTCAGTATATTCTTTTTCATTCAACTTGGTTGCACTGTATGGTTTTTCTTACCTCCACATGAAGAACCATTCAAGAAGAGTCATATGAGCATATATGCAGTTTCTGATCCCCGTGGCAGTCAGCTGATCAATACTCCTGAAGAACACTTTGCTTCTCTAACACGAGTGATTTCTAGCTATTAGATCCCTAATGATTTCTAGCTATTAGATTTTCTCTGTGGGCTCTATTCGGACTGGTGCCTACTTTGGCTCCAGAAAGAGGATAATAGAGTAGTGGTGGTGCAGAATCACATGAAGAGCAATTTGGCATGTGCCAGAATGGATGTCATAATAATTAGACAATAGCCATTGTGTGTTCTTAGGAGATTGATCAGAAGCAGGGCCTGAAGCCATTCCTGAAGACCCAAGAAGCTAGCAGCATTGCCTAATATTAGCCATGGGTCGTCTTATGACTTTCTTGAAAAACATTGGGAAAAACATTACCATGGGTGATGTGAAAATTAAAAATACTCTGGAAAATTGTCTACAGTCCTTTCTTTATTCTTGTAGTAACAGCGATGTGGAAAAACAATACTGGTTTTCACTTTCTTGGGTTGTTATCTAAAAACCTTTGTGACAATTGAACAGAGCACCACAAATATTTTTGAGCAGACTAGGACTGGTAGGTGACATACCTGCGTGAGGTTACCTGTGTGCAGTGAAAACCAAGTGGCTTTTTAAAGACCATTTCTAGAAATATTTTGGTCCTAGGGAGCAGAAAGTAACTACATGGAGTTTCTCTAGACATTTTTCGAAGAGAACAACTGAGATCTGCTATCTCTGGTTGTCTGGCTGATATTTTAACCTTATATAATGAACACATTGAAAGAAATCTTACAGGTATCAAGGAAAAAAATCCCTTCCATTGATTGTATTGAAAGGATTGTGGATAGACTTGTTCTTGACTTACTGCAAGTTCCTTTTCCTTCATCCAGAAGCTTCAATGATAAAATAATTCATCTCATACAGCTAGAAATCTACATTAAACATATAACAATAAACCCTTCTAGTCTCTGTACAAGTACATTAGGCAGCTGGATCAAAGAACTGGAAAAGCTTGATTATAACTAAAATTTACAGAAATGGTAACCTTTTCCTAATTAAAAGGAGATCTGGAGCCAAAATGAAAATGCGTCCTGTAGCTTAATTTGATATAGCTGTTATTCATGAGCAGGGAACCTATTGCGTGAAAATTCCTTGGCCAGATTTTGTAATTTTAAAAAAATTATATTGTTTTGAAAATATTTAAAAATATTTTTCCCCCTAAATAAAGAGCTGTAAGAAAATTTTCTGACATTAGTACTGGAATGCTCTGCAGTGGCTGTGAGAAAGTTTTGATGCTTGCATATGTCAAATGTGAAGGTAACTGACCTCTAGAGATGTGTTGTTGTGCTTCTGCTGGGGATTTCAGTGGAATGAGTGGTGGCACAGACTGTAATGAATGACTGAAGGAGGTGTAACAAAAGTGGTCTGTTACCTACAGTGTCTTAGGGGCAGTTTCACTAACAGGTACAGAAGCCTTCGAGGCAGATCAGACTACTTTAAGAAGGTTCTTGTCATGAACAAAGAAGTAACATGATGCCCCTAAAATATAAAAAAGGCTAATTTGGTTTTTCAGATGCATTTTTTCTTACTGCTAAATTGCAAGACCTCCAAATATATACATACATGCAGTTTTCTTCTGATCACACAACTGATCTTTTTGCTTAGTCTTGCTAAAAGCAAGTTTCAGTTGCTTTGTTTCCTCCTCCTTTTTAGGCTACTGTTTATAGTCTTAAGCCATTTATCTTTGGTCAGAAATCTAGGAAAAATCTAATCCAGGAATTTGTGTGTATGCAGGTTTTCAATTTACTTTTGTTACTGAATATTTAGTTTTTCTATATGTAATTTTAATTTTTAGCTAACAAGAAAGCAATTGTTCTTTGTTAGTTTTCTTCCACAGTTGTGTTTTTCACAATTTCCACTTGTTAGGAGTGTCTGGGAAGAGCATGGCTGCCACAAAGGCTTGATCCCAACTCCTGTTAAAGAGAAATGTTGAGACAAGTTGTTTTTGTCTTTTAGTAAATACTTGAATTTCATTTTTGTCTTAATTGTGATTCAAAAAGTGTTATGATTAGAAGGCTCGTCCTTTTTTGCAGCAGCAAATCAGAGTGCAAAAATAGAATTTTTTATTGTCTAGCTGTTACTGTTAAAAGGGAAAAGTGATATAAGAGAAAAATTATGCACATCCCTCAGGAGTTAATGGAATTACTTGTTTTTAAATATCAGGTTTTCTATATTTGCAGTTGGTGTATAATTAAGATGAGAAGGGCCTTCAGTAGCTCCGAGACTGGTTTTATTTCTCTTAATGCTATTTACCAGCAACCAAAAAAGTAGAGATCCTAGGGACCTACACTGACTGTGTGAAGACTTTTTTTCTTTTAACATTCATTTTTATGCAATGCCATTTTTTTCCTTTATAGTGAACACATAAAAATTGCCATAAGCTGCACTTTAAGACAGTGTAAAATAGTAAGAGCAATAATTCTAATAACTACTGTAGATCAGTTCTTGAAAACAGATACTCCAAAATGTCAAGCTTTGTATGTATTCCTTGGCTCTAAGAGAAACTGCAGTAAATGCTGCTTTTATAGAGAGTTTCTGTGACTGCCAGCGGAAGAACTATAACACATTTATAGGGAGTAAAAACTGGAATGAAACATGCCAGACTAGAACAGCAATTGCTTCCTTTTTACTACTGGAAGAGGATTAATATAATAAATCTTTAGGAAAATAATTGGAGAGATGTTTGAAAGATTACATAATTATTGGAAGTTATAATTTAACTGCATGATAAATTACAAATAATGACAAATTTGTATACCATTTACCCCAACCCAAAGTTTTTGTTAAGGAATATGTATTTTCTTTCTATTTAAGGGATGCAGAGGATGAAAGGAAAAATCCTAACTTCTTTTTTAATAGTGTGTATGTGAAAGCAGAAATTTTACAAAGGTGAAATACAGCAATAGTAGCTTTTAACTGGAAAAAATGACTGATCATTGGTTACTAGAAAAGGTAAGGCTCAGTGTATTTGACAGCAGTAAATCAGAGTATGGAATCCTTTGGGAAGTAATTAATGTGATATTGTATTCCAACTAATTACTGTACATATGAAATATAAAGTTCACAATATGTTTCAAAGCACACGTGACCTTCCTTGGTAAGAAAAGATCACCCATTTCATGTTTTTGATTTTAAAATCAAAATACACATCTCTGCAGATGCTCATATATCCTGCCTGATTTTTGTCTGAATGCTGTTCAGGCCATCCTGATAACAGGACTGTGCTTTCAAACTATCTCTGAATGAAGCTGAGACATTGATAAAATGGAAGTTCATTGTAGGACCACTGAGACACATTCAGGCAGCTGGAACACCTGACCAATGAGGAGATGCTAACAGAACTGCGTTTGTCCAGCCTGGACAAGGAAAGGCAGAACAGTGGGGACCCAACTGGTAGCAGGCTTCTGCTCCCTAAAGACCAGTCACAGGAAAGATAGAGCCAGATTCTTCCTCTGAGGCACACAATGAAAGGACAGAAGCCAACAAGAGGACTTCTGATTAGATATGAAGAATGAGAATGGTTATGTGCTGCAACAGAAAAATCTGTGGTATAATCACCCTTGCAAATTTTCAGTATCTGACTCTTGCCTGTGTGACCTGATCTAATTTTGTAAGTAGTATGCTGTAAGATGGAGAGAGAATAAGGTGTTTTATAAAGATTCCTCAAAAAAAAAATTATTCTTTGACTCTAGTGTCTTTTACTTGAACTTTCTAAGATGCAGAAAAAGATGTATCTTGTCAGTGTGATCATTGATGTTAGCTTAATAGGGAATGTAAAAAACTTTGCAATTGTATATGAAAAGTATGTAAGAAAGATTGGTTGTTTTGTCATTGTGCACCCTTTAAAAATACTTTCTGGATAAGGTATGTTTCTTAACTTGCAATCTTCAGAAGAGCAGAATTATGTTTTCACTGTTCCATTCTTGATTCTCATCTTTCCCTGAAAAATTAATAGGAATCTTTCTGCTAATGCTTTTTCATTCCTCTTTCTAGTAAAGTTTTCTTAGTTCTTATCAGAGACTGTAAATGGTGGGTGCTTTATCATTGCAGAATTTTCTCAGTGGGAAAAAAACACCTCTGAAGAAGAAGAAAAATCATTCTGAAAAGCAAACATCTTTCCTTACTCTCCTCTCTACTCTATGTGACTACAGACTCTTCAGTATTACTAGGATGATAGCTATTTTAAAGACTGGAACAAAAAATGGCAGTAATGTTGCTGGCAGAGCTGAGGAAAAATGCTGTGATAGGGGAGAAATGACGGCAGAGTAGGAATCGTAGAAGCCACGACATAAGTCATGAGAAGGTTCTATACAGGCCTAGACTGTTAAACCCACTTTGTTTCAGCATCATGGAGAAGGATTAAAACCCAATAAAAATCCTCTTCTTTTATCGCAGAATAATTTGCCTATATTACAGCCAAGAAGGCCAAAACCAGCCAGCCAGAGCTGGTAAATGGCAGCGTTTCTTTTTCACTGAGAATAAATTTCAGGAGGGAAATAATTTTCTATCATGGTTTCTGAAGTAAAAGGAGTTGAAAAAACCATCTGGACTCTGAGATAATTCAGAGCAAAAGCCTGCACATGTACTGTGTGTAGGAAAGTACTATGTTTCATCTACGCAGTGTATACTTTTAGAAACAATTCATTTCTTATAGAAAACAGCTTGAGAAGCTGGAATAAACCCCAGGAAAAGCAAGTGATACACAATGCAATTGCTCACCACCTGCTTATCAATGCTCAGCGTATCACTGAGCAGTGACCTGCAGCTCCTTGCCGACTCCCTGCAGTTCATATACTGGGCATGATGTTCTCTCGTATGGAATATCTCTTTAGTCAGTTCATGTCAGCTATCCTGGATGTGCCCCTTCCCACCTTCTTGTGCAGCTGCTCTCTGACAGGGCACGGGAAACCGAAAATTCCTTGATTTAGGGATTAAGTTGGTGACACACTAATGTTTTCACTACTTAGCAACAATAAAAATATTAGTGTGTTACCAGCATTACTCTCAGACTAAATCCAAAACATAGCACTGTACTAGCTACAAAGAAGAAAATTAACCCCAAAACAAATATGAAGAACCACATAGTTTCTGGGAAACAACCTAATGTATAAGGTCCATTTGGTCTAGATCGGCCATTGTGTCTTTCACTGAAAATACTTTTGGAGCTGGAATTGAGAGAAAGATGAGTAAGCACAGAGCTCCTGAAGTGGTAATTGCATTAGAATCTGTAGTTTGTATGAACTTCTAGAAGTTTCCTTCCAAAGAAATTGTTCTCAACAGAAATGAGAATATTGCTCTTTCCTCTGTGGTAGCATAGAGAATTTATAAATATGTTGATAAATTTAGAGATGAGGCTGACCTCAATATCTTACCAGAGTTTTATGCATTTTGTGGGAGGCTGCTTATGACAGAAATACTTGTTTAAGTTTGGCTGCTTCAGTTAACTAGGTGTCCTAGCTTTCAGTAAACTTTAGACAATGACCTGGACTTGTCTTGGGACTTACTCCTATTTGTAGACATTTCAGTGTTTGTTAAGCTTCTTACATTCCTGCTGCTCTGGGGGCCGAGGAACAGAAGTAATTAAAAAGACAATCTATCTTATGACAATGCCAATGGTTTGACTTCATTACACTGTATAGTGGGAAGTTATGTATTCATGTATGGGAAATGTGCAGACATGAGCTGTAGGAGGGCAAATCCTCTCTGCTACCAGATGATCTTAGATAAAAGTTCAACTATTCAGGAAGATCCAGTTTACTGTGAGAGAGGCATAAGTGGTACTTAAAAGATTCCCTCAGGAGGGAAATGATAGCTTAATTTTATTTTTCTTTCTTTCCCCCACATTAGAAAGAGTAATAATAAGATAAATAAAAACCAGTGTGATAGTTTGTGAAAAAATAACATGTGTCAATTTTACCAAACAATAGATTTGCTCTTGTTGGGAATGATATATATGAATGGCACACAGCCATTGCTGTCAGATGTTGACAGTAGAATCCTTGTAAAAAGCCATATCCTGAATTTCCAGTCAAATAAATGCACAATCAGCTTCTCCCTGACACAGTCTGAAATCAGAAAATTTAAGAAGAGACCCAAATATAGCATGGCAACTGAAAATTTGTTACTTGTAAATCAGTCTTAGAAGCGAATGACTAGTTTAAGGTAAGATAAACCTTTCCTATCTGAGATGGGCCCTTGAAAAAGCAGTTACAACAGCAGAAGAAATCCAGATCTCACTTCCCTTAACGAGCCTGCCTGCAACTTTCTGTCCAAAGGAATGGGTTTAAAAGGTTCTAGATTAGCTGAGGTATTGAGAGCCAGGGCAAAACAAGCAAAAGGATCTGTTCAGTGGCTCCTGCCACAAATGACTTAGAGTCTGAGGGCAAAAGGAATTCCAAATGCTTAAGGTTGATAGAGCTGAAACACTGGCATGCAAATTTTATGTTTATGGTATTTTTAAAAGACTTTTAATGATTAATGCTAGTTTTCTAAGATGAAGGGGATACAGAAAAAAGTGCCACTAAAAGCCTTACAATGGTTCCTTTGTATGCAAAGCCACAAAGAAATTTTAAAACTTTATTTGGCAGTCAAAAGAAAAATCGCTTTGGGCTTTTGATGCCCTAGACTTTTTTTTTTTTTAATATGCCGTATGCTCCCTTAAAATTATTTGTTTTAAAAATGTTGTTTCACTTGGAGGAAACTGGAACAGGAGGAGAATTGCCACCAGCTGGAATTCTATTCTATCTGTACAAGAAACTACAAACTATTATTTTACCTTATCGGATCTCACTGCTGACAAATTTGATCAAGTTGTGTGAATCTGCATGACATCCCAGGGAAGGACAGCACCTTTGACTGAGAGGATTGGTTGTGTACTTTGTTAGGCTCATGCTGATTCTAATTTTTAATATCTCTTCCTAAAACAGGGGAGCTATTTAACAAAAATCAGAACACTATCCTAAAGAATTTGCAATCAGAGTTGACTCAATATGATTCCTTATATTATGGAAACAAACAATCGGAGAGAATAGGATGAGGAACTAATATAATTATTAATGATTAAAGATACAGTTCTTATTGAGTTCTATTTTTCTGCTAAGCTTCTAAAATCCACATTTAAACAAGAAAGGAGAGTGCACTATTGATGCATTTAACACAGGGCTTGTAGGAGAAGGAATTTTCAGGGCTGGTTTGAAGAAGAAATCACCAGTGTTGAGAGAGTAGGCTTTTATGAGATCTTCACACATGAGGGGAAATGAGGCAGTTACAGACCCCTGCTTTTTAACAGCAGTACAAATTCACTCCTGAGACAGGCTGGAGGGACTCAGCTGACTTTCAGGGCACAGCATGTGTAAGTAAGCCAATGTGGCTCTAGTATTGCAACTACCTTTAATAACAAAGAAACTGCTAGCAGATTTTAGAAAAAAATATAATGAATAATAAAACTATCAGTTCTTTTGTCTCCTTACAGGTGAAAATTTCCCAAAATTATGAGAACAGCAGCAGCCATTTTACTTACTCTCTAGGCTCTATGTGGAACTCATTGCCGTTTGCTGGTTTATAGTCTTATCTTTGTCCCTGATTTCCTGCTTCTCTGCTCTCTCTCACTTGTACAGAACACCAGGCTACACCCATTATCACATTTAAGGGAATTTCTGGAGATGTGATTTCTACAGTTCATTTCTGCTTTTTCTCACTGTCAGAAAGCTCTTGTTTGGCTAAAGAGCTTATGAATGGACCCCCTAAATTGAGCTTCCCTCTTCATCGGTTGTTTTCTTGAAAATGCAAAGAGAAAATAGGTCCTGTTTAACTGCTGTGTGCGTCTTAAATTTGGGCCTCTCTTTAATGTACAAGAAAAAGTTTTAGAGAAATTTCAGTGATTTGTAACCACAGCAACTCATTAAGTTACCTCTTCTTTCACAAAGGGTAGCTTTTAAGTACAAAAAAAGAACGCTTTTAGTATTGATTGTTATTTAATAAATTTTTATTTGAAACTATGTATTTACAGTTTATTAACTGAAATTCCATCCCTCTCCACTTACCTCCTCCTTCCCCCGTAGTATTTTGTTTCACTGTGAATGATTTCTTCTTTATGCCGTCTAGAAATGACCAATAATGTGCTACAAAAGCACAGGAAACTCTTATAACCTTTTACTAGGCAGAAGTAAATATATAACTACTTTGTACTGACACAGTTGTTTTTTACCTTGGCTTACTGCCAGTGTGCCCATTACTCCTGAGTCCCTTTTACCTGTGAAGTCCTATTTCTGCAGGTGTTCTAACCACTCTCATTCTCAAGTCTTCTGCTGTGCTCTCTGCTCTGCTCTGTACTAATTCATTCCCTTTGTGTGGCAGTGAGAACAAATGGGACAAGGGAAAGGGCAGCTCTGTTAAATTTTTTCTTAGCAAGAAGCATTGTCTGGAAATAAAAGTCTTACTAAAACTTACTCTATTGGGAGTTGGACTTTGATGGTCCTAGTGGATCCCTTCCAACTCAGAATATTCTGTGATCTGTGATTCTGTAAAATGGGCAGAGGAACCTTCCCCCATGTGCCCAGGGGCAAGGATTATGTGGTTCTCAAGGAGACTGAGACAGACAGAGGACATGGAGTGCTGCTGTGTAAGCAGATGAGAATTGAGATCATCAAGTTGTTTATCTGGTTTTGGTTTGTTTTTCCATAGGGGAAGGTACTGTTTCAAACTGGTAACAGTTTGAAACATAGTGCATGCAGACTAAAGGAATGACTTCAGTTCCCTAAAGAATTTTAGTTTCTACATTTCTGAACTTCTCAGTGTGCCGCTCTGCACCTTTAAGAATGCTTTTGTGACACAGATTTTCTGTAAGTGCAGAAGTTCTGCAGCTGTGTTAGTAACACACAATAGAATATACTCTCAATGGGTTATTAACCAGTACTGAGAGAGCACAAATCAAAATGTCTTAAGCTTTAATTCTGTGAAAAGTAACATTCTGTCTTTTAGTTAAAGTGGATTTGTACTTCTTTCCATAAGGCTAGTTTTGTCTTTGTCTAGCTGGCCTTCCTGCAGCTTGCAGCTAGATGGGGTGAGTGCAACACTAAAATTCAGTCCAAACACCAGCGCTGAATTGAAAAATACAGCGAGTAGCTATTTTGAAAGTCTGAGAGTATATTTAATATATGGCTACACAGAAACCTTCTTTAGGTAAAACAGGCTATATTTTGATTTCTGGCAATTCAGTAAACCAGGTACAACTTAGAATTTGGTTTTATGACTACTAAATGATTTCAAACCTTCGCTGCAGTCTTCATATTCATCATGGTTTATACCTACAGTTTCAGGTTATATTCCTTGGCATCTTCTGTGCCTATGTAATTGATTTAGAGGGTAATATATGGAATTTAAAGGTGATGGGGAAAAATCAAAGAATTCAGGGAAAGCATAATATTTTTTAATCTTTCCTTAAATACTCATCCTTCAAAACCACTTTGTGGAAGTAACCACTAGATAATCATATGTCTTTCTGGTTTTTATGCCCCATTGTTAAGTTTTTAACTGCCTTTTTCTTTTTTTTTCAAACCATGGACAGCTGAACCTTCATTTATCTCCTCTGTTACTTAGTTCATAAAAACATGGCAATGAAAGCATGGCAAGACTTTGAGAACAAAATGTTTTCTAATCACAAAACATTGGCAGCTAAGGGAGAGAAAAAAAATTGGATGCTTAAGAAAATGTTAAATAGAACCAGATGAAATTTTTAACTTTGCAAAATTGAACACTTGCATACATTTTCTTTCTAGAAGATACAGAGCCATAGATCTTGTATCGCTTATGCCCTCATAGTCATATACAATCTACAATACCTACTGTAGAATTTTTTCCAGCAATTCCTTTGTCAATCCCAGAAGCTTTGCTGGTGAAATTGCACCTTAGGAGGAGCTGCAGAATGGAAAGAGCAATTGACTAGCTCAAAGTACTACAGGAATATGTGGTAGAGATGGCAGCTGAATCCACGACTCCTGTTTCACAGGTCAATTGTATACAAAAACCCCCGTATTCTCTAGTTAGCACAATAAAGCACTGCCTTTTGTCAATGAAAAAATTAGCTGCATAAAAAAAAGTTGTCAAATCATGGCAAACATCTTCACTAGTTCACTAGGGTCCAGTTCCAGAGTTGCAAAGTGCCACAGAACGAGTTCATTCGTGTTGTCTATCCTGAGCTAGTCTGGGCTTTGGAAGACTCCTGTGGTACTGCCTCTGTGGAAGATGCCTGTAGCCGTTTAACTCCATGTTTTAGTTCTGTTTCTGCTAACCAAGCAGTTAACCATTGACATTTTTTCTGCTTTCTAGCAGAGGACCTGGTATTTTCAAAGTGTGCTATGAATGCTAGGCACACCAGTTATGTCAATGAAAAACTGAAGATGAAAAAGTCTTATGGCATATTGTTTTACTTTAGGGGAGAATGAGACATGAAAAAGTTAAGTAATGTGATTGTAGAAACTGCAGCCTAGCAATTTTCACATGGATCTGGGTGGCAAGAGACCTGTCTTTCAGCCAGACCTCTGTCGGCCTCATTATGTGACATTAATAAGTAATCACTTGCCCTTTGTTTTGTTATTCCTACATGCAAAAGACTTACGGTCTTTTGTGTGATGGTGCACAATGCCTTGTCCTGTGATCAGTCCAATGCACCACACTTTTAAATATCTTCTGAAGGAGGTTATGTTCAAACAAAGGCTACACTACTTTCTCAGTCAAGGTAGGAGGGTTGCTGTACTGCACTGCACACACTGTTTTGCCCGAGGCACTATGTGTACAGAGGAAATGAACCATTTACCAACTTCTGAAATTCTGAATGACTCTGTCCTGGCTTTGGTGGTGTTTAGAGCAGTAGCTCAAAGTCAGTCTGCGTTTGCTGCAGTGAAGAATACTCTCTGTATTTCTCTTCTTGTTCTGATGAATCTGTTGAAGAGACAATGATAAAGGGCACTCTAGTCTCAGAGAAAATTGCTGATAGAAGAGTTAGGACTGTTGATTTGACCCTAGCTCATACTCTCTTTGTGATAATGCTGTTCACTGCTGACTGCGTTGACCTGCTCTCCACTCTTTCCTACAAAAGCCAAAGGAATTGGGTTCATTGTGCATATTGTGTTTACATACAAGGTATATTCCTTTTTGGTGTTTTCAGACTTTCGAGTTGGACATCTGGCTTCATTAAAAAAGGATGGCTCTTTCTTTCCTTTACGTGCTGATGAAGCAGGAAACTAGTTTCACTGAAAACTGGTAAAGGCAGCTTTCCTGTCTCAAAAATGGGCTGATATTGCCTTAGCCTGTCATATACACAGTGCTGGAGAGAGTGCCAGGCAGAGCTCAGTGACTGCTCTCTGCACACTGTGTTACACAAGCCATGGTATCTTGGTCATGAACAAGGTGTAATAAATACTACTTCCATTTTGGCACTGAAGGTGTTTTCTCATCTCTCTTGGATCTCATCAGTAAAAGATTAACCAAGGTTCCAACCAGCATGAAGTAGCAAAGATTTAACAACTGTTCTTTGAAAAAAAGTCTGAATCTGGCACCTACTGTATCCTATTTGCCTGTCAGTAGGCTGAGCAAGTGGCTTCCTAATTGCAAGAGAAGTGCTTGCAGAGAGGGATGATTGGTCATGCCAGTAGCTCTCTCTGATGAAAAATGGAAAGCAATGATTATCTTCAAAAGTCCATGAAGGTTCAGTTAAGGTAAAATATGAGACATATGATCAAAGGACTAAAAAGTACACAAATCCCAAGTGAAGGTCTGATTCCATGACAAATAACTCTGTTCAGCCTTTACCAAGAGACATAAGGGCACCAGAAAAACCATTCTGGATGATTGAGGATACCCATCCCATAGTTTGCTTTAGGAGGATTAAGAGCACATCTGCTTCCCTTTGTCAAGCCACATATTTCCCAGGCCGTTGATAGATTAGGTTAGCATCAGTGAGATGCAGACTGCCTGACATGTATCTTTTCATCCTCATGAAGCCTTTTTCTTTTTTTCAAGAGTGGGAAGAGCCCAGAAATGAAAAAAGTTGAGCAAAGCATTTTTTCCTCGAAAGTTGTTTTTGTTTGTTTGTTTGTGTTAGGAAGATTCAAGAAAGACTCATTATCACTGAGATTCAAATAATTTTTTCTTCAATCTATTTTATATTATTGACAGTAAACTGAAAAGTTGATCATTGCTGAATTTCAGTGACTTTTACCTCCTAATTTGTGGTTCAAGGACCTATACCCTTATCTGGTAGAGAATCCCATTTGAGCTTTAGTTTGAATGAAGCTCTGAAGTCCCTCTGTGTCTGAATGAGGAATAAGGGGTTTCAGACAGAACTAAGAGCCAGGAAATCTTCAGCTTTCTCTGATTTTAATTCTGTGTATTTTTCATTAAGTCCCATGTGCTTCCATGTTAGAAAAAAATAAAGCTATTTTCTATCATTCTTTTTCTAACCATTTGTTTTATGACAGCCACAGGGCTGCTCTAAACTAAACTGCTTCCTAATTATTCTTAAAAGACAATTTCACTCGGGTGATGAAGATAATGGATGAAAGATGGAGTTAAAGGAGTCACTGAAGTTCACTGTGTTTTGACCCCTACCCTGTCTCCCACCCCCATTCTTCTCAAGCCTGGCAAAATGGAGACAGAATCTGGCTCTTAACCTTTTTGTAGCCTGGAGCAAGTCAAATCTTGAAACTCATTGTCTTTTTTTTTCTTCCCCTATTTGTAGGAAATAATCTCAAAGTAGCAGGACTATCTGTGCAAATCAAAATCATAAGTAGGACTGTAACTAGAGACTACTATTATTAGATAATTTGGTTTATCTATAAAGGAATATTTTGGTCAGTAATTTAATGAACAGTGCAATATCCACTAATCAGGTAGATCTTGCAAAAAATTTTCAGAAAGCGGCAATCTTTTTTTTATGCATCGTAAGAATGAGTTGCTATATATGTTTATGTAATGTACAGGGATCGCCCTTCTCAGAAATTTTTGGTTCTCATTTGCCTCTCATTTTTTGGCCTGGATGTGGCTGCAAGCCTAGAAAATAAAAAGAACACACACTTAGCAATCTTTAGCGGTGTACAGTACTTAATTTTATTTTTTTTTCCTTTTAGGGGGAAAATATATTTCACAGAGACTATCCACTGAATTTATAGTGCATCACTGTGGTGATCACCATGAAAAATGCAATAGTTATGAACTATCATGTCCCACCAAATGTTAAGAAAATTCAAAATTTCTTACAATGGTGACACCTTACCTGTCAACCTATGTTTTCCTTTAGAAAAAATTTCATTATAATGAGAATCATTGAAGTAATTTCCTTTACATATTTTTGTCATTGAGATTAAGAGCTCAGTTTTGCTTTTACAAGAATGCTCTGCTTTTGGAGGGAATGTGGGGCTTAGGCCACAGGGGAAAGGGGTGGTGGAGTGAGGCTGCAGCAGGGGAACTGCTGCCTACCTGCAGGACTTGGGGAGTGGGATGTCCTTCGAGAACAACCACTGCCGGCTGTGGAGCATGCTCCAACATCCCTCCCTGCCCACCCAGGACCCCATCTGCCAAACACGATTTGTCAGCAATCTAAACACATGTGTCTGATGTTGGATCCCAGAGCTGCAGGGAAGCTGAGGAGAAGTTGTGTGGTCGCCTGAGACAGAAACGCCACACTGAAGAGAGCAAGATGGAGCCAGAGGAATGTCCTGTGTGTGAAGTATGAGGCTTGACAAGTCTGGCACTACTCACGCTGATACTGCTTTTGGCAGAATTAGCTTTTGATCTGAGTTACACAATGATAAATCTATGTAACCCTATTGAAGTTTACTCAACGAAATGAAGTATCAGAGTTTATTTTAGTAGAGTTAGTCTGCATTTTACCAGATGCAATTAATCCTGTCTGAGTTGTATTGTCGTCTTTCATTCTGAACATGTGAAACGTAAACAATACATCCAGCACATTTATGGAGTGATGAAAGTAAAAATTCTCTTCTTACTCGTATCTATGGAAAATGAATGTTTAGGATTTGACACCGGTCCCGTCAAGGCAGAGTGCAGCCCTGGATGTGTATTTTAGACAAGACTCAAACTGTGGTTGAGTGAGGCTCACCTCAAATGTAAGCTCAACGAAACCTTTTCCTCTCTTGTAGTAACTACTTTCCTCCTCCTATTGCCTTCCGCTTTTTTTTTTTCCATATTAATGATTAATTGCTCATCTTCCTGCTCTCTTACTAAAATGCTGAGTCTTTCACCTACTGTTTCCTTTTGGTTTTTTCCTTTATAGTTGTTCCAGCTAAGCACCATCTATATGCAAAGCATCTCAATGTTTATATGGAACATGTGGTTCTTATTTTGCTTTGCTCCAGACATGACGTGTATGTGCATAGGAAGGAAGATGAAGTAGTTAACAGTGCTAACAGAAATCTAGATATTTTAGAAGAAAACTGCTTGCTTAAGTGAACTAAAAAATATATAATCTTTCCAATTAAAATATTCTTAAATCAAGCAAAAAAAAAGGAGATTCTGGATTAGTACTCCAAAAGGAAATATCTTTAGCATTGCAAATTGTTGCTCTACAGTCTGAAACTACAGCAACGTTTCCAAAGTCTGGTTTAAATAAGCAGGATTCTTGAGGAATGCAAAATTTAAAGTTTAAATATGGGTTCATATCTTTGCTTTTTTCTATTTACTTTTTTTTGTCCTTTTCATTTTTCTTTTTTTCCCCCTTCCTTTCTCTCTCTTCTACTACTTCTACTTTTTTAACTTTTGTCTTGTCTTGCTACTTCTTCTTTTCATTTTTCTTTTTTGTATCCTTTTCTGTTTTTTTTTCCTTTGTGCACAGACAACTTTCCAGATTTTTTTTAAAGAAAATCTCTCTTCAAGATATGGAAGGTTTTGTCTCACTTTGCATATATTCACAAGACAGTAGTACTTTAAATCTTATTTAACAAGGAAGCAATCCATGGAATCTCTAGTCCTTTTTACTGAGAACTCTAGGACTAGCTGACTCTAGGAAACTTTTTACTGCGATCTATATAGAAAATCAATTACGGGGAATATTGGAGCATCAGGAGACTATTTTTAGCTTGACTTTACTATGGTTTACAGTGAGGATTTAGATACCCGAGAGCTAGATATTCAAGATCTTACATGGCTGTTGTGCATCTAGGAACTGACTTTTCTGAACATTGTTGTGTTTCTGAGCTCCTATAAGGTTTAAAATTCACCTTGCCTGTCATAAGGAACAAAATTTAAAGGGAAAGAAAAGCTATGAGTGTGTGTGCGTGAGTTTAATGCTTGCACAGACATGGAGTAAACTCTTCTTTGAAGGTTGTGATGTACTACCACAGTTCAACACTTGCATAGACAGGGAGTAAACTCTTCTTTGAAGATAATGGAGACTGAAGGTTGTGATGTACTACCATAGTTCACAGGTAGGACTCAGTGGTCTCAGTTTCTGGGTTGGAGTGAAGCCTCCATCATGTTTATTAGCAGATCTCTCAGGCGGTAGGACTCTGTGTCCTACTACCTGAGCACACTCAGGTGTCTCTACGTGTGGGCTTTAGAACAGGGGTTTGGATTCCACCTATTATTGCAGCATTGCCATTCTCTCCCAACATACACAGCTTGTGGTTTCCATGGTGCAGAGAACTGTCTCTTGTTAACCAGAGGCAAGGGGTGCAAATTCAGTCTACAGTGCATATCACTTGCAACATCAGAGTTACTCTGCATTCCTCTCAGTACCTAGAGGGAATGGAGAGCAGAAGTTAGATAACACTTGAAATTGGTTTGCTGGTTTTATTCTCTGTGTAGTGAGCAAATAGTTTCTTACTTGTTTTGGTGTTTCAGTGCCCCTCTCTGACAAAGTGTATCCATTCCACTTTTTGCCTTACTAAGTCCTTTTGGACAGGAATGTTCTGTGTTTGTACAGTACCTAGCAGAGGGGGTCCTGACCGTTAGCTGAGGCTGTGATGAGTACCGTGAAAATGCAAACATTAAGAATATAAAAATGTGCCACATAAACCCAAACCCAGCTAGCACAGACCTCCTCCTTCTGATGGTGAACAATCTTGCTATTTAGGATACATATATAAGATACAGGGCAAAAATAGCAAGATGTTTATTCTTATTTAACTTCCTGATCCTGGCACTCAGCAGCTGTATAGGGACTTGTGTAGCCAGAGCGTGCATGCAGATCATCCTGTGCCACAGACGCTAGTGGACCTGCCCTCCACATCCATTCCTTTCTCTAAAACAAAATGTAAAGTAAAACTAGGTAAATACCAAAGATTATATAAATATTAGTGTGGGTGAAAGTTAATACTATGGAGATTAAATAATGTGGATGAGATGCTAATGCTGTTAGACATTTTAGGGAGTGGGACAGTACAGCTCAGAAACCATTAGCTCACTCCTTCCAAACACATTTTTATTCCATGAGCAGGTTGGGGAACCACATCTAAATTCTACTGTTAAAATATTGTAATGTTTTTATTCTTTTCAGCTTTAATGGCTTAAAGGATAACTACAATCTGTACATATTACTTACAAGAAAATAATTTTCCAAAGACCTATGTTATCCCTTTTTCCTTTAGCAAGATCAACATATCTGTCCCACCTCGTTTTTCCTGTGCATAAGAAATGCAGTTTTAGTCCAGATAAATGAAAGAATTAACAACCTTGTGTCACATTCCTCATTGGTCACTCATTTTATAATCCCAGAAGAATACCCAAGCCTGTGTAACTCTAATTGTAAGAAATGCATGAATGCAGTTTCCTACTAATAATGCTAGTGGGATTTCACATACATATGGAAAGTCATCTTCTGATCTGCTGCTGGACCAAGACCTTATATACACCTTAGAAAATAGTATGGTTTGTAACTATCTCGTTTTTTTCTTTCACAACTCTTCCATCACAAAAATTTATCAGTTTCCTCACAAGGAGCTACACAGATGCTACATGTGATACTTGAAAGCCAAATAGTTTCTGCCTTATCTATTCCAAAGATATCAGATCTTTGGCTAAATAAATATTGTTAAGTTATTTTAAGTCTTGTATATCTGAAGGAATAGCTGGATGTTCTTCAAATATGTAGAGTATAAAATATACGGAACATCAGTGGGGATGGAAACAAGGGAAAAATGTTTCAGGCCAAAGGCACTAGTCGAGGAAAGTGACAAAAACTGGGGCTTGGAAGCAAAACTATCTTTACAACTGAGTGACAGATGCAAAACTATAGTACTCTTCAGTGCTTTCCACCTAAGAATCTGAAGCCTAAAATAAAGTTAAATTTTCACCTAATAGGTAAATAATTCTAGGAATTACATCTAGTCCTCAAGTCCTTTTTGAAGGACAGTAAAGCAAAATTCCCTTTGACTTGAAACAGCCATTTGCCTGAAAAAGTGTGGCAGGGCACAGCTCATTAAGGTCTTGCATATATAGTAAGAATAAAACTGTGAGTGAAGATATCTTTTAAATCATGTGGAAGATTAGCATCTTCCACATGGAGAAGAATTAAATATCCATATCATCAAGAGCACTTAGACATTCTGTTTTTAAAGCAGAAATTCAGTCTCAACATTGGGTGCAGAAAGTTATGTTTTTGCATTTTAAATTGTGGTACTTGTACATCAACTGTCTAGAAACAAATGTTTATTTTCTGTCTGAAAAATGCACATTTTCCAGCTTAATTGCCTAACAGCTCTTTGTTTATGTTGGATGTAAATTCATAAGTGTCTTTTCAGAAATAAACTTGCCTGCAGATGGCCGCTATATGTTTCTGGAAATATTTTTTAAAGAATGTCTATTTAAACTAGCTTTGGGGAAATCTTGTAAATAAACAAAGGTTTCAGCAAATTCTTGCAAATATTCTGGAAAGAAAGCCACGTCAGGCCGATCATGTGGAGCTGCACTATCATAGGCTATATTCTCACTGAAACTGTTTCACTGCAAATGCTGGTTATGATGTTTGATTTTGCTTATGAATGGGCAATGGCATATATACTTTTTCATGCTCCCCCTACTTCACTATTTCTGGTAACATAAATAGTTCTTGAGTTGGTAGTTTTTCAAAGCACTCATTGCAAAAAAATCTTTGAACTTTGGTTGATTTCACTTGGAAGTGTTACTTTACATCATGTATTAAGCAATTCTCTCCATTACTTCCAAGTCTTCAAACACAGCTGTCCCCACTTTTGTAGCTGTAAAGTCAGATGGCTAATATCTGAAGTGAATAGAGATGGCTACACTGCAGCAAAGGAGGTCTCATTAATTGGTTTTAATTTTCTTGGGGCTAGAGGAAGAACCTAAATCTCTGCAGCCAAATTAAAATTCAGCCATAGTGCACAGTCTTGATTTTCAGAGTAGATGTACCAGGTTACTTCAGATCCAAAAGCACAAGCATGATCTGTTTGAATTACAAATTACTTCTTAGAGGGTTGATCACATGTCCTTAACACAACCTTTCCTATGTCCTTCTCCATCTTTTAAACTCACACCTCATTTCTTAGATAATTTCTACTAAGAAGTCTCTGCCCATCATCAGAGCATGTGGATCCTTGGAAGGGAAGTGGCTGCATTTGCTGTCCACAGTTTCTCATGGGTAGTACATTCCTTTTGGGGTGGAGAGATACTGTTTTAGACATCACGGTCAGTCATTAAACCCAGACGAGAGAGAAAAAGTTATTGCAATTCATAGCCTTCTCTTAGACCACTGCAGGAGACCTGCCTGTGCTGCTGGAAAAGCAAAGAATTCACAATATAAAATGTCTGTTAGGCCCATGTAAGAGAGAGAGAGAGAGAGAGAGAGAGACATAGTAGTGACTGAAGGTCAGCTTTACTACCCATTGCTCAAGTCCCAGTTTTAAGGCACTTAATGCACTGATAGATGTGGTTAGTTGAGCAGAATAGAGTCCAGTCTGTGACAGCACCCCATCCATATGCAGTTCATTGTTAATATATAGCTAAAACAGGAAACTTCTACAATCAGATAAAGAAAGCCCTACAGTATGTGATTATGGCTTGGTCAGATGTGAGCGTCTGTATGAAAAATAATACCTCAGGTTGAATAACAAAGAACAGCTTGTATTTGAACTTGGCTGTGGTGAATTAAAATGAATTCCCCGAGCCCCTTTGCTTTCAATTTTGTAGCATTTTTCAACCCTTTTGCTCCTTCAGGGTTACGAGTGATTAATTTTATTGACTTAATCTCAACTTGATATTTTTACTGTAAATCCTTCCAATGTTCAGAGTATAATTATAGTTTAATGATTTAAACTTGTGGATTCTATTCCCCAGAAAGAAGACAGTATTTCACTTTTACATTTTTAAGGCTATTTTTCAGTGTCTCTTACAAAATGAGCAAATAAGGCATGGGGACATTGGGAATGTTTGTTTGTTTGACATATTTATCACTACAAGTTTCAACATTGATTTTTTCTTTTGCCCTCAATTTATAATTTTATAACGAAGCGTGCAAGCAACTTTGTTTTATCCTTGAGGAGAGTAGGCAGAAAAAGAATCAATAAAAGAGCTGAAGTTTAATACAGAAAGCAAAATTGTGATTCTTGAACTTCAATATAGATTTGTATTGTGTATTCTACACACCAAACCAGTATTGATATTAATGGAATTTCACTGTGTGTAATGAGGGGAGAATATTCACTGAATGAGGGGAGAATATTCACTGGAGATTTCCAGTACTGTCGAAGGATCCACAGCATTGACTTGGCCCCAAATCCAGAGATGTGAGAGCTAAAAATACCTAAACTATCAGGCAGAGTTAACATCAAATCTAGATTTTTACTTTGTAACAAGTACAACACTGTTCAGGTAGCATGAGAAAGAAGTATTGCAAATTTAGTGAAGGTCAAATTTTCAGAGACTTAGTGTGATCTCCATTCATATATGCCCAAGTCACTTGCATGTGCTCTTTTGCTTGTGTTAACAAATAACAACTTTTAAACCCAGAACTCCTGTGCTCCATTTGTGTCTGCTTTTTTTTTTTTTTTTAATGACCCGATTGATGTAAAGGCCATTTCAATCACTTCTGCTGTCAACTGCTAACAGGAAAAAGGTCTCATGCAAGAGATTTTGCTTCAAATAACTAGACACTGAGTTCAGGCACATTTTGAACATCTGGCCTGTAGAGGTGTTATATTCCATAAACAGAATAAAAATTGTTTGACATAACAACTAAGGCTAATCAAGATGATTAAAATAAATATTCTTTTAGTAATGAAAATTTTTTCATCTTCTCTTTGTCTTTCCTTTCACTGTACCTCAGCTGTCCAAAATGAAATGTGAAACTGAAAAAACATAGCAAGTAGCTGAAACTTTTTTCACCATTTTTTAACTGGGATAATTACCTTTAGAGCATCATGCTACTCCCTCAGCAAGTTACTTTGAAGAAATCTAGGAGGATGAGTATCCAAACTGCTCTTAAGTTTTCACTTATGTTCCAGTTACGTTCACTTAATATTATTCTGATTGACTACTAATACTAATACTAGTTCACTAATACTATTCTAATTGCTACTTGAATTTACATTATTCAAAATTGCAGTGGAACTTTGCTTCCTTTTGTATAACGCTGTTTCTCCCCCTGAATTTACATTTTGGGGTACATGTGGCTGGGGACATGCTCTGCAGCAGAACAATCAGTTCTGCTTTTGATAAGAGACTAAAACCAGCCTAATCTGTGCCTCCTCTGAAGAAAAATTGTCCCACTTTTCATTGCAGCATGGTTGGATGCTAGACAAATACTTGGCTCATTTTCCTTTCTGGAGGAATCCTTCCTCTGCCGTTCTTCAGGAGTCAAGGAAATGCAAAAGGTTTTGTTGGCATAATTTGTGTAAGGCAGACACAGTTAATATTGCCAGATGTCTTCTGATGGTATTCCTTAGACATGAGCCCTGAATGAAAGAAGTAGCACTGGCAGAGGGGATTTTGATTGTAGAACTACTACTGTGTTGGGACTTCCTGCTGATACAAAAGTAGGGCATTGTTTCTAATGTATGAACATACTTTAAAAGAAATGTAGTTTTGATAAACCTCAAAGCATTCCCAAATTTTCTTTCTGGAACTGACTTTCAATTCTTTCTGAGGGCCAGTGACAGCTCTTCTAGTTAGTTGTGCACAGTCACTTTGTAAACAGACTTAACTGTAACTAAATATCTTGGGGTGATTCTATGACAATACTGTATTCCCCATCACCTGCTTGAAATTCTACTTAATTCACCATCCATCTCCAAATCACTGTAGCAACAGTTTTCATCCTAGCTTTTCAAGAGAGTGATATTGACAATGAAAAAGAAAGCCAGGAGCAACACTGTGGTTCCTGGTTTCACAGACAGTATGTAAGACGGAACATGGACACTGGCTTCTAATCACTACAAGCAAACTTTGCAAGTTTCATACATAATTTAACTTTCCAGAAAGTGGGAGTCAGCTCTTAAAATTCCCATCCCACAGAAAATTCTCTGATCCAAAAGGAAGTCTTTTTGTTGGGTAAAATGAATTAAAAGGTTTGGAGTTTTACAGCTCCTGTTGAAAGGATTGCCATAGTCCTGTGTTCCACATGGCCATGACGTGTTCTGAAGATTAGTAGAGAAACAATTAGCTTATAAGTATCTACCTGTCTTTGTTTTTAGAAAGAGCTCATCAGCTTTCAGCAAGCATTGCTGAATGATCTTGCAAGCTCTTGTTTAAATTGCAAGGTCTAAATGAATAAATATAAATAAATGAATAAATGAAATTGCAAGGTCTAAATTTACTGCATTTTTTTCTAGGCTTTGATGAACCAGGGATGTAGACAGCCCCTGGTTAACAATGTGGCTTTCAACCTGCAGGAGCTGTATCCTCTAGATTATTTGTTCATGGGGATGGTCACTCATATCTGAGTAGGGGAAAAACTTTGCAAGTTGGTTTCACCTATGGATCAAGGGAAGACTGAGAAAGCTGATGCTGAAAGAAGAAGAAATGGAAATAAAAAAGGATGGTTTCAATCTCCTTATCTACAGGTGAGCCCTTCTTTTGATTTTGGTATTTGGAAGAAGGATCAGTCATGGAGTAACACACTTGTGCAAATTTTTGCTTGGAAAATTGCAGCAATTTCTTATGAGTACAAAATGAGACTGTTCTGAAAATCAAGCCCCATATCAAGATTATGATTTTAAATGTAGCAAAACCTAGTAGTTGTTTGTAGTGAACACAATTTTCAGAGCTTAAATACTCATTAGATATGTTTGTGGAATGTTCAACTCAGTGCTTTTCACTTGCTTTATATCCCTATGGAGCTGGATAATAATAATTCTTGGAAATACTCAGAGGCACCACATATTCAAAAAACCAAAATTCACTATCCATAAAATTATAGAGAAATGCTTATCTCTTTTAAGGGCATTTTTAAGAACCACTACCCTCCCTATACAGTTATAGGGGTTCTGGTGAGCAAACATTTAATAGATTCTATCTTTTCCCAGGACGCTTTCAAATCACATTGCAGTCCTTGTATATGACCTTGCACACTTTTTTTTTTCCCCCCTGAAATTGTGCCCTTACACATTTGAGCTTGATAAAAGTTCTAATTTCTCAATTTCCACATATAATTGCTGTCTTGTGCTTGCAAAATTGAACAGCCAAATACTTGAGAACTAGGGCTGGATGATGAATTGAAAGTGTTTCAACCTTTAACCCCACATGTCTTTCAGTCCTGTCTACTTGCATAAAACTGACAAAACCACATTTTTATGGTTTGTTTTCTCTGCAGCAGATCTAAACCAGCTTTCTAGAGGAAAAGGAAAGTAGATCATATTCTGCTTCAATCAGTATCAAAGTAAAGAGGGAATTTTGAATTACAGAAGCATTGTGTGTTATTGAAGGAAGTGTAAGAAAGAGAAAATGCCCAGCTTCTTTTTGCAAACCTGAGCTGAGCACAGAAGGCTGACAACCTTGGGAAAAGGCATTCTCCTTTCCTATAATTATATGGTCCTCTATGAATTGCTTAGGAGGTCATTCAGTTTAGGGATTGCTGCTCACTACATCCTGCTCTCAACTTCCCAGTTTCAGATGAGAGATTAATCACACAAGTAATCCAGCCATCTCTGGATTATCTAATTTTTAAATCTAAGTTTCACATCAATTCATTGATATGAGATCATTTCTAGATGCCTTTTTTACCTGCCACCTTGGCCCTTTATTGAGCTAGCCAGATTGACATTTGAACCGTGTAAGTAAAGATAGAGTAGCAAGGACATCCTGATGCATATTAGATAGATAATTTCCAGCAGAAGTGTATACAATTTACAATAACTCACAACTCAGACTGTCATCGCTTATCTGCTCCTTTTCACATTTATGAGACCCTGCCTTTTCTGCTTTTTGTACTGTCAGCAGTTCCACTCATCTTTGATAAAAATAGCTAACTAAATTTGGGGAAAAATCTCAGTGGGGGAGAAATGATGCAGATACTGAACTAAAGCCGCCTTCAAAGGATATTGAGATACATCTTTGAAATTAATGTTGCAACCAATGTTTTGTAACAATATGTTACAAGAGGTTAAACTGCACTAGGGAGAAAGTAGCAATAGAGGAAAAAATGCAACAGGAAGAAATAATTACTCCTATGAAAATAAAGAAGACTAAATGTATATAAATTATATTTTGTGCCAGAGCTAAACAGGCCCCTTAGGAAGATAATAAAGGCCTCTTGAACCTCAAAGGCTTCTTGCTGCTTTCATATGCAGCTTCTTCTATAATACCTGTTTTGTTCAAATTAAAACTCATGCTCCTGTTGCTCATATAGAAATCTTTTCAAGCACATTGAAGGCACAGCTCTTGGGACCACAAGTGGGGTAAAGCATTCTGAAGAAATATTTTTTCCAGAGCGAGTTTGTCATTCCTTTAACCCCATCCCACAAACACAAACCATAACAAGAATTTTGATAAACATGATTATCTTCAGAAGAGTCTAAGATGTGAATAAAATGTGTTTTGCTTTATTACTCAGAATGAATGGTCTTGGAGTGTAAATGTGACTGATAGAGAATATTTGTGCTGAAGTACATTAGCGTATTCAACAGGAGTAAAGTATTAAGCACGTGTACAGTGGAAGATCTCTTTGAATAATTATAAAATTTGTGAAATTAATCATAGCCAGACTGAACAAATGAGTCCAACAATAAATTGTATGTCATTACAGTAGAGTAGTATAAATGCAGATCAACTGTTTAACTGATTGAGTGCCAGCTGATGTTTTTGCTACAGGAGTTAGGATCAGACCACAGATTTCATTAATTTTTTTCCCGTAGTAATGTTAATTTAAAAATATATGTCACACAATATGATAACAATTGAAAGGTATCTTTTACTGTTTGAAGAGCCCATATGAAACCGAAGGATGAGATAGTTTCCTTAGGAGACAGTCATGATTTCATAAAGAGGGAAATGAAAATCTGAATGATATATCTGAAAAATTTTCAGATCTGCAGGATTATGTCTGGAGGAAGAAAACAAGGTACCAAAGCAGTGACAAACCTGGTGGTGGCATAGCACTGAAAGTACTGTGGGATCATGCCTTTTGTCCAGACTGAGATGCTCTCTGGTACCAAATTTTTGGTAAAGGACACTGTGTATTACAAGTATTTTAATATTCAAATGTTTTGAAATGTAAAGTAAGGAAAAAAACCCAGCAGAACTGAAAGCTGCTCTAAACTGCAGAGATTGTGATTTAGGGTGAATGAGAATGTATGTAATTTGTAAGATGATTCTCAGAAGCAGAATGTCAGCAAAAGTGAGGAATTATCTGGAAGTGGTAGGAAGGCTGAAGAACTGAAGAGATCATCCCACATTCCAGAAGTGTGCATAATTCCACCATGGTGCAATTTGACAGTACAAATGTGCGGTGGTGAAATACTTTGGGTAAAGATAAAAGGAATAGAAACCAAAAGGAGAAATAATAACAACCATCTGTTACACTTCAGAGGATCTGGAAAAGAGTGGGGGAAAAGAATTCCTTTTTTTAACGCTGTGGGATGCGGCACTTCTGAGGAATGTTTACAACTCATATATTTACTGGTTAGCAAACTCGACAACCCTGCATCACTGAAAAGGTCTGTAAACTGTGCAGAAAACAGATTTCGGAAGCAGTGCTTAATTCTGCTTGTAAAGTAAAGGCCTACTGTGAGGGACTGGTGAAGAATCATTCTCTTTAGCAAAACACCACATGTTTTTGCTATAGTAATTTTTTGAATTCCATCCATTTTTGGGTGGAATTTTTGATGAAGTTTTGATGACATGGCAGTCAGCTTAGGACAGAAGTGTGGTATGACGAGATAAACATTTATCAAGTATTTGTTCTTGCCAAGGTAGGGCTTAACTGAATGGCTCTTTGAAAAGTCCAAATCACCTGAGCCTGAGAGACTTCACAAATTGATAAAGTTCAATGCAAGTTTGAGCTTTGTTGTATCACTGCGGACATTTGTCTGCCCTGAAATGTCACACACAAGTCAGGGCACTGCACAGCTGGAAAGGTGAACTGTAAATAGCATAAAAGAGTGCTGATTTTCCAAATATACACTTGAAAGTGCTATTTTGCTTGAGTTCTAAAAAATGATGAAACAGAAGTTTGAATTCTGTTTTTGCAAAATAGAGATTACTATTGGTTGCTTTTTATTATTTTCAGAGTTCCAAAAAGTCTGAATGCAAGAGATAAAGTTTACTCTGTCTGCTGTGTGATGTCTCAAGTTGATTTATACGATGACAAGTTGGCATTGAGTGAGAAGTGTTCACTGACAGAAGGAAAAACACACTGTTATTTTTAGGAGAAGGTTAAAGCACAAATATATTTTTTTCATTTGTATGTTTTTATAAACCCCCAAGCTAATCTGGTCAAGTTCTTCATCCACACCAGGGTCTCCACTTCCTGTCCATAGAAATTTAGCCCCACAAGGTATATGCTTCATTCCTGACCCGTATTAAAGTCTCCTCTCTATGGAGTTTTGTCAAAAATAGAGAAAACTGCACATTTTAGTAAGGGCAGCAGCAGAACACTCTAGATATTCTTAGAATTTGTTCTTATGAATTTTTAAGTCTTGCTTAACAAAAATAAATGATAAGCTATTTACAAAAGAATCCTGGTTAAGAATCTTCTTCAGCCCCCTTCAGTGCTTACCATACTGGAGCCCTCATTCAAAAACCCACTGTGATGTGGACAATGCTTCACAGGAAGAAACACCTTCATAAGAAAACATGCTTGACTGGTGTGATTAATTCTTATCATCATAAAATTCATTACCAAGATAAAACTAACACTAACTAACACTGGAATGCTAATGAAAAAATTGTTATATAGGAAAAATAAGAAAGGACAGTTCTTCCTTTTCTAGTTTAAGAAATCTGTGAGCAGTGCAACTGTTTCCAGCGTTTTCTGAAACACTAAATAATGTGAGTAAAAGCCAAAGGTTTTTCTAAGCTAAATCAATACAGTGTTGCAATTATAATTTTTCCAGTTAATTAATCTGTGTCTCAAAATCAAAGCATGCTTTTCTAAAAGGCAATGTGTTAAAAGAAGAATGAATTCTTAAAGATACTTGAAGTGTCTTCAAGATATTTATGTGGGAAGAAAGCTTTCAGTAGCAGAGAGGTAGTAACAATAACTACAACTAATAGTTTTCAGGAAAACGAGTGGACATGAACTTTGCGGGTCCAATATTGCACACAACACTCATAAACTTTATGATAAGAAGCACAGCAAAAGGGTGTTTGTCCCTATTAGAATTTGTTTAAAATTCTCCCATAAATTACACTAAGCAGAAATATTGGCTTGGATCACAAACCCCTCTCAGGCACTGCCTTATCATGGATTCCTCAAAAGCACTAACCTACACGACCTTTGTGTGAGTCTCAGATGACTCCAATTATTCTGCTGTGAGCTCTGATTCTTTTACACAGTCTGACCTTAACTTTAAAAAATTTAAGAGGGAGGAGGTCTGGGGGAAATGAAAGCTGTATCACATGGCCTGACCACACTTTGTACCCTATGAGAGAGGCCGTCAAAATCTTAGAGAGGTAGAGGGAGGGAATTTATCTCCCAAATCTGTCGATATCAAGAAGAATGGAGTTCCACCACACTGGGGTCAACTATGCCAAAGCACCATATTTTGACACAGTCAACTTAAAAAGTGATGGGAGAGCAGAGATAAATGAGAAACAGAAAGTAGGTTACGCAAGGAAGCAGAAATGTGCACCAGGTTATGCAAGAACAGAGGGGTCAAGGCTTGAAGAACCTTGAAAGTTATCGGTAAAATCCTGAACTCAAATCTCAGTTTCAGAGGGAACCAATATTGTGGTGTGAACAAGGGGTCAGCATGGTAACAGCAGGGGCAGCAGCAGTGGGATGAAAGTGAGATAAGATGCTTTGATAAAACGTGTTGCTGATGCAAACCCTCAATCAATGCCACTTCTATGTGGAAATTTGAGGCCAGCTCCAGGTCCCACCTAACTTTCTAGCAAAACCTCCACCCAGTTCACCAAGGTCACGTTTTGGCTCCTGAATTTAAATAAAGTTAGATAGCAGAGTGCTGTGAACATGCAACAATACACACTTCAGTGTGCATCACTTCAGTGTTTAGCTTCAGGATTCTTTCATAAGGCTTTGTGTCTTTCCTACCTGTCAAAATGCCCCAGGTACAAATCTGTCCTCTGCTCTGTATGACTTGTTAATCTGTGGCCGAAAATAGCACAGGATGATGGACAGTTCTGAACTTAGGTTTTAGCTGGAATTGGGAGGAGAATCAATTTGCCCACTCTGTGTGAATTTCCACTATTTCCAAGGCTCTTCTTGTCTAAAAACAGATTGAAAAATCAAAATGCATTTATAAACAGGAATAATATAATTTAACGGGTAATCAGAGTGCACTAGCTGAAATATTGCAATAGGTTCACCATGCTTGCTTTCGATTCCGATCTTATCGGTTTTAGATTTTTTTGTTTTAAATACTTCAAGTACCTCCACATTTGAAATTAAAAAAATGTTGAAAAAAAGCAAAAAAACCTGTTTTGACAGTCTCAAAACCTTCTAAGGTTTTTTTTAAAAAGAAAAATTAATGAAACTTACTATTCTATAGGTAGATAACTAGATCAGCATTTTCCCTTGAAAGGTCTTGTGCTAAAAACATTTTCACTTGATCTTGACCTTCAGCCAAAACTCAGACCTTAAAATAAATGATTGAATTTGGGATTGCCTTAGACCCACAGTAAAAAACACCTTCCTCCACTCTCAAGCTGTTGTCCTCTCACAGAAGAGCTGCCCGTTTGTGTGTGTATGGGAGGTAAGCTGCACAGGCACGATTAGCTTTTTCCTACACCAGTGCTTGGTAATCCTGCTTTGGATGGAAGGTATGATGAGTCATTTCGATGAGTAAGCTACATAGGGGCCATGGCTGTCAGACATAACGCCAGTACATGTCACTGTCTGGCCTCTCTGTGACAAGTAGGCTCTGACCACCTTAGAATCACTCCCCAAAATGTTCAGATTGGGCAATGCATCATTCCAGCTCACACAGCCAGGTTTCTTTCCTGTGACAACCTTGATGAGGATGGAAATGCCTTTGGCTCTGAGTGGTGGGAGGCACGCTTGCCTCAGCAAATATGTGTAGACATTGCTTATTTGAATCTACTTTTTGTTATTCCTTTTTGCTTTATTTATCAACTCCTGCTCCAAATAAAGGATTCTGATTTCACTAATGTTTAACTTAAATACAGCAACTTCAAAGTTAGGTTCAGCAGTATCTAATCTATACTTTTACCCCATTTTATATCTTAAACTGAGCTTACTAGAGACAGAGAATGTTTATACTGAATTGTCATATTATGCAAATAAAACAAAAGGGGCCAGATTGTGGTTCAGAGTTCATAAATGCTTTGGGGAAGGTAAAGAAGATAAAACACCAGTTTTGCTTGACTAGTAAAAAGCTGTTGTCAGTACTCCCTCCAAAGAAGGAGGAGGGAAAGGATACTGAGGAGAGTGCACTGCGCTCCATAAATCCTTCCTGGATATTTCACTGCAGGTTGGCCTGTCCTCATGCTCTCTGTGGTGGCTGTGTGTAAATAGCCCTGATGTGATATAAAAAAATACTGTGAAATCAGGATTGCCATTATCCATCATAAGACATTAAGAAATAAATAATTATTTTTGAGGAATAACTTCTGTATCTATAACTTATATATTCCTTTCCCCTCCCTTTTTGTGTTCACTTATGACAGTAATACAGATTATGACAGTAACACAATACCAAGCTGATTTGGTTAATGGGGTGACCATCCTTGCACTTCTTGCTAAAGAGTTTAAAATGCTTTTTAAAGCATTATGATCCAACTATGAAAGCATAAAAAAAAAAAAATGAACTCTTTGAAGCTATATTCACTGTGGGAGGCCAGGTGGATTCTTTCTCCAAAATATTTTTAAATGGCAAATCTCATCTCTTATAAACCTAAGTGTTGGCAAAAAAGAGGTCTTTGAAGAAAATGGGTAACAATAGTTAGAAATAGTTTAAGTTTGAGGTTTTTTAACTAGAAATAACAACAAATCTGCCAGAGCATATGGTGCTCACTTAAGAGTTATAGAGGAAGTTAGCTATGAAAGGAGTGAACTATGAATTTTGGCATGCAGTCTTCTAAAATTTCCCTCTTGCTTATGAAAAGAAAATGATACAATTTGAGAAAAAAAGACTTGATGCAGGAGTTGAGGATATATAAATCTTAGCAAATCTTACAAGTGCATTTAGCAAACTAGTGGTAGCTATAATAAAGAATAGAAACAATGAGCATATGTAAATGTGATTGTTATCATAGAGAACAGAACCAGTGAACATAGTTACATATGATTTACTAATTAGGACACATTCCTTGTGTTTACACAGGGAATTATTCTTAAAAATTGTAGATTTCTTTGAAGGAATCAGCCAACAATCAGTCAACATTGGGCAAGAAAATCCTGTTGATATGTTCTACTGAGTTTCCCAGGAATATTTTGAGGATGTTCTCATCAAGTGCTTTTAAGAAAATAAAGTGCTGTGGCACAAAAGGAAAGGTCCTAGCCTGTCTAAATAGAATGTTTGGAGGTAGAAAATAAAACAAAAGGTCAATTTGTTGGCTTTTCTGGTTGATGCACCAGTGGAAACCCACAGAGACCATTGCTGGACTCTGTGTTTTCAAATACGTACAGGTCTGGTTAAGGGAGTCAAAAAAATTAGGTGACACAGCTTTTTTAAACAGAACTAGCAATTCAGTTTTTAAAGCATCTTAAGGTTCTGGCTGAACGAAAAAATAGCAGATACCATTCCATGTAGGAAGATGTAAACTGATGCACCTTGGGTTGACTCTGGAATTAACATTTGGAATTATTAAGAGAAGGACAGAAAGTACTTTGGAAATCTGTGAGTTAGACATATCTTGAAGACTGCAAGTGTTCTTATCCCCTGCCTCTCAGAAAGGGTAGACCAGAGCTAGAAAAGGTTGATAGGCTGCTAAAAGCTATGAAATGGTTTCCAGATGAAGACTGACTACATAAACTTGATATACTGAGTAGGGAAGGATTTGCCTGAGGAAGGAGGGAACAGAAATCCATGAATGGTGAGTAGGGAGGTAACACAAATAGGGGCATGGAATAGCAGGTTTGACAAAAAGAAGCAGGGCTTTTTCCACAGAAAGCATAGTTATATTGTTGATGGCATTAGCACAAGCAACTGAGGATGCCAGAAGTTTACATGGCTTCAAAAGGAATTAGATAAATCCACAGAAGAAAAATCCATTGAGCGATGTAGAACACAAAGATGCTGTTTTTGGCTCAGAAAATATTGCAGCTCATAGCGTGCTCAAAGCCAGGGGACATTACTGCATGCTTGTCCTTATTCCCCAGCCTCCCTTGGCCACTGCTAGAGGCAGGACGTGGCACCAAACCCTCCTGGTAGGACCTACCACCGTTCTGCGCCTATGCCTGCTTTCCCTCTGCCGTAGCCTGGGAACTGTTTGCTTCTGCTGAGGTGTCTGGAGCAATTGCAAGTGTTGGGACAGAGATACATTCCCAGCACAACGCTTGCCCTTGTTTTTCCCTCTCTAACAGCAGCCTTAAGGACTGATTTCTTATCAGGCCACCTCAGGTAGGTACAGCCCAGCTCCGAATCGTGATGTTTGCGGTGGTAAATTTCCATTTTGTCTGTATTACAAGAAGCTCTGCATGAACTTGTCCTGTGCTTGGGACCTTTCAGAGCCAGCAGATGTAACTGGTAGAGTCGTTGTCACTTGCTGAGAGATTTTCGCACTCAGCATGAAACCCCTCAGAAAGACATTCCGGAGTTTCCAGTCAAACATATAAGTCACTCCAGGATCTACTGGAACTTGGCCTGGTTTTACTCAACCAAGCAACGTCAGGCCAAGCCAAGCAAATAAACACTCATTTTCAAAACATATCCTGAGCCTTCAGGTACAGACTTGAACTCTGGACAAATAGGAAGCAGCTCCTGTTTTTTACTGAAATTTTGTGAGTTTTGGGGTAAAAGTATAAACCAGAATTTTTTAGGGGACTGAAATTGTTTGCAAATATGAATCACCCATAGTTAAATTCAGATGACTAAAGAGTAAAATAGATATTATATTAAAAAAAGAAAAATTTAATTACTGATTTTCCTTAAAGAAAAAAATTTCATTTTAGAAAGGCTAGAATGTTTACTTTTGATGTTTGTAAAATAAGCTTATTTTTAGTATTTAATAATGTCTCACTGAAAAAGAAAGGTTTTAAAATGAAAGCAAAAGTCATTACAGATTAGCTTGATTCTAAAACAAATCCCTATTTTTCAAAAAACATAAAATGTCTGTTTTGATTCAGACTCAACCGATTATATTTTGTTTTTCTTTTTGTTTAGTGACTGGACCAAAAAACCCCTACTTGTTTGTCTAGCTCTTATTTGGGTTATATTGTGAAAGTTTTTCAAAGTGATTCACACTAAATTGAATTTATTCATAATAAATTATAGCTGCATTTTCCAGCAAGAGTAAATACTGGTTTTTATCTTTGTTTGCAAATAGTGGTTACTGCCCTATGAATATCAATGTGGAAGGATAGAAAGGAAAAGTTCAAAAATTTAAATTTGCACAGTTATTGAAGCTTCTTGTTTTAAGTGCTTAATGCCGATTAATGCAGATGCCACATTTTTCCTTTCTTCTTCATGATTGTTTTGACTTCCTCAGCTTAAGGAAAACATTCAGAAGAAATCAGTTTTCCTTTTCTCCCCCCTCTCTTCTCTTTTCTTCTTTTTTAACTGGCTCTGGCTTCCCTAATTCTTCTCTTTCTTTGAATTCTTCAGTGCTGATAAATTCTTTTAAACTAAAATTTGTTTAATGACTTCACGGAAAATTTGCTTTGTTGATTCCTTTTAAAAAAGGGAGTTTATTTTAATGGAAGAATAACTGAGTTTTTGTGTAATCATCCACTTCAGTGGGTGCTTGCCAAAAGGCCCACACAAATGAAAGGCTGTCTCTAATCTCACTGTGCCATGCAGAAGAGTGAGCTCCCCACACGCTTATTTGCAAGTTGATTTGAGGGATAGCTGTGAGTGAAGGAAGCTTCCTGTGAGACTGTGAAGCCCCATGAGCCAGAGCTGCTATTGCTTTTTTCCTCCAGCTAGATACCTGTGAGGACATGAGGTGGCATAAGCCTGGAGAACATGGTAGTCCCACAGGCATAATTAGCAAGGATTTTCCCTCCCCCATTCATGGTACTTCTGGCTGAGCCAAGTCCTCTTTTCCACCTTCCCTCGGAGCAGCAGGTGTCTGGCACTGCTATTTTGGGCATCGCGCTGCTATCGGATATTGTGCTGGTTTATTGCTGGTGTGTCACTAAGGAGTGATGGTTTTCTCTCACAGAAACCCCTTGGAAGTACATAACATAGGCCAAAAGCCCTCCTTTCACCCCTAGACCAGATGGTATGGCACTCATTGCACCTGTTCTCTTCCCACTGCAAACAGGGTAGCTTCACTGCTGCCATCCTGTCTTCAGTTCCATATCCCTTGAAGGGTGCCCAGCCCAGGAGAGTGTTCTGCACCCTCTCTGTGGGCAGACCAGTGCTTCATCCCGTGGCCTGTTCCTTTGCATTCGTGGTTGTGGTCATTGTGATCAGAGCTACACAGAGGGCTGGTCCCGTGGCCTCTGCTATGCCATGCATAGGGGTGTAGCAGAATACATCTTCTTTTTGTAAATCTGGAGGTATTTTCACAGATGAACAATACCCGACACCATCACTATTGCTAATTGCTATTTTATTGTGTCAACCAAGAGCTACGTCCCAAAGGAAACCAGACACGATCTATATCTGTCCTAAATGATTTATAATTTAAAGGCCCTGATCCTATGCTGCCTTCTGTGATGTGTGCAGTAGATATTTGTGTTAGGTCTTTACCCAGACTTACCTTCAGAGTTTATCAACCTTTGTCAGGGTACTGAGAGTCTCTTTAAAGGCAGGACAGCTTCTAGAGACAGATTTGCAGAGCATGGACTCATGTAAAGCTCCTGAACCACCACTATAGTTTACACCAGAAAGTTTACTCTTAGTTTTAGACACATTCATAACTGTTCAAAAATATGTATAGTCATATTTAATCTCCTACTTTAATTGTTCTTGCTTTCTATGTTCTTTGCATTTTTATTTGCCTCAGTGTCGGTCATTGAGATTTCCCTTTCATCCCCTATCAAAGTTCAGAATTTTCACTTCTCTGTTCCTACTCTTTTCAATGGTGAACGTTGTCTTCAACCAAATGTGCACACATTTTATTTTTTGATGATTTCCTGATACAATTTTTAAAAAAGTATAACCTATTGTTGGTGTGGAAAAATATTGCAGGTTTTATTCCCTTGAGTGGTTTTTACCCAAATGTATCTATTGTATGCCTATATCTGGTTGGTATCACTGACATGACTGAATGAGGAAGAGCCATTCACATGAAATGTCTGTGCAATCAGCTCTTTAGTTACCATCACTGAGAGACATTAAAGTCTGCAATAAAAAAGACATTTTCCTTTCACAATGTATTTCCAAACCCAAAGTGGCAGATAGTAATTTTCTGTTGCTGAGCTGTATTAGTTTCTGGTGTAATCTCATAAAATGTTGTAGTATTACACCAAGAAGGAAATTAGAGGCCCAACTTGAAATTTCAGTATTGCTTCACAGCACTATAAATTACAGATTTCTGGCATAAGCATCAGTGGAAACACTAATTTCTTAAAACTAAATGTATGTTGTTTTGTCACACAGCTCTACCTACTTTTTTGTGATTGCTTACCTTAAATATCCAAGCAAGAATAGCAGACCAAGCCACACACATGGAAATACTTTAATGGCCACAGCAATAAATGATTTAGCGCCGATTATCTGAAAGATATTTTGCATTTTAAACACTGCCATGTTGTCTGAAAGTTCTGGGACATGTCCGTGAACAACTGCAAAGGGCCCCTGTCAGAAGCACGGGAAAGTAATGGCAATTTGGAATAAAAAACTCTAATTTTCAGTTTCTGAAGGATGATTTTGGTGCATTATGGGTTATTATGTTATTATGTATAGTATAGTTTTAGAGGCTTCAATGAATTTGGCACCTCACTAAACAAGGCATAGTAGAAGCACATAATGAGAGACAATATTTTCTGAAAATGTTACTTATAATCTGCAAGACAAGAGTGAAAGAGCACAGAAAAATGAAGCCTGTGAAGATCATGGTGCAGATCAGTGTCTGAGCCAAGAACACAAACTAAGTTTTCAAACCATTAACTGATCCTTTTCTTTATTTGAATCCCACTGCCATATTCATAAGATTAAATCTAAGCATTGGGAAAAAAAAGCTTAATTTTTCTCTAATCATAAAAATCAGTAACATGGAATGCCCATAACTGCAAACAAATTAGTTCAGCTTTGGAACTTTCTGTATAAAAATTGATGAATTTTGCCACTTCTAATCCCACCACAAACATTTCTTGTGCATTATGCACAATATTGCTGCCAGCTACATGGAGAGCACAGGGAAACTTACGCATGGAAAGCTGAAGGAATTTCCACAACTGTTCCACTATGGGGCTGGCATTGTCATTTTTGTCTGGGTCTAGTGGCATACTGAGGGATTCAGCCACAACATAAATAATGAATACATTCCCAGTACATCTGAAAAAAATGTAGACATGCTCTCGTCTTGCTAAAATATTATTCCCCTACAAAGAGTAGTGCAGTAAAAGCAGTGTCACATTACTTTAACAGAAGCATTTAACATTTTTACTGACAGAATCTAAAGCATGTGGTTATGGAGTGTGAAATCCTCATTAAAATTCCTCAAGGAAAATCAGTTGAATAAATATCCAGTAATTGTCGCAGTGCCTTCATTGCTGTAGTTTTACAATACAGTAATTTTCTCAATTGATCAGCTTTATTCTCATCTCATATAGAGAGCTCAAATTCCTGTTCAGGAATTTATTACCCACCAGGGACAATTCTGATCTTTCTAGCTCTAAAGCTGTATAAATATGCTGCAATAACTGTGGTCATACCAGCGCATTTATGGAGCTTCCCTGTGCTACTCCTCTGGAGCAGTGGCTGTTGCCTCTCCCTGCACCTTTCCCACTTTCCCCCTTCACATGGTGCATACAGTGGATGAGGGAAGTGAGATTCTGAAATAGACCGATGAATCCGAAGTGGGAAACGCTACCAGTTTTATTCATCATGCTCAAGTCCTCTTTGAGTTTCTTCCTTGGCCTGTGTCCTCTGTAGAGAGGATTTCTGCAGACCACAGTGAGCTGTTGGACCATGCAGCCTGGAAGCGAGGGGATGGGTTGCTGAACTAATACACAACGGGTGTGCCCTCCTTACAAATGATCCTGGAATGGGTGAAGATTTGAGGGAAAACTTCAGTATCTTGAAGTAAGTCCTAGAGTTTCTTCAAAAGTAGAAAGGAATGGCCAAACCCTGCTCCTGGATGAAGGATATTGGAGAAATTTGATGTGTGTGTGTGTCCAGTATTAACTCTTCCAGCTATTAAATTTACTAAGCAGTAGTATGCCTTTACCTTGATCCTGTCACTATTTTAAAGTACTTGGCAGTTCAAAAGGACCAGAGGATAGGAGAGATATATTGAATGTATCTTAAAAGAGCTGCTGGCTTCCCCAGTGGCAAATGATTCTTATTTTGGTTAAACTGGAAAATATTGAAATCCTTCATATCTCCAAGCTGTTATGAAAATGTCTTTGCGTGTTGCAGAGTTAAGAATTTTTAGCTATATGACTCCAATAACACATGAGGCTCTCAAGAGGAAATTCACAAAAGCCTAATTTTAAAACATTTTTGCTGCCAAAATTGCTAAATCTTTGAACAAGGAAACATTATTAAAAAATCTGATACTCTATGAAATATGAGTGTTTTAAAATTGGAGGCCAAACCCCATTGCTAGAACATGAAACAGAGAGATTCTTGTCTAAAGATGCAAACCTGCACTGAACTTTAACTCTTGAGTAGCAAGATTATGCCTTTAGTCTGGACTGGACTACTCCAGAAAATTCAATAGTGGATATACTAGGATCTGCCAGTCCAAACAATGACTGTATGACTGTTGTGAATTCATCCACACACTGATCTAGTTGTGCACACGTGTAAATAGGTAATCATTCAATACAAAGCTGGTATATTTTTTTACATATTTTAGCCAGAAGGTGGCATTGTGTCATGTCTTTTGCAAGTAAAACATCTTTGTTTCATTTTTATTTTTCCTTTATAAGACTTGGACTTCAGAAACAACACTAACACTTTTTGTTGTTGTTGTTGTTTTGAGGGGATTCATTTATTTTTACAGATGTGATGAATTGTCAGTCATGCATGCATGTTTCATCCTCACTGCAAATGTGTTCTTTGCTGACAGTCTGATACTCATGTTATTGTTTTATTACCCAAATAAATTTCTGGTGAAAACAAATTGAACAACTTTATCTAGAATACTGCCTGTATATACTCTGTTGTGAAATGTTATTTCAGTTCACAGCTAGGTTTGAAATAATTTATAGTGATGCCAATAGAAATTGCATTGCGTTAATTCACAGCCAGGACAATTTAATACCACTGAAGTACAAATCTCTTTTACACGGTGACTCAGTGAATCTGTTCTCCTAGAACAGATACTACATCTAACAGATATAGTGCCTGGTACAAGTCAGAAACCAAAACAGGCATTGAGATGGTCTGAATGAGCAGGAGAGATTTACGCTTTACAAACTGCTTAATCAGAGTCTTCAGAGGTCTGAGAGGTATCTGAAGTAATGAAGGAAGGTCAGCTGTTTTAAAATGTGTTTGTGTGTGTGTATGATTTTTGAAAGGCACGGGATTGGCAAATACCGTCGATCAGGTGCCGTGCTCTGTGTAGTCCATGGACTCATGTAAATTGTGGGAAAAGATTTCTAAAGGGGATGACAGTCTCAAAAATTGGATCAGTCTCTTCAGCCACCTATCACATGCCATGGCTTCTACTCTGACTCTGTGTTTAGTTCTGCCCTGTGTAGTATGAGCAGCGGTCCATTAGAAGCCGCACAGCAACCAAGCATAAGAGTTTGACAGTTGCTTTTCATCTGAACTAATCTACCATCCTCCATGGTAGAGAGCTATTAAGAGCTATTTTATCCATTCTTAATCAGGCTTTTCTCAATTTCGTACAGGACTTGCAAATAGTGGGCCAACAAACATATTCTGCTGACAGTCTGCTGAGTTGCAGACCTACCCCATACAGGAAGAAAGCACCTGTCTAAAAGTACTGATTTTCAATAGCAACTTGTCTGGTACTTTGCTAGAATATTTCCATATCAAAATGGAAATAGAGCTGTATCTGAAAGTGAAATGTATTTAACTTTTTGATGGTCCCATCACCAGCATCTCTGCTTTTCACGATGGGAAAGACAAATGATTCTGTGGTTTAATTCCGTATGTACATATGGGGTCAGGGGCAGTAGATGATGACATTCATCCAAATCTTTCAAATCCAGCCAAAAACAAGAAAGTGTAGGAGTCAAAATCAGAAATGCTATTGCCCTAACCTTGCAAAGAGTTTGTGGACAATATGACTGATTAAGATTTCTGACTTTCAGAAATAGCAGCTTGACTCACCACAAGGGACTCATAAATGCTTTTAGAAACAGCCATTATAATCATCTCCTTAACTACTGATTAGCAAATCATGTTGATTCTTTGACACAGAAATATCCCTGCAGCAGCAGGTAACAAAGATCATATCACACAATCAACAGGTTTGATGTTTTCCTGTGCTGTAGATGGTTGCAAACGATATTTATCCTCTACAATGTGCAATGCAATCCAAGATATTACACTAATACAATTAAGACACCTACTGATACTATACTAAATCAGCTTGAAAATGCTGGCATGGTCTGTATTTATTATTTTGAGGAACAACTACAGGTATTGCCAAATCCTAGAATCTGTGGATTGTGTGCTTTCATTGTATCTTAGTACTGAACCAAACCTTCTATCTGTATTCTGGAGGGTACTGCAAGCACGCAGCTAAGACCTTTCCATTTCTAATTTTATATGATGGAAAAGGTCATGAGAGAGATGAGAAACCATATTCAATCAATACTAGACAGATTTTTTTTTCCCCCACTGATTTTGGAAAGTATTTCCGTGGTTAGTAACACTCTGGGATACATAGAGAAAAAACAGTAAACTGGTGTGCCTGTAAACATATTTATTTGGCATTTTGCTTCACTGAGCATAGAAGTCATCTGGCCAATCTTAATTTTTTTCTAAGGGACCATCACAAAAAGACCTGTAATACAAAGGAAAAAACAATCTGCAAATGCTCCCTTGAAATGTGGCCTTTCCTGCCTAGTTACAGAATGAAATCGATACACAGCTGCAGATTTGTTGACCTGCACATGAGATTGAAACTATAATACGAATAAAGTGAAATTCTTTCCTGATGATAGGTTTTTCTCTATTTAGATACCAGTAGTGGGAACAATATAATGACTGTAAGGATCTGCAGACCCCCGTATAATGTTAGAGAATGTCATGTTGAGAAAGGGCATATGTTCTCTACATCACTGCTTCTTAATCTTCTCAGGTTTTCACAAAGAAATCATATTAATCAAATCTGCTTTCAGCTATATAAAAGTGTAGTTTGAATGGTTCACAGCTTAGGAAGGAATTGAATGTAGAAGGAAACCCTGGATAGAAATAAGCCCAAAACTTAAAATAACTTGCTGTTGTCAGTGTCTTATTTTATCATTCTGAATAAATGTGACAATTTTGCACCAGAAAGCTGTGAAACTGCCCCATACTGGGGCTGTGGAGTGGTCCATGAAGGCAATACAGGAGTAGGGGAATTGCCAGATGAAATCAGACTGGTGAGCCATCTGCTACTGGCTTGAAAAGAAAAAAAACCAAACCCAACTAAACATCCTACCCAGAAATACATCAGCAAGGGTCAGAATTCTGCCTGGCACTGAAAAGACACTCTGGTCTCCTACCTCATTTGAAAATCAGCTTGGAAGTTTGAGGAAGGTTGGGCTGCATATCTATGAGGTGAATGTTTTGTTAGAGTCTAGCTCCTTTTCCATTGTCCTGGTGAGGACAAAGTGAGGGGGCAGAGAGGGGAAGAGAAGAGGACATCCCTTCCTTCGGTTGCATGCAGCCGGGGGATGGGTTGGGACGGAGAGTGGTTGGCCCTCTGAAACGATCAGGAGAAGCTGGTGTACTCCTTCATATATGGGGGCTGTCTAGGATTCTTCATGCTTTAATAAAACAGGATAATCTTCCAGTCTCCCTCTGACATTGTGCCGGCTTTTCATTTTGAGTTGTTTTGGAGACAGTCTTATTTCCTGTGGAAATACATATTATATTAAATATACCAGATGAACCCCACAACACTTGTATGTGGTATCCTCGTTGCTATTAGTGTTTAGTGTTTACTTGGCATAGCTTTTTTGTTTGGCACCTTTCTGACTACAGGGAGAGACTTGATCCCTGTGCCCAAAACCTCATGTTCAAATGATTCAGTCTTGTTCTCATTGAAATGGGTATTCTTGCTGCTGACTGTGGATATGAAGAACAGGGAGGGCATGAGGGTGCACTCCATTCCTCTCTGCTGAATTTGAATATCAGACTTCTAGTTAGATGATCATCATATCACAAAACAAACTGAGACAGAAATGACAGAATGTTAGTTCTGGCAATAGGATCTGAGGAGCACTTCTCTGTCACTTAAAGCAAAAGCAACAGGATTTCTTTTGAAGGCAAAATATATTTAATTCTAGAAAAAAATTTCCACAAATAAAAAAGAGGTAGCAATCTAATGAGAATTATATTTTAAATTGGTGCCAGAAAACCCGGATATTCCTGAGGTCTTTCTGAACATGTCTACTTCTGTCTGGACTCTGGAGAAAATCTACTAATAGCAAAGGCATGACATTAGATTACAACCACAAAATTGCAGTCTTAAGACTATAAAGAAAATGGGTTAAGTCTATACCATTTCTTACTTGTATTATAATCCCTTCCAGAAGAATAGCCTGTCCTGGAATTATTGAAAAGGAAATTCTCTCTTGCTTATAAATGTAATTTTATTATTCCTCTCACTATATTTGTAAAGATAGCTGAAAATGTTTAGCTTACCACTTTTCAGAATGCTGTCCAAATCTGAGGGTGGTTGCTACAAAGGGAATCTAGCATAGGCTAATTATTATTATTATGCTGTGGTATTTGAAATCAGAAGTGTTTAATTATGTACGACACATGTTAAAGTCAAACTTCTAAGGAGAAATGAGATTTGCAGTCCATGGGGCTTGCAGATGATCAGAGGATCAAGCTGTAAGACCTCTGTCTGCTCTGACTGCTGTTGGTATTGACCACTTGTGTATCCCATGGAATTCCTTGTTCATGACTGGAAGACAACCTTCAGATTTGCAGATCTGCTAGGTGGAATAGAATGGCTATCAGTAAAAAAGGGGAATATACCCATGCTCAAAAAACTAATTCAACAACAACATGATCTCAATAGAAGAACTGTAGGTGGAGAAGCGACTGAGAGCAGCCTGGCAGAGAAAGACTTGGGAGTGATGGTTGATGAAAAACTCAAAATGAGCCAGCAGTGTGCACTCACAGCCCAGAAAGCCAAACGAATCCTGAGCTGCATCCAAAGGAGTGTGCCCAGCAGGCTGAGGGAGGGGATTCTGCCCCTCTCTTCTGCTCTTGTGAGACCCCACCTGGAACGCTGTGCACAGTTCTGGTGGCCCCAACGTAAGAAGAACATGGAGCTGTTGGAGCATGTCCAGAGGAGGCCACAAAGTTGATAAGAGAACTGGAGCACCTTCCCTACGAACACAACCTGAGAAAATTTGGGCTGTTCAGCCTGGAGAAGAGAAGGTTGAGTGAAGACCTCATGGCAACTCTCCAGTGTCTGAGGGGGCCCTACAGGGAAGCCAGAGTTAGACGCTTAGTCAGGAACTGTGGTGACAGGACAAGGGGGAATGGGTTCAGACTCAAAGAGAGTAGGTTTAGATTAGATGTTAGGAACAAATTCTTTACAGGGTGGTGAGGGTGGTGAGGCACTGGAACAGGTTGCCCAGAGATGTTGTGGATGCCCCAGTGCACTGGAACAGGTTGCTCAGAGAAGCTGCGGATGCCTCAGCCCTTGCAGTGTTCAAGGGCAGGTTGGACTGGAACTTGGAGCAACCAAGTCTAGCGGAAGGTGTCCCTGCCCATGGCTGGGGGTTGGAATTTGATGATCTCTGAAGTCCCTTCCAACCCAAACCATTCTATTATTCTATAATTTATTTTTGTCCTTCAATAAGTCCCAATTCTCATGATGGTGAGAGAGGAGTTACTTATTGTAGTTAAGGCAAAATGTGTACAACACACAGTTTATAGCTGTGAGTTGAGTCTCATGGCTGGGGAGCAGGAGAAGCTGTGGGCCTCAGAAGTGTACAGCACTGTTTGCTTTGAAACAATCACTCAGACATAAATGACTCACTGTGAGGTGCTGGAAGTCATGCTGATTGGCGTAGCATTCAGCGGTCGAACAGCCTCAAGCTCCATGCAGGAAAAAAAAGACAAATTTTTCACCAGAATCATAAAAAAGTAAAGAGAGGAACATGACGCTCAGATTGCCTGTTTGATGCTATTGGAAATCAGCCTATCTAGAAATTGCACTAGACAATCTGAGGTGAGCTATGATGTTTCAAAAGTATTGATTGAAGGAGATGATGAAGCTTGCTCATACAGAGCCAAGCTTGCTGGCATGTTAAAATCACTGGCTGAAAATATAGAAAAAACCTATTTGATTTGGGAGAAAAGATGGAATTGGATTTGGATTGGGATTGGAATTATTTACATTATTTTTATATTATAGTCACTGACTTTGGATGGCCAGCTGATACGCAAAGATGAGCAGTGGAGGCAATTTAGCAGAAAACCATGATTCCATTTTATGTGACTCTTCAATTTTCTTTTTGCCCAGAGAAGTGGTTGAGAGTTGAAGTGGCTGAGAGTTGAAGCTGACTCTTTTCAGAGTTGTACTGAGTGCAACACTGCTGGTAGCAGTGGAGGGAGGCTGAACTCATCCAGGTGCCATGTCTTTCCAAGCACTTTGTGATGGTGATGGTGAAGACCAAAGGGTTTGGGACGTTCTCGTTCCAGGTATACCGTGTGCAGTGTAGTGTGTGTATATATAGATTCACCAGTGAAATTGACAGTTTCCCCAAGAAAAGTATAATCATAACAGATTGTTATCTCTCTGCATGCTTCCACTTGGACTCCCTTCAGCTCTTTCTATAGCAGAGATGACTTGTTAAAGAGATAAAACTATGTGTTCATATCCTTCTTGATGCAGCACTTGACTCCTCATTGCTCAGCACAAGATACTGTCACTTGGCCATTTTATCTGTCACATAGGGACAGCAGAGGGAATTGGCTAATGTGACTATGCTTCAGAAGATTTTGAACTCTCTTAGGTGGAGAAGTGAGCCAGACATAAATCCAGAGGAGGAGGACATAACATGGCCGGACCTTTCTTTGTGTGGGAATGCTCTGTAAGTCTCCATCTGAGCTGTGGTTTTTGGGTGTCTGATCCTTATGGTAAGATGGACTAAAAAGTGGGTACTCATGAAGCATAGAGGCTGCCCCCTCACCCCTGAGATTTTCAGACAGAAGGGTAGAAAATTTAAACCATTATTTATTTTTTTTGCAATTCAGAATGAAAAGATGAAATTGTTTTATAGATAGCCAAACACAGTATATTCAACAAGGGAATCAGACACAACTCTGTTCATAACTGCTAACTTTCTCTGTCTCAAGAAGGCCTTCCTCCCAGGCAGCTCTGCAGAAAGTACATAGTAGGCAGAGGTCACTTTGTACCTGTTGTCTTTCTTCTGCTTTTTCTCTAAGGAACTGGTATTAATCACTGTCAGATGTGGGATACTGGGCTGACAGAGTCTTCACTCTGACTCAGTGATGTTCTGAAGTTATATTTTTATGCATCTCGGTTTCCATACCAACTGCTTGATGTTGCATACTCTTGGGAAATGCTTGCTGCAGACATGGTTTTCTAGCAACTGAAACCTGAGACTCTCTTACACAAACTTTATAGATCTCTCATTTTATAAATCTCAGCCTATCGCCTTATGCAAGTCTACTTTCCCACCTTCCTTTTTACTCCTGCCATTGCATCCTCTAAAATGCCAGGTGTCCTGCTTCTTTTCCAGATACGTTCCTGAATGTTGCTAATGTTTTTTTGCCTCTGTGTTTCCATCTCAATAAGGAATTCAGTTGTATCTCTTAATTCCAGCAGGCCACCTATCTCGGCAAATAGTACATTAGGTTGTTGCCCATAGTGCTTGTTACCAGAACCAGGACTAGTTTTTGTGCCTTCGTGTACCCACTAAACACAGTACAGTTAGAATATGGTTTTTTTCTGTATTCAGAGCGGCACATTGCTCTAACCTAAATGCTGCAGCTCACTATGTTTTGAATGGCTTGTTATACTTCCTCTTTGTCACAGGTGGCTGGGTTTGTAAAAGGAGAAGAGCAAGAATTGTATGCATACTGAAAGTACTGAACTGTGAAAAGAACAGCTAATATAATCCCTGTCTGTCACAGAATGGCTGAGTGTCTAGAAACCTTAGAGCATAGAGAACACAGAGAAAAAATCTTATATAATTAATGAAAGTTGAAAATAGAAAGAAGCCGTGCAGTCTAGATGAGGTGTTTGTAACAAGTATTGCGATGGAACTAGGGCTGACTGGAAAATACCAACACTTAGGTAAAAGGGAGAACCCAGCAATTTTTACCTTAAGCACAAAAGTTGTCTAAAAATCAAAACTCAAAACATGCAGTTAGGGACTAGCTACGACTTCTATTTGGTTTTCTTGTTGGTCTGTCATTCTCTAATATGCAGTTTATTTGTTCTATGATATGCCGCCCCTTACTGATCTATTGTGTAGTCCATAATGAGAATCAGGCTTATGAGGATGTTTGGAGGAAAATGATGAAAACCTTTAAGTTTTCAGAAAGAAAAAAATTTATACGTAAAACCTAATTAAGACCAGTCTTCTACCTCCTAACGGACATTGTGATTTTTGGTTTTTTTTGGTGTGCCATATCATGATAAAGGAGCTAACTGGAGGAAGTACAGATAAGGGGCAAGAAAAATGTTTTGGTTATGATGCCATCTGTCCAATGCTAGCTGACTGCTGAGGCAGTGGAAATTGAAATTATTATAATAGTTTCTGTAATCTTCTTAAATCTTAAATTAAATTAGCATCAGGATTGGCACTTCTAGACTGAGTTGATGGCTGTGATTATGGGTCCTTCTTGCCTTCTCTAGTTTCATTTATTGTTAGTTGCTATTACATATTCATTAAAAAGCAATTTGATAAATCGTGGGATTTCCTGCCTGTAAAACAATTTTCAGAATGAAGAGTGACAGGTGCGGCTGGGGAATATGCTGAAATTTGGTAACCCTTTGTAAAGGCAAAGCAGGATACAAAAATCTTACTATTTAATAAAAAACTATTTATCATAATAATACTTTCTTCTACTCTCCATAACTAAGTGAAGAAGGATTTGAGGTATCTTCTGGGTTTTAACACTGTCTCTACCATGGATGAACATGTGACAGCCACTTTTGTCAATATTTTTGTGAACCAGTGCTGATTAATCAGATAGAAGGACAAGTGGACAGGAATTCACTATTCTCTAACATACATGAGTTGTAAGGACTGCACTGAAATAATTTTGAGGAATCACTGACTGACTAATTTAAAAATTACAGGGCCTGTGGATATCCAAATATAGACTCTGAACTTCATTATGGCATGGACTTATGTGAAGCCATTCAGGACTAGGTGATTTTTAGTGGCCTTTCTGTACTTTTTGAATACCTCTATTCAACTTGCTTAAAAGGTCTCCAATCTCACATTGAGAGTGAGGAATGGTGGAGGAAGCAATGAAAGTTGGTGAGGGGGAATGGGGGAGCCTGAGAGAAAAAGAGACAGATTGTTCAGACAGGCAGAGAGCATATGAGCAATAACTGGGACTGTATTTATACTGTCATGTTAGCTTAGGATTCAAGGTCACACTCAATAGTTTCCTCATTGCTTGCACATTAATGTTCACCCTGGCCTTTACTGGCTGTCAGCAGACCTTGGATCTGACCATGAACACAGCTGCATACACATTGCAAAAGCCTAAATGATTCTGAGGTCTAAGGAAGAGTCAAAATTTATGTGGAGAGAGCTGACAGAGGCAGGCTGATGGGGGATGAAGTGAGATAAATGATGGAGTGCTGGACAAGGAAGAGTTAACCTCGGGGGAATTCAAGAGAAAGCAGGATGATAGCCAAGCCAGCTTGAAGGACAGAGGAGGCAGTTGTCTTCTGCAAATGTAAACTGTGTCGAGGGTTTTTGCAACTTCACTGAGACGCAGTTTACCAGGAGACACCCTCCTTATGGGGTAAGCTGGTGTGAAGCATGGAGAGAGCTACTGACCACAGTCGGTCTCTGGCAGTTCCTCTGCTCAGCACACAGCCCAGGGCAGCACCCGCCCAAGGAGAAATGTGTTTCCTGTCAGGGGGGACAGTGATTCTTAGCACAAAGGTGCAACAATGGCAACAATCTTCTTTCCTGGAGATCAAAATAAATAATTCCAGTTCATACAATAGCTCTTTAAAACAGACAAATATTTTTTCGTAATAGTTGCAGTAGAAGAAGGAATTAACATAACTCTGAGCGCTCTCCAAGGACAGTGCATCTCCAGAGCCAGAGAACACACCTACGCTGAGTATGGTGTGTGCTTGTATGACTCAAAAATAATATTCACAGCTGTGGTGGATTGGTTCCACAGAGCATGCCATGAGCCTCCTTTCACAGTAGATTATCCTAGACTGCATTGTTCTGGAAGGGAGACATGGTGTCTGGCTCCCTTTGGAGATGCCAGGAAGCCAGAAAATGTGCGTGTGGTGCAGATTCCTACAGGATCACTCACATTCATCTTAGAAGTGGCAGGCTTGTTGCAGTTAATAATTCCTCTCTCAAAATCTGGCTCCTCACCATCTTCATAAACCCTGAAGCAAATATTATAGTACCCTCAGGCCCTTAAGAATGCTTATACAGCAGGAACTTGGCTTCTTGCAAATGTGATTAATAAGCTTATTCATTATATTTTGCCCCTTAAAATATCAAGAAGAGAGTCCAGGTACATACTGCATACATGAATTTATTCCCGTTTGATGAGGACATATGTTTGCCTGACCTGGAGGACTTAACATCTCTGAGAAACTTCTAATTGAAGGAACTGGTGAAGAAGCAGTTGAAAGTGTAGATGGGGAAGAATTAGGAGCAGTCTATATGGACTGAAGTGGACCAGCTGAGGTTAGGCTGAAATAAATGATGATAGACTGAGATAAATGATGTAATAATAATTGGAAATAAGAAGATTTAGAAGAATTAAGCAAGTGAAAAAGGAATAGCCTCTGCAGATAGGGACAGGCACCATGGCTGCCTACTGAAGTTAAATGGCAGGAGACAAAGGTTTCCTGTGGCATTTAACTCTGGGTGGCCACAATTATGGTTTCTAAGCCTCAAGTGTTAGCTGAATTCTTGAATTTACAGTGACTGAACAAACATCCAAGTTAGAACATCCAGGAGTTTGCCTATCAGGTGCAGAGGGCAAAGTCTTTGAAACAATATAGTCTGTCCTCATGTTGCAATATTTTCCATATCCTGTACAAATTTTATTATTATTTTATGAAATATATTACAGAGGTTTCCACAAGCCTGATTCATGACTCAGGATGTGTTAGGTACATTAAAAACAGATAGTTTTTGTCTTCAGGATAGTCAAAATATATGACAGGAATCTGCAGAAGGAAAGAAACACAAGAGATGGTGAGAGACAATGTAGACGTACAACATTTACATTATAGGTTTAGTTACTTATAGATATGGGACACGTCATCTAAGACACCAATTTAGTTTTTCATGGTTCAGCATCTTTTACAATGGATGATATTAATTGGTTGGCAGACACATCTTCAAAGAAAAGTCACAGTAAAAATGGTACTTTTCCTTCCTGGAAACTGAAATGGCTTCAACACAAAGACAAGTCATTAGTTAGTGTTCAGTGATTCCTACCTTATTCAAATACTGCCTTACTCACCTGAAGAAGCTACACAATGCACAGAAGCAGTTGTTTAAAAAGGCTTCAGATGAGACAAGAGGAATAAGAAATAAGAATAATGGTAAAAGTCCTTAACAGAATGTAGGGATGGACAAATGTGCATGGTGAAAAAAAAAAAAGAGATAGTCATAAAATGAAAAGCAGTCTTGGAAAGGGGACCTTAAAGATGATACTAAAGGAGATAGGACACTTTGGAGGTAATTTGTAGTAGCAGAGGGAATTTTATGTTTGGCAAATACAGTTCATAGTCTTTTTAAGGACCTGCATAATAATTTGATGGTGAGAGAGAAACATGTCTTCTCACTATGCGGTCATTCAAATCACGCTAACATACTGGCACCCTGTGCATGATATGGGATTGCTTCTTAGTGAATACTGAATAATTACTCTTACCACTGGAGAGATTAATAGAATGAAAATTAAGCTTCTCTAAATGCAATCTTGATTATTAGGGCTCTGAGTGTGCATTGGGGAATGCATTGCTCAAGTGTTCAAAAAAGTGCACAGTATGTACTGTGTTATCTGTATTTTAAAAGTTAAGAGTTTGACAGGAATTCCAGCATTAAATGTAATCCCCTATGAAACACTCTCCAGGAGCTAATCTATTGCCGTTTCCTGTTTATATAACTAGATCAACCACATTGAATTAATAAAAATGCATGGCAAATCTTGATGCACTTAGCAGAGCATATACCACTGACATATCCTTGAAAAGTCTACTGGTTTATACAACATATTTCTTTTGTCCACTGCCTAGGCTTTTGAAAAGTGTCTTGTTTTGGTACTTAGCTCAGGCACAGAGCTACATGGAGGAGGATGTAGCTCTCTCAGGCCCACATTAGGTCCTAGGAGAGTACTGTTTCTTCTGCACCCAGCACAGACTGGAATTTTTATCCTGGTAGATCTGGGGTACCTCTGTGGAGAGTCAAGGGTCTGGAAACACTGAGCAGAGACACATCCATTTGGTGCTTTCCTCTTCAGTGTCAGAACTTCTGAGCCTCATACTGTCCAGTACTGACCTGCTTCTGCATCTTTTCACACTGTAAGAGGCAACTGTGGCTTCCTATGCAGTCCTGAGTGAAGACACAGAGCCAGCACAGATCAAGTGGTGTTCCCTAGCCCTTCTTGGAGCAAGAACCACATTGTATATTCAGCAGAAGTCTGACCTCCAGTCCTTGGGAGATTTCCATGCTTTATCTTCTCAACACACGCTTTTCCTGTTGGGGTGATGTTTTCTGACAACTATTTCTCCATCCAAACCAACAGATAACTTAAAGACCTGGTCCTAGCCAGGCACGGTGCAGGGGCATTTTAGATATGGATTGTATGAGCTCTCAACTTGCTCAGCATAAGCTTATGAGCTCTGTGTCGGCACTGGCCAAGTTACATTTATACTGGATCTGTGGTTGACTACTAGCACTTATGTTTGCTGCTTTTTCCATTACCTATGGTATCCTGGACCTCTTTCAGTTCAGATAATGGAGTGTTAATAAAGGTCCTTTTGCTGTAATTTGGATTAAAAAGGAGACAAACTTTTTTAAAGGAAAAGACATATTTTTACCTCATGCATTCATAAAACAGAGAAAGGGGTAAGACCCATACTTAAAAAATAATAATGAAGAATAGAAAAAGAATAACCATGGAAAAATAAACTCTGAAGTCATTTGGGAGGAAGAGAGATCAGAGCAGAAATATCCTGTTGTAACTCTTCTATGGCATCATACAACTGGAAAAAAAGGGTTTTTTTAGTTAACATTTATTGTTAATACTCAGTTGCCCAATGTTTAACTAATTCTTTCCACAAAGTTTTGCAATGAAAATTCTCCTTTTTTCTGGTGGTTCTTTTTGTCTGTTTTAATTTGAAAGGGCAAACCTCTAAAGAAGTACATGAAGAACAAGTAACTGGACTTATAGGATGACATGTGTCACTGCGTGCAGTGCCACTGTTACTGTTCTGGGAACTTATATGATAATGAATTTGTCTCAGATAAGGAACAGCAGATGTCCATGATTTGCTCAGAAGTGTCCCCATCAGACTTATTTCTAAAAACTTACTAATACATTTTAGATCTTAATTAGTAATTAAAAGGTGGTACTACAATTACTTTACTTTCATGTTACAATTACAGAACAACTTAGCCTGTTAATTGAAAGAGAAAAAAGAAAGGGAAATTTTCAGCCTTGGAAGTTTTGACTGACATGTTTTTGGTTTTGAAAGATGGGGAGCTGCTATCAGACACAAAGTGCTGGAGATAAAGGGACCCTGCACAACTATGTAGACACCTGGTTTTCAGAAAAGTTTTTTGTATTTGTCTAAAATTTTAGTCATCTGTCAGTTAAGTAACAAAAATCAGAGCTTTATTTTGGTTTCATCCCAGGAAAAAAGCAAAGATTTTTAAGCTCAGAAGCATGCCAGATTTTCTTTAAAGCAGCCATTGGTACAAAATGAGAAGTACTAACCAGAAGTCCCTACTTGGTAACATAAACTTATTTCCATTTTAACTAGAAATTTTTGAAACAGCAAATGCTTACACACAAATTGGGATTTGTGCACATTGCCAAGTCTTTGGAAAGACTGGAAGAAGATAATATCAAGCAAGTATGAAAGCAAGGTATTCACAAAGCTGGTACTCTCCTGAATGTGCGTTTTTTCTTTTACCTATCAAAAACAGGCTGGCTTGGTAAGAAATTTACTGACTGGTTGTTTTCTGAGAGTTCATGGGATTGTTGCAAAGTACAATTTGCTTCCTTTAAAATTTTTCTCTTTTTAAAGATCTGGTTAAAGCTAACATTATGGATGACATATTTCAGTCATCCCTCCTAGCCCACCTCTTCTCTTGTTATTCCATCTGTCATTGCCATTCTTTGGAGCACTAGAGCTGAAAGTAGATTAGGGCATCTTTCAGAGCTACCAGCAGAGGTAAACGCTCTATATCTATGTAGTCCTTCAAATGGCTTTTCAAATGGCTCACAGCAATGCTGAGCTTTCTGCCTGCAGCTCATTTTTTGTCTGCCAGCACAATGTAGGTCTCTGGATTACAGCAGTTGCTAGAGTGCTGCAGGAATCCGTCCTGAGGGAAGGGTGAAATGTTGTCATTGTGATTGTAAACACGGTTTTGAACAATCACATGAAATGATGTGGGAATGGACAATGGTGATAATGTGGTAAAGGGCCACGAACACAGAAGGTTTTGCTGGTAATGCCATACATGATTCCCATTTCTCTTGATTGTATGAAACTTGGTTAAAATTTCCAGGTAAGTGTAAGTTCTGACTCCAGTCCACAGTGTCTTCTCAACACAGGCTATGCATGCACTCCTGCCATGGGCTGTCTATAGCCTATGGCATACTGAGTAGGTGAGAGAGCAATTTTATTTTTTGGATGACTTGCATTACAGTCCTCTAGTTTCTGATCTGGGGCTGCCACACTGGAAATCGCTGTTCCTTATATTGTCCTTAATCATCACATAAACAGAAGGCAGGTAGTGGAGAACGCAGAGATGGGAAGGCTCTAATACTGGTCTCATAAAATATGGAAAAAAGTCAGGTATGAACCATGTAATTTTCCTTGAAAGCAGTGTCGGGCACTGAGATCACAAAAAGATGGGCTTTTTTTACCCTAACAAGGATTAGCAGTATTTTGTTCTGTTTGTTCTGTTCTGTTTCTTCTTGACTGTATTTTTTTAAATCCTGTGAAGGGTTGAATGTTATCCCAGTTCTTATGACTGTACTTTTTACTGCCAGCCACAATACTTTTAGACAATGTATAATCACATTGGAATTATTTCTGCATTCAGTGGCTTTTTCTGTTTCAATAATTTTGTTTTGCACCTCACAAAGGCTATTTTCCAACTCTCTGAACATCCCTGCATTTGATGGCACTCCATTTAGATAACTGCATAATCATTCCACATCTCACCGTGATGGCAAGTCTCTGGAAATCCTGAGTTAGGTCTGCCTGCAGGATTAGCACATGAAAGAGCTGCCAGGCTTTCAGTGAGTGCCTGGAAACAGAAAAACATCTACCATCCGTCTCCTGAATGTTGCCTAGCATCTTGTCCTTTCGGAGACAGACAACAATATGTTAAACCCCGAGTAATATTCTACATCAATTTGCACCAGTGCAGCTCTACCAGAGGTGACTCATTTCCATTTCTATAACTGATGATGATCCACTTAGATATGATGGCCCAGGTTCTTATTTCAGTCAAGGGGTATTACAGGGCAGAATGGGGCAAAGCGTCCAGGACATAATTAAGAATAACTTCCTAGCTGCCAAAGAATTGTCTGGAATCAATTCTGGGAGACTGTGTAACAGTCCCTTACAGCATTTTACATGCTGTTTCTCATGTTCCAAAAATCAGATAGTGATTTTTTTTTTTACCTTCAAAGAAATGGAAAAGGTATTAAAAGTTTGCTCAATACTGTACTGATTTTGTGTGTATATGTGTAATGTGAATTATCTCTAATAAATGCAGACAAATAGGGAATGCCTACATCAGTATATTAACCATCAATAAATGAGAAGTGACAGTAGATATATTGTTGGCTGCTCCACACATTTCTGAACAACATTGCTATAGTTAAGACTGGAAACATTTAGGACAAAAGGGCAAGCACTTTTGGTGGGAAAGCATCTCTAGAATTTTATTTGCTTTTTAAATTGTCTGTTGAATAACTTTGTAGATCACTACTTTTAGTGTAGGTTAGTCATTATTTAATTAGAAGATAAAGACAAAGAAGAACCCTGTTTATAGCTCTTAATCTACTGAAGTCATTATCTAGCTAGCAGTCCTGAGAGAATATTCAACATACTGAACTGATTTGTGCATGCTTCATTAGCTCTTTATATCTTAACTGCATATAATCATTCCCAGCTCTGTCATGGTTATCATCGTGGAATTTCCACTGAAGTCGATGAACTCTGAGTGTAAATTGACTGCAAAACAGTGACTGGGACAAATTCTCTTGTTATCTGAAACCTTTGAAATGCCACTGGCTTGAGTGGAATTGCTGGAGACATGACTGAATTTGGTTTAATTTTCTGGTATTTATTCAAGTTAGTGCCTCGAAGACCTGGATTTCTCTCATTTAATTTTAATATTTTGAGCTGAACTTGACAAATACTGATAAAAATAGTGCCTCGAGGGTTTGATTGAGAAATCTTTTTGTGACAACTTGAAAGATGTCTGTTAGCATCAGCATGCCGTTGACTGAGCTTTTAGTGGCCATAGAGGAAAGGTAATTGAAAACATCAGTCAGCTAATAGGGTGCTTAAAAAATGGTAATTTTTCTCATGGATTTTTAAAAATACAGTTAAAAGTTTATTGCGTTCAGATTTGTGCAAAATACAGGCATTTAAAACACAGATGAAATTAAACAATGTAATTTTGTTTCATTCAACATTCAGGCCACATTTTCTGACCTTTTCTCTATAGGAAAAAAGGAAAATAAGAGAAGGAAGGAGAGACGTAGAGCAATCAAGAAGATGGCCAAGCAATCAAGAACATGCCAGCCCATGCTGAATATGGGCATGTGCACTTCCACTGAGATACTAGAAGACCCATTAATTTCCCTCTAAAGAAGGTTTAACAGTTATTCAAGAAGGATTATGGATCACCTTGTGGTATGCACAGTTTTTCAGGTGATTCTGGTAAGAAAACAGTCCTTTTTTTTAAAAAAAAAAAAACTAGATCTGTAAAAATATTAGAAACCAACTTTATTAAAGAGGAAGTGAATTTTGCAGATTTTTGAGTGTTTCTGTGTGTGTGTCTATGTTCCCTTCACACTTACTTCTTCTCGTGCGTAGAAGAATCTATGCTTTTTGGCTTCCAAAGATCTTCACTGCAGTTAATTTCAACTCCACTTTGATTTTACATCTTATCTACACACAACTTTTCCTCACCTGACTTTGGTGATGCCGTAATTTCAGGATTATTGACCCAGTCCGGAACAGTGGTCAGAGGATGCCACATTCTTTCAGTTCATTGCCTTCCAAGCAGGATGCTGACTAACTTACTCGCATACTAATAATTCTGCCATCCTTTTCCACCAATCTTCCATTTTATGCTCCGAAGACCTGACAAATTCCATCACAATTCATCATTTGGGGAGATTTGTAGAGGCTTTCTGGTGAGTTAAGTCACTTGTCATGGCCCCTGAATTCCCAGCCATATCTGAGCAGGAACACCGTACCAGGGAGGACCAACTGCGTAAAAAAGGCTTTGCAAAATGTCGGTAGCCAGAGAAAGATAAAGATTTTCTCAGCATCAGCACATCTTTTATAGGCTTCTACTGCCATGAAAGGTCCCCAGCTTGTTCTAATTATGCTGCATGTTTCTAGCTGCACAGAATGATTGTAGTTAGAGGCTGACAGTTCTGCATCCTCTTTTAAGAGCAATGTTAAAAGGCTATTCCTGCTTTCTGAAAGTAATGAACTGTACCACAACCTTCACAAAATTTGCAGGGTAAATGCACTCTAAATTAACGCTACTTCCTGAACCACTGAGGTTTCCCACCCACAGGTTGACTTAGCCCAAACCCAGCTGGACCTGTGGTATGTGATGAGATCACAGCACTCATTTCTTGGTCTGTAGGTGCCAGTTAGGAGCCTATCAGCATTGCAGTTGTGAATATATTTCTGAGGATTCCTAATTTAGATTTTAAATATGCACCAATCTGAAACTTGGCGTAGGTGCAACACTTGGTTTTAAAGGGAAGAAAGGTCTTTAGGTAATCAGTTATTTTTCAGATTTTGGGAATTTTTGCTGTAATTAATGTTATAGGAATAGAAAAGGCAGTCATTAAAACTGAAGTATTACAAACTCTGTGGAAGATGTGGTGTGCTAACAATCAAGAAAATCTAAAGAAGAGAGTCCTTAAATAAAACGCAAAGGCACTCACCTGGTTTTTGTATTTTCATCATGTTTGCATGTTAAGCCACATGACGTATTTATAGCAACACTTGCTGTACCATATCCAAGGCATATATTCCCATGACAGATTTGCCTTATGCTTAAGGTGGAAGTTGGAGGGGCTCTGCTGTGCTCTGCTCTACAGAATGATGCAATGAGGCCTAATGCTGTCATTCGGAGGTTCCCTTCCCTTTTCTGCTCTGACTTGAAACTGAGAAGAGAAAATCAAGTTCGTAGATGAGTACTCCTTCAGCAGGTGCTTCCATTTGAAATTGCAAATAAGCCACATAAAGTATTTAATTTAATTGAATTCCTCTAACTAAGCTGTCATTCTTGCAATGTACTCACACATAGGATTTGAAATGTGGACCGTGTACCCAGGCACAGTGAAGAAGGGGAGCACAGGATAACACATGGAGTTTCTGATTCAAGCCTAGGCAGTGCTGGTATATTTCACAGCAGAAAGGATCCCTAAACTTATTGTTAAATCCTTGGTGACTGCTGAGTGTCAGAAGAGCTCTTTTCCTCTTACATTTGATCCAGCCACTGGCTGGATCTGCCACCCTGAGGGCAGCTTCTTTCTCCCTGCTGTGAGAGTCTCCTTTATTGATTCAAGGTCACACGGAAATACAATGTGCTGACCAAAAATTTAAAACCTAACTCTATATTTGTGTTGCCCAGCAGGGTTCAAGTTCTAAAAGCCAATATGCATTCACTAGTCAGGCCTGTTTATAGTTTTGGAGGAAAAGACACAGATTTTGCCGACATTAATGCTACTGCCTCCCTGACCCAGACCTCTCTCTGTCAGCCCTTCCCTTCCCTTCCCTTCTTCTGACACCTGAGGCTAGCAGGCATCTCACCTGCTCGGGGAAGCCAGGGTACCTGTGTTGTTCAGCTTCAGCCCAGTGAAGTTAAATACTTGTTTACACTTGGAAATTAGATGGGATTAACTGCATGGTGTGAAGGGAGTGTGCAACAGCTTCAGAATAAATCCATGCCTGCATAATCCTAATCTCTTCCAGATGGGGACATCCCTAGGCAGCTGAAGTAGTGAACTCTCCTGCCATGTCCACTCTGTGCCACCTTTCTGGAGCAGAATCACAAGGGTCCACACTGATCAGCTTTTGCCGAGCTGAAGATTTCCTACTTGTTCATCCTATTTGTTTTGGGTTTTATTCTCTAAGCCAATTTCTTATTTATAAGCATACTTTGCCTTGTACTGCATGATCTCTTAATTTCCTCTAGAGCCTCCTGGGAGGGACCTGGTCAAAGGCTATTAAAAAATTAAAAGAGTTACATCATCCTGCCCTCATATCTGCTCTTTTTTATCACACTCAAAGTATTCTTCTGTGTTGGGACAAGGAACTGGGGTAATACAGTGGAACTGGCGGTACCACTGAGCCCCTGCAGAGCAATACCTTTAGTAATACTTACTTCATGCCAGGTTTTGCATTTAGTTAATTAATGATAGAAGAATTCTATATATCTTTCCCAGTTTTGTGTCCTGGTGGCAGTCTTGGTCTGACATTTTCCTTAAATGGGTCAAAAATTACTTGAACAGGGTGACTGCTAGAATGAAAAAAGGATAGCTTTTTAAAAGTAAACATCAAGAACATATTTATTTTTTCCTAGCAGAATTTAATGAGACCTTTACAGCCAATTACACATTTTTCCATTCCATTTTGTCTTACATCTTTCTTTTTTCCCTTTTTTTTTTTTTTTTTCCTTCTTTTTTTTTTTTTTCTTTTTTTTTTCCCCCTTTTTTTTTTTTTTTTTGTGTTAAAGCACTGGGGCCCATAAATGAGGAAAAGATAATGGTTTACAATCAATGCCCATGGACCAGAGAGCTAATCTGAACTTAACTAAAAAGTCAATATTTAGCTGTACCTTATCAGTGGAGAAATGTCAAGAGCAGAGATAGACATGAACAAATTTCCAAATGATTTCTCTTTCTTATGCCTCAGCATTCAAAGCTTCATGGAAGAGTTTCAACATCAGATAAGACAAAACTGCTGTTGGAAAAAAACACATAACAAATGACAAACTTGTGGCTACAGAAACTAGAGTTTATGAAATAAAAACACACGTCAAAAATTCATTCTAATCTCTTCTTGCACATTCCATTGGTCACCTTCTAGTCTGTGTGATGCAGCAGTTGATAGTTAAACACTGCAGGCAGTCTTCAAGAGATAGCAGCAGGAAATGTTTTTTCGCTGAGTAAAGCTGTAATTTGCTGCCACCCAAAACAAAATTGACATAAACAATTTTGAATTCAAAAATCACTAAGGATTTTAATACACATGTGAAGTACTGACTGGGTATTTTGCTGTTTTGCAAGAACAAATTTTGCAGCAATTTGGTAATTAAAATTTGTTAACTTATGTATCAGCTCACGATGAACATAATTTCTATTGCAATTCATTTAGCTGTCTTGATTTTTGTGAAGGAACACCTCACGGAGTTACACCAGTAAAGAATTTAACCCTTGGCTAGAAATCAGAACTGCTTTGTTTATTCCCATTGCCATTCACTTCATGGATGATCTCTCAATTTTAAGACACAATGACCCACATCTCTCAAGCACGGTCATGGGGCTTCCCAGACTAGAGGGTAAAACACTGCTTTTAAGAATGGTCATAGCCCAGGAATCCACTAGGTTTGTTTGGGTAATTCCAATATCTGTGTGTACTGCTCTTTCTGGATGGGAGGGAGGGCGTGGGTGAAAGGTGGCCTTTGGTGTGCAAAGCTACAGTTCTGCTGCTTCATGCTCTTCAGAAATCTCCTTAGGAAAAAAAGGTATGTTGGACTGCAAAATGTTACAAAAAATGTTGGTAAGAATAAACCCAGCAGGGAGTAAAAATAACTGCATGATGAGCACTTACTAAAGCTTAAACATAACAGGAGTAAGATTGTGAGGGACCCCTCAAGACTGAAACAGTGATGGAAAAACCCCAGAAAATAATAGCTGTATTGGAATCCTCAGAGTTGGAGTTCACTCATAAATCAAACATACACATTTTGTTTAGGATTGCACCACTGTTCTGAACATTTCTGAAGAAGTACTGACATCACCAGACTTCCCAAGGTTCCCAGGTATTTCTAACTTTAAAAATTATGGATGAATGCCTGTCATAACTAAAACATTAACTTCTACATTGCAAACGTGTTTTATTCAATGAAAATCTAATATTCAGGATAAGATTAATATGGGAGAAAAAAACCAATAAAGCATCTTGATAAAGTTTTCAGCAATGTTTGTGGAAATACTTCAGTAATGAGTCAATTTCTTCTGAAATGGAAAGCATTTGATATTAGCAGTGTGTGTACATGCACTTTATCAAACAAACATCTTGGAAATGTAGACAGTTTATACATTGCTGCTTCTCTACTGCATCTTCGAAGGTATTTATACTTTGATATCTACACATAGCAGAGACAAAAACTGAATTAACTTGTTGGAAATATAGGGGTTACATGAAAATTTAAAAATTTAAATGTAAATTAACATTGACATTTTCCTCAGAATTGAATATAAGAGAAATACTTTATAAATTAATAAGAACATTATTAATAAGAACATAAGAACATCACTCTCATGGCAAAGTATTTTGAGCACTAAATGACACCCTTTGCTGCTTGAGATCACTGTTATTTCATGGCCAGTTCATGAGGAGCCTGCAGAAAGGTTGTTGCAGTTTGCACTGCAGTTTGCACGTACATTCAAGATAACCAAAAAGCCTTTTTGGTTCTGAAGGGTATCTTTTCTTCTCAGGAAAAAAATTACCTGCAAATGATGCTAATGTTTATTATCACACCTTGGGTCCACTGGACGTTTTGGAAAGTTTGGAATCCTATGGCTTGGGTGTGGGTAGTAAGGTGCCACTCTCAGGGATGAGTGCAGGATGTTTGGGAAAAGCAGACAGAGAAGAAGAGGAAAACTTTTATCCATATAAAGGAGCTCTTTTTGTGCACAGAGCTCTAGTGTGAGAACAGAGAAGTGTATACAGATATTCTCTGGGTCAAAATCCGAGGGGAGGGTAACACTGCTGATGCTGTGGAGGAGTCTGATATGGTCTACTGACCCTGCCCAGTACCCCATCACTATTCACTTTGCTAAAAGCCTACTCCATCCTGTACATTTGGTAGTCAAAAGACCATAAGAAGGCAAACTAAATTCAGAAACCAACAGGTTTTCCCAGCTGCCTGTAGAAATACTGTTATTCTTATATGTAGTGAGTAAAATGTGTGGCTGAGCTTTTTCTGTTGACCCTGGATGTATCCCAGTGACTTATTTCAGAGAAGGCTGCCATCGCATTCATCACGGGATGACAGGCTGTATCAAAGAGAGGGAAAGGTTGCTCAATCCAAAATGGGAAGAGCCTCCAGCCCTCCCTCTGGACTGGCTTTAGCTGCACTAGGGGAAACATAGTCAGAGTGGAAGAGATGATCAGATATGCGTGTGCCTGACATATCTATAGAGATTTCTTTTCTACACAGGTGTCAATTAAGGAAGTTCAGATTCACAAATTATGTATGGGTCCATTTATTGCTTTTTCTCCAAGCTAAAAAGTTGGTCATTTAATGTGAGCCAAAGATATAGAAAATTTTCTTTTGATAACTTGTTGCAGTCCTGGTATATGAACATGTTTAACAGGTAGATTTAACATATTACTTTGTTCCTTTGCTAGCTCTTTCAATCATGACTTTAAAGCAGACCCAGATTGTTTGGCACTTGAAGTGCAAATAAAAGAATTGGAAAATATTATTTGTGGATTTTTGCCTATTGAGAAATGCACAAATTAAGGTCAAATAAAACATATTTTTTAAATTCTATGTAATTTAAATGCAGAATTTCACTCATTTAGAACTTCAGTATGCTTCTTCATCTGCCTGGGTTTATTTTATAGAAAGGCATTCTGTTTTGATTTCCAGACACCAAGAAATGGAGAATCCTTCATTTTTCTTGGCAGATTTTTCCAAGAAGTAATCACCCATAGCTCTTTCCTCTTCCTAGTTTTGTTTCAACCCTTGGTCTTTGATCCACTTTTCTTTGGTAGGCTAAGGAGCACATTATTAACATCTGGTAAGTACTTAGAGGGGAGTGTCAGGTAACTCCTGGATCTTTCTTTTGTCAAGCCAAAGAGATGAACTTCTCTAAAACATTCTCAACAAGGTATTCATTTAAAGTCTGAAGTTATTTTTGTGGCTTCTCTTTGTAACATCTCCAAATTTCAACGCCGCTTTTCTAATGTAGATACCAGAAATGAACTTGATATTCCAGACTGATCTTGCCAGAGCTGCCCATAAAGGCAGAATGTTTTTCAACTCTTCTTTTTTCTTTATCCAGAGCTCAAAGTGTTCTTTGGATGCCGCATTGTACAGACTACTCATGTTTACCCTGTAATCAATCATAACTTACAAATATGTAGCCACTGCATCCCAAAGGTCTCAGCCCCTCCAAGTACAACCTCTGTTCTCTGTTCCCAGCTCTCTGACTCCCTGACTGCTCAGAAAAAGCCTTGGATGCTGAAGAAGTGGTCTGGGGAATGCCACATTTGCACGCTCGTGCATGTGCAGACCAAGGCTATCCATGGGTAGGGGCTCACGGCTCGGCAGGGCAGGTGTGGGCAGCTGAAGATCAGCCCTGCTGCAGCTTCACTGGGGCAGGGAATGGTGGTCCTGGGAGGGTTAAATGGGGTCCTGGGCTGTGGGGAGCTGGGGAGCCCCGGGTGCTGGAGTGGGTAAGTCAGGCCTGCTGGTGCCCTGAGGAACGTTTGCCCAGCTCTTACGTGTCTCTGGCTGGGTCTCGAAGTAGGAAACAGTGGAGGGTGGGCTTCAGCTCTGGCCAGGCACAGCCACTCCTGCCTTGCTTACCTGAACCGGGCTGACACGGACCCTCCTTCTAGAGCCCTGCACTGAGTGCACTGGCAGCCCCCGGTTTGTTCTCGCTGCTTTGCTCTCCTCGCTGGCCGTGCTGGAACATGGTGCCAGCTTTAACACCCTTTACTCAGGTGACCTACTCCAGCCAGCTGCACACAGGCAAGGTATTTATGGTTTACTCCTGAGTAACTTGTGGCTTTTTAAATTCTCCCCTAAGGAGCCTCCAGAAAGCAGATACCATCACATCCTGTTTCTTTCTTTTGCAATGATTGCCTGTTTTTGACATTTACAAAGTTTTCATTGCCTCCGACTTTTATCTTTTTTACAGCAAAATAAATGGATTTATTCTGTTCCTGCCCCTTCTGCACTTGGAGAACAGTTGTCTCTTTGAAAGACTGTTCTCGTGCCTCTCACAGTTCTCCACGTCTTAAACTAATAAGGCAAAATTCTTTTAATCATCCCAGAAAAATCATACTTTCTAAGTAGCTTATTCTTTTTTCTTCTCCTGTCTGTGTCTTATTTGTCAAATTTTTTTTTTTTTTGGTTAAAATGCAGTGCCCCAACTGGTTTCTATACCATAACTCTGATTTTACCAGCTCCAGCTAAAATAATTAGCATTTAGACCTTGCATATGACATTTCTATTAATAATTAAACAGCATTTAAGCAGCAATTGCCTTAAATAGGAGGGTTCCTGAAGTAAGATATGAATATAATAACTACATAGATAGTTTGACTCTGGTGTCCAGTGCATTTTATGCCATTTGCTTCCTTGGAAAACTCAGTGAAGGACCCTTTCTGTAACATCAATTGGGAAGAACAGGGGACCAAGTTAAGGAATGGGAACTGAGATCTTAAAAATTTTTGTCTTTCATTATTCCTGTCTTAGTTTAGCTTTTTCTTTACAAATGCATGTGTAGGCTTCATTGTCTGCTTTGCATCATTCAGCTGTCTGACTTGGTATGCTCTAGGTCAGGTCACATATATATCATTTCTGAGCAAGGAAATTCTTTATTTTGGATTGAGTAAAATAGCCTTGACTTATCACTAAAAAGAATAATTATCAGGAATGTCTGCTTTTAACTCTACTATTATGTGCTGCATATAAATTCTTGTGTGAGTGATACAATAAGCAAAGTTATTTCTGAGTGACAAAACAAGCAATACAAGCCGTAAGTAGTGCAAAATTTTGTGTCAACTCATCATGCTTATGATTAGTCACATAGGCAATAACAAGCTATCAGTCATTGAAATGGGATAACGGAAAATGATATTCTAAAACATTTCTTGCAAAGAGGTCATATTTCAAGATGCTGGCTCCCAGCTGTTTTTTTGTACACGTTTTGGATTATTTGTTGAATACGAACCAGATACAAAATATAGTAAAAGACATGATATATTTAACTTTGACAGATGATGTCCTTTCCTCTGTTCAAACATCATCAGTCAGGACTAACATGGGGTTCTGGCATTACTGCATGGCACTCAGTGAACCAAAGCACACGCATCATGGAAAATGTATGTTTGATTTCTAAACTCCATTATTAATATTCAAAATTAAAAAAAAAAAGAACTCTTATAGATATTTACACCCAGTAAATGACCTTCTTTATCCTCTTCGAGTTTTTTCTGAGGCAACATTTTTCTCCAGTGAGAAGATATTTTGACAGTAATATTCATTCTTTTAAAAAGCACTGATGTGATGCCAAATATGCGATGAAGTCTAAAGAAGAAATTATTTGTCTTGTTGCAAAACTCCTCTCGATTCTTCTGTTAAGCAGTAAAACTATATGAATGAAGTGAACATTAATTTTTGACCATTCCATATATTTAAAAAGGACTTTGTTTTTAAAGTGATGTAAATTTTCCTGGAGCCAAGGATTACATAAAAACAGAATGGAAAAAAAATGGTTGAGGAATTCAACTTGAGGTTCATAATTGAACTCCATTAACAAAATACTGCTAGTTTGGGGTGAAACAAAGTTATCTGAAGAAGAGTTAGAAACATTTTAATATTAAGTTAGATCTTCTGTTAAGGTAGTTGCAATCCTAGTTGTTGAACAGTTGCAGTTAGCAAACATGTTTCTGTCTGGACAATCTAAATAACTGTCTGTGGAGGAAAATGAAAGGATAATTTTTCCAAACAAATCTATTATGATTGTTTGCTGACAGACATTACTCTGAAGAAAAAAAGGAATCATATGCAACTGCTGAATTTGATAAGCCCTCCGTATGAGAAAACCTTTCCCTTAAACACATCAGATCATCAATGCTGTTTGAAACCACTCAAATTTAGGACAAATTCCATTCTGGATGTGAATTTTGTAATCTTGGACTGTCTCCAGCTATTTTTAAATGCTATGTTTTTCAGCTACATGAATACAGCTCTGCTGTAATATCTATGTTTCATAGACAGATCCAATGTCTTTCACTAGACCAAATGATACAGCTATTTAGATAAGAAAAAAGAAGGAATTTTCAAATGAATCAGATTATAATTACACATAATAAGAGGAAAGCAAAAGTCAAATGATGAAAGTATAATCTTCACAAGATGTTTAAGAAATGGATTTATCTACAAATGTTCTGTAGGTTACCTGAGACCAAAAGCAGTAGCTCTTTCTGCTGCATGGAGATTGATTTCCTGTCATTGGAAGGTTCAGTCCACAGTGAGCACGATATAATAACTCATACATGTCACGTACCCCCAACACCACGTCCCCTGGAAAACTCTACAGCCTTGATCTTCTGGGAACTCTGCGAAGATCATGATAACAATTCAACTTCCAGAATGAAGAAATATGGAGGGAGAAGTGATTGAATGACAGACATTATCTAATGCAAGGAGGTGATGCAACTTTATGTTGTTGCTTGTGTCTTTCCGGTGTGCTCCCTCGGCAATGGGTAGAGAGCCATCCGTTTCCTGGGACAAGCATTTGTTTCCCTTTACAGTCAGCAAGGCAGCAGGAAAGTGCAATGTGAGGAACCATTTTGGGCTAGAATGCTGAGGAGAATGATTGCACCGGGGTCAAGGTGACACACTTCTGACTTTGGATAGCAAACGCGTATCAGTGGTAGGAAGGAATGTCGTGGATGGCATTGAAGAATCAATGTGGTACAAGAGACAGAGAGATGAGGGAAAAGTATTAGGGGTCAGTTGTTCAAGGGAAGTGGACATATTTTTAAAAGTTCAGTCTCAGCTATACAAGGATCATTAATGTCCCAGGAAAAAGAAAAAAAAAGAAAACCACCTGACTTAGAATGGAATTTTATGACATTTTGCAGCATTGTCCTGGGAATAGGGACTCACTGTAGGATATGCATATTCCTATACAAAACCAAAGTAAAAGAACACAAACGTGTTATACTTGCATTAGATTGATTTTGAAAAGTAGCCTGAGGGAATAAGGGAAAAAGAATAAATCCTTAAAAATATTAAATTGAAAGTATTCTATAGTGAAAAGTGGGAAAATGCAAGTTTCCAGATCAGACTTTAAGTGCTCTAACCAGAATATGTCAAAGTAGTAGAAAACATACACATCCCTAAACAAAAAAGAAAGCAAGATATAAACTCCTAACACCTTCCATGATAAAATCGCAGTGCTGGTTATTCAATTGGCTTCAGAAAATGGAACATCAATCCACAGAAAGAGACCTAAGTGGTGAGAGGCAATTTTATATTCTGGAAAACAAGAAAGATGCAGACAAGTTTGTCAGGAGAAAAAAAGCAACAAGAAATAATTCCTTATCAAACACAGGAAGACTGGAAGACTGTTAACTTCTATCAAAGCAGCCAAATCCTTCTTGCTGCCTTCCTTAACAGGAAAAAAAAGTGGGAACCACCAGCTTCTTAGGCACACTGACATGTTGATTTTGTGAATCAGAATGAGCAGAAAAGGAACTTTTATAGCTGCTATGGCACTGAAATTAAAACTTCATTAAAATTAAACAGGACATCTAAGTCCTTTTCTGCAAAGTTGTTCTCCAGAACCCCAGTCTGTGTTGGCACATGGGATTGTCCTTCCCCAGGTGCATGCAGGAGTTTTCATTCGTGTTGGTTTCACCAACAATAAACTGGGTTTCTGAAATCATCAAATTTATTTCAAGAGGCTTGTATAAGGACAAAATAGATGGAAGGACATAGTTGTAAATCACTGAAAATATGTAAATATATAAATTTTCAGCATAAGTGTGGCAAGGTCAGTCGTGTTTTCTGTGTGCAATTATGTTCTACGGCACCTTGAGTAGGATTAAAGAAAACTTCTATGCGAACTTTTACAGCCTTTTAATAAGACCACTCATAACTTGCTAGGAAAATAAATTTAATCATAAAATGAGAAGAATAGTTGCGTTCTTAGAAGGTGGATAGCATGAGAAAGATGGGAAACACAGTACATTTTCAACAGTATGAACAGTTTTGACCTGAGCATTTTGCCTCTAATGAGACTGTGTTGGTTAAAACCCTTTTACAGGCTTTTTCCCTTATTTGGGAAGGAGAATGGAAACCTAAGACAATTTTCATATGGCACAAAATTGCTTAATTTGGCAGGATTATGGAAGACTCTGGAAAACTCACAACATAACTAAATTGGCAGTATCATGGCAGACAGTTCCATAAAGCCAACAGCAAGATTGCACAGACTGAAAAGACTTTTTTTAATACTTTGTGCATAAGGTTGGGCTCTAATTCATCGTAGCCTCCTATCTCAAAAGAACACTTGGAATCTGTGCTAAGACATCATTAAAAGTTTCTGTATTCTGAAAAAGGCTTCCTGTGGTAAATTGTATTAATTTCTGATTAGAAAAAATCAAAAGAGACACAAGTAGATTAAAGATGGAAGGGTGTTATATGTAGGGAAAGAGGGTTATTAGAAAGACAGAAGGCCCCACAGAAGCAAATAATAGCAGACCTGTAAAAATGACGAATGAAAAAAAAAGAAAATTATTTAGTAAAAACCAATTCAACTAACTGTAGCAAATAGAGCAATTATGTATAAGGATACTCTAAAAGAATTGACAAGCAGAATTTGTATTGAGTGCTAAAAGTACAAGAGCAGAGCTACTGAATAAAGGACAAATATAGGAAACATAAAAGTTTTAAAGAAAATATGTTGCATTAACAACATATTTGTTAAATGGAAATATGGAAATATATGCTGCTGGGTGTAGCTGGAAAACACTAAGAAGGAAAATATTTACAGGAATAAGAAGAGAAATGAGTGTAGAGGATAGAAACTATGAATCTTTTGAACGTCACATTTAAATGTGTTCATCAGCCATTGAAAACAGTTGAGCCTGGGAAATCCTACGTCCTGTGTTCAAAGATTTTGACCAGCTCTTTTCCAGGGACTTTAAATGAGAGATAAGCTGCTTTGTAAATCTCCCACTTTTGAATCTTTATTTGAAGATTTTGGTCCTGACAGAATCAAAATTGTGAGTTTGGGTTAGTTATGTCTAGGTCTGATCCAGTAGCATTTACGTTCCTGTTATGCAGCTGCCAAGAGAAGGGATTGAAAACCTGATGTAGAAACTGACAGAGACTGCTGTGCCCTGGAGACAGCATCTAAATGGAAGTGTGTCAAGTTAAGGTTAGGAATATCTCAGCGAGGTGGAATAAAGCCTGATGATGGTGAGTTTATACAAATACAGATGTCTATACCAGATACAAATGTCTCCAGCCCCTGCAAAACACAAATTTATGAAATTGTAAGCTGGGATTCTCTGAATCACCTTGTCCAAGTTACAGGGCAAAAAAAGAACCGGGTGATAGTACTGCAAAGGGAGGATAGGCAAATTAACCAAACAGTTTTTTCCTTTTGGTTTTGATGATGACAGAAGTCAGTTCAAAGACAAAGCTGGAACATCACCTGTAACTCTCTGTGTCGTGGCATTGCTGCAGAATTTTTCTACTGAGAGACTTTTGCTGTGCAAAGGCACCACAGGCTGAGCTAAGCACATGGTGTCAGCACTCACTCTAGATTCTGTTTGGACTCTCACATCTTTTAAATGCATTTTTATGGCTCCACCCCCTACAGATTTCTTCAAATAACCAAAAAAAAAGAAACATCAAATAAAAAGTAGAAACTTTCTGCACATAAAACCATTTGAACGTTACTTCACTTCCAGAGCAGATTAAAAAACAGTTTATCAGAGGCAATCCATCATCTACACAATTTGCACGTTTTAAGAGGTACCTACTACCTTTCACAAGACTCATTATGATTTAATATGCAACCCTAAAATTAGCGACAGTAGTTTCATCTCTTAACAAGAACTACTAGGCAACATTTGTAAAATGTGCTATTTCCTTTTCAGTAAGAGCTGTTGGGAGTGAGGATTATGATGTAGTGCAGAAAAGGAGAGGTGTCACTTGATATGTAGCAATTCTGGTGGATGTCATTTGTGGGACACCTATAACGACACACCTTTTTTTTTCCAATATATGTTTATTTTTTGAAACACAGGCACATATACAAATAGATATAATAACAATAGTTTAAAAATATTTCAAACCCTTGCAATTCTGTTTAAAGAACACCACACTATGTGACATGATTTAATAAAACACTATTGTCAGGATTTTGGGAGAATAATTGATAGGGAAAATGAATTTAGGACTTTTCATTTCTTTATAGACTTCTACTGTCTAAATGCTGTGAGTTATATTTGAAAAGAAGCCTTGGGCCAAAGCCACACCCATTCCCAAGTTTGTATTTAATTTCAAAGCCAAATTTTCCATTTTAATCCAGTTTGGAGGACACTGGTTTTTTTCTTCATGCCAAAGAAAAAGTGTTCCTATTTTTTTATCATCACAGGTTCACCCAGATCTAGAGGTAAAACAGTTTTCAGTAGCAGAGAAAACTTACAAATTGTACTGTTCTATGCAATACTTTTGCTGGTATTGCAAAGATCTAGGGTGTGTTTCCAAGTGTATAGTCATTATCACGTGTGATTTGTACAACTTCTTAACTTATGCTAATAATTCAGTGATAATTAGACAGCTAGACCATTTTTGGTTTGGCCTAAATCAGATTTCACTTATATTGTGACTCTCACCAAAGTGTCAGTCAATTAATTAGGACCAGATGTCACCTGCATACGTGGGATATAACCATCTCTCTTGAAAAGCGAGAGGGACTCCTCAAAAACATCTTGCAGAGATTCTGTGCTGGGCATCCTCAGTCCCTGCACATTCCTACTTGGATGCCATATAGTATTTCTGATTCTAATCAAATTGGGGGAAGTGAGACATCCTTGATATGCCCCAAAGACAGAAAAGGCTCCATATGCATTTCTAAGGGATAACATTTATATGGTGGCATTCTGCTGTGGTGCTAAGTGCACCTGGTGTGTTATAACATCTGTGAAGATGTTGAAATAATTGCTTTTGTTAATCCATACAAGACTTTTGTAATTAATTTTCAGCTGGGTGACACACAACAAAGAAATGTTGCTACGAGAATGCATGTTATGCTACTAATAGATTTTCATATGTTATAATCTACTTAGATTAATTCAGAAACAATTTTTTTAAAAAAGAAATTTCTTTATTATTCATTTCCTTCACGGTACTTCATTGAGGCCAGATGGATTCAGAAAAAATATGTTATTTTGTTTTGTTCATCATGATTTGTTGGCATACCTTTGTGCAAGGGTGCCCAGGTTAGTTTTTCATCAACATCCATCCACCTTGAAGCAAGAAGAAAAACTGATTCATCTGGAATTCACATAAATTCTAGATACATTCCAGAACATCAGAGAAAAAAATACTAAATATACGGCTTAATATGTTGTTTAGTAAGTCTTTTATTATTTCTATGTAAAAGATTCCCCGAATAATATTTTCATGCTTGTCTTTTAATGTGGTGGAGCTTCACGGAAAGGCTGCTCCAGTATTGCAGCATCAGAGCTGTAATGCGACACTGCTGTGAAGCTGGGGTAAGAAAAGGTAATAATCTTCTTAAGGTAGAGATATGGAGTGACTTGCCCAGAATAGAATGGGAAAAAGGTGATGGCATGTTTTGGATGTAAAGCCTGCCCCTGGATTCCCTGCAGACACATCTTTTCACAAAGGGCCAGATACCTGCAGAATAGGGAACCTTTCATCTTTATCTCTTTCTTCTGAGCCCATCAAGATCTCCCCATGTATAATTTTGGTACATCTGGGTGGCTGGAGGTTTTTAGAGGGAAACATGTCTGGCAAACTCTCAGGAGGAAATTATTTACTAGGAATTGGTGAATTGGCATCAGTCCTCTGGCACTGGGAAGTGTGTGGGAAACTGGGTTCTAGCTGAGTTGTACTTCTGTAGGAAAGGAGAAATATGAAAAGCAGCATGCATTGCAGAAGAAGAAAGTAATAAGTATATGTATTTTCCAGCTTTCTCACACAGATTGTTGGGGTCAGCGGCACTGGGACATCACCTTGCTGCTTCTGCAAAAGTGAGCGATAGCAGATATCTTGTTCCCCCAGGGGAGATTGTTACAGGAATGAATCAGATCTGAGCTCTAGGGTCTACGGGATGTTTTAACCATGTTTGTGGAGCAGTAGGAGCAGGAAGGTAAGTTGCTCCCAGCTAAGGTGGGAAGCAGGGAAGCAAGCCAGGGGGAGCTTTGTTCCTCTCCTGGTTTAATAAACAATGGAGCTCTGAAATGAGAGCAGAGTGTCTCACTTACAATGTGCTAAAACACTAAATGACTGTGACAGACTTCACTGGATACTTTTTGGCTAACAGTAAAAAATTATGGCTCCTGAGCTGAGTGCTTCTCTGCTGAGCTGTAGCTAAGGTGAGCGTTCACAGGAGCTGTTTAGTTACTGCATAAGGTAAAGAAGGCATTTTGAGGGCCTTAGTCACAGCCCCACCGCTGGGTACCAGAAGAGAGACGCTCTGCTTGCCGCTCAAAAGACTGTCTTAGGGATAATATTGGAGGCTTTGCACAAAAATCAGCTTTGGTTCTCCACTTGGTTGCAAACAATTTAACAAGATTCATCTGTGAAGTTGCAGGAGTACAGATCTCTTCAGACTTGTAAGAAGAGCTCTCGTTCCTGGCACAACATAACAGATCAGAAATCCCTTTCTGTTTTCTGATGATGGTTTTGATTCCCAGCTAAATTGTAATTACACAGGAAATCCAAATGTAAAGCTGTATAGCAGGGAGAGGTGCTCTTTCTTGTTCAAAAGCATCTCACCATTCTGTGGGTGGTCGCGTAATTCAGCAAACGCCCACAAATGGCAGAAGGTGGTGTCAGGCAGCTCTGACAGCCCAGCACGGCTGTGCAGTGCTGGGGCACACCTCACCTAAACACTCCAGGGCACCCTGACTTCACCAGGGGGTAAAACTGGCACTCAAAACAACATTTCAGAAAATATCATGTTTGGAAAAATAAATACGAAAGAGTACAAATAGCACGTAAATCGAGATTATACTGCTCTTACCAGAGGGGTTATTTAATACTCACTTCCTCAATGAAGTGCAAAATTAGAGTAATGAAAGCCACTAATAGAAGACAATGGTTTAGGAATTTTTATAATATATTACTAGTCTGAAAAAGGAATATTCAGAAGTTCCCCATTACCCACTTTGAAAATGTGAGTAAATCTCCCTGTCAGGATTCATTGAGTCCCTGCTGCCCATTTTCTGCACCACAAAGTTTATTCCTTTATCGTAAAAATGTACATTGAAAATGAAATGTTGTTTATTTAAAACTTTTATTATCCAATGGCTTATATGTTGTCTTTTGAGACATTTAGATAATCAAGTTACAGCAATGCATAGAGAAAATGTACTGTGGCTGCAAATAACTAAAAAATGTAAAAATTGTACCTCTGTCTCAATAATATAATACTGTTATACATCTGAGTCCAATCTGCTTGTTTTACTGACAAAAATACGGGTTTGGTCTGGAAAGCAAAGCAAAAGCTCGGAAGTTGCAACACTGTAGTTGAATTCTGACTCCAGGGTTGCCCGCTTGACTGTCAATTCAGTTGTGATTATGACATGTTTAATACCAAAGGGAATACTTTCCTGTGTTGGGGCTTTGTTTCCTTCTCACCCCTGTCACCAGAACGTCTGTGCTTTCACTGCTTACGATCAGGAACGGATTAAGGCTCAAAATGGTGCCCAGATTTACCAAAATTCCTGGGTATTCTGAAACGCTTCTTTGCAGCCCCTCCACACGCGGTCTGCCCAGCGGCTCCCTCGTTCCTCCTTCCCCCAGCAGGATGCCATCTCGCCTTGCCCTGCTCACGAGCCCTTGATGTCCGGGCCAGGGAGGCAGCCGAGCCCCGGGAGCGCGGCCGGCCCCCTCCCCGTGCCCTGCCCGGCCCCAGCTGCTGCTGAGCGCGGATCCGCGCCCCGGGAGCGTGCCTTAATCCGCTCCTGTGGATGCCGGGCAAGGCAGGAGGCAGAGCCACAGCTCGCTCTTCAATGCAAGGGGGAAGCTGTAGCAGGGGAAGCCATAACAATAATATTTGGGCTTGTAAACCGAACCGATTATATTTAGAAGGCGTGGAAGGAATATATAGTAACCCCACAAAATGTCAAGGTGCAAAATAATTTATACCTCCACTTCACGCAAAGGCAAAACCGAGCAATGGTTAAAATTCAAGTCTGTTACTATTTTGATGCTACATCATAATATCAGATCTATAAACTATAGGTGAGAGCACACTGAAAGTATTTGCAAACCCTTACAGTCATTAAAAAATAAAGTGCTCAAGGGCATGAAAATTGTCAGTCCCAAAAAGATTTTTTTTTTCCATGTGGAAGTCTAACAACATTGTAGCTGGTCATTTATAACAATGGCATGCTGGGAACCTTCTGCTCCAGGGTCAAAATTATTTCAGCCCTGATGGCTTTTATGCTACACTTTTCTCCTTGCTCTTTCTATACACAGGGCAAAGAGAGACTGTCTGAAGATGTGGTGGCACATCGCACAGATGCTGCCTGAAGTCATTCCTGTTGCTGGCAGGTCCCACAGTGTCTTAAAACTGGGGCACCATGGTGGGCGCAACTGCATAGCCCCAAAATGATGCTCCTACAGTCCAGCTCCTGCCCTCAGTAAGTCAGGTATGTGTGCCTGCATTCACAGTGTCCACACACACACACACACACACACACATCCTCTGGCAACTTCAGTGACCATTCCTCTTGATCTCGCTGAAACTCGTCCAACCTGGTTTATGATTGTATTTATTTCAATGTCTAGAACTCCAAGCAGCTTAAAAAAATCAGAACATGTGTTCTCTATCATCATTAAAAATGACTCAGTAAAATTGTGACCTGTCATCTTTAAGTACACCTGAAATATGAACTATGGAAACCTCCAGGGAATAAATAGCAAAAAATTTCATGAATGAAAGGAGACAAAACTATATCATTAAAAAAGTAAAACAGATCTTTAAAAATATTTTAAATCAAGTTGATTATTTAATGATCTGTTAGTCAGAAGCTGTTTGACTGGTCTTCTTTAGCTTTACAAATACATTTTTTCCTACATTAAGTCTTTTAAATACTAGACAACCATTCTATCTGAAATAGCTTAAGGATTGCAGATTCAGTTTTGATAATGAGGTATGGACTGTGAAATCTCCTGAGTATTTTCTTTTGTGTTTATACAATTCTGTGTCTTTTGGGGCAGATCAGAATACTATGACGACCTTTATTGGAGTGCGAATTATTTAGTGCCACCTTAGCTAATTAGTGGCTGACCATTTTCTGTAGCAGGGGAAGGAACAATTCTGTATCTGTAGTTCTGCTGTGTGACCTGCATTTTCCAGCTCTGTTTTCTCTAGTACATTGATCTGCTGCATTTTTGATAATTTTACTGTATATGCAATGTCAGTTCTGCCAGGTACCTCTAATGCCGACCTCCTACTGTATTTCATACTGTGAACGGAACCAGGATGTTACTCTTGGCAGCAGGCTGAGACACACATTTTGGGATAAAGAAGCTCAAAGACCAGTCAGACAGTCAAAATAGAGGCAGAAACAAACAAATGTAGCAGTCCACAGTTGGTTTCCTGGCACATTATTTATTTTGTTAATCACTGCTGGTAGTAAAATCCTTTCCAAGAAGTCATTCAAATTTGTTATTATTTCTCTTTGAAGCTGTGGTTCATTAAGGTCTATTTTGTTATTAGCATTAAGGTTCCTCAGTAAGGCTCCAGGCTCCAGGTCGGGCACAATCAGTTTAATAAGATTCAGATGGTATACAAGCTATCAGAGAGGTATAAAATTCTTCAGACTTGCAATAACAGCTCCTGTTCCTGGCAGACCATAATATCAGCCAGCTCCAGTTCCGCTTTCTGTTTACTGTAGATAGTTCTGATTCACAGCGAAATTGAAATTACACAGGAAATCAAAATATTCAAACTTAAAGGTATGCGACAGAGAGGCTCTTTTACTCTTCCAAGACTATTTTATAATTCTGGGGAATGAAGGCATTTTTCAGTGTTTAGCACACTAAAAATCTCACAGGGAAAAAAATACGTGATAGGAAAAAACCACCAATATAAAAATATATTAATCCTCGCTCAAAGAATTGCAGTGTGCACAGTTTAAAGACACATGATTGTAGAGATTTACATTTCCTATTGTTTAAAACATTGCTTCTGGTGTTTAACGTGGAAAAGCACAAGGCAGGAAGAGAAGAGCAGTACTGGATAGGAACAGCTGCAATATATCTAGCTCATCAATAACTCCTTATTTAAGCTCTGATTGGAATTTTTGCATAGAAATGAGGTTAAATCCCTAAGTAGTTGCTAATCCCCCACTTAGAGCTGTAAATTTCCATGCTGAACAGTATCCATGCAGCTGAAGAGAGTCAGTCTTTGCACATGTGTCTGCATGTATGTATGTATATATGTATGTGATACACGTGTGTCTGTCTACTTGCAGAATGCAGAATTCAAAAAGGAAAATGGATTCATATTAACATTCATAGCCTTCTCTATTCTGTTGTGCATAGAAGATCTGATACTTTCGGCTACAAGATCTGCCATACTAGTAATGAATTTACAGGTTGGAAGTGAGCCAGCTTCACCATCTACTTATCTCCCATTTAGTTTGCTCGTGTTATTGGCAAATTGCACCCATGTACCAGCATCCCTTTCATTCTGAGGCAAATGGAAAAACTTAAAAGATGTTCAATATTTTTTGTGTGAAATGTAGATACCAGTGAGGGTGATAAAAGCCTCAGCAACAAGGAAAAAAGAATTGAAACTGGCAGAAATTATGTGTTCTTTGATACTCTTTCAGCTGTATTTTTAGACTGCTGTGACTACAAGGAAATAATATTCTGATGCACATATATATATAGAGAGAGAGAGATATGTGTGTGTATGTGTGTGTGTGTCACCCAGACATCCCCCCTTTAAAAAGCGCACTGTCCCTAGACATGGTAAAAGAATCATGTTCTCATTTTGGAGCTTGTCTCAAACTCAATAATTAATTCTACAACTCATATTCATAATTACCCTTATCAAGTTTTTTTTAATAATGAGTTTAAATTCCACAGAAACCTGGCTTCTTTTCCTCCCTCTGTCTCCACGCAGAAAAGCTGTTGAATAAGCACAATATATTTCTTATCTTTCAGGAACTCAAGCTAGTTCACAGTGTAAGCAGCTAAGCTGAAAGATTTAATTCATCTTGTTCATTAAAATTCAAATAATTATAAAGTCAGAGATGTTAACTTTTCAGTTATTACAATACAGCTGGCAAACAGAGAGTGTTGCACCAACTGGGAGACTTAAAACTTCATCTTTGGTGGCCAGGTAATTTTATTTAACAGTTTAGCAGGAATTTAAATCAATACTTCTGAGAAATATCCTTTATGAAATTATTATTATGATTAATTGATTTAAATGTGCTTTTAAAAATCTCATGATATTTCATATGACATACATGTAGGGGTTATTTCAAGCGCCTGTGGGTGTGTTCCTTGCTGTCTTTAAGTACTAGATAGAGTTCAGCGTGGAGATGAATAACCCATGACCCCTTTAATCTCTGATTCTTCCATTTTAATGGGAAATTGCACTTAAGTATACAAGATGGGTGGGACTGCTTGAAACATTGTGCTCAGGAGACAGGGTAGAGCTGGGTTTATAACCTTTGCTGAGGCATTTTTGATTCCTTCTTCAAACTTACTGTTCTCTGAAATCTTCCTGTGAGATTTCTTTCACTAGCTGCATTTGTCTTCTTAGCTAAAAGCTTAGAATGCTTCCAGGAATAACCACCGAAAATTCAAGTGTATGGTTTGCTGCAAAGCTTTGGCATTGCCACACCTAAAGAGGAACTATTTCCACCAAGGCATTTACTCTATGGTATGTTTATACCTGCTGGGCTAATGGTCAGAAATGTTCTGAATGGATACAGATTTACCACTCGTAAAATGAATTTCTGTCCTTGGGGAAATTCACATGAACTTCAGCAGTGGTGGTGTTCATTTACTGCTCCCTCAGTTACATGCCAGAATATGGGCTCAGCTCCCGTTAGACTTGAAGAATTGTGAGCGAGACAAAGGGAAGGTATTCACAGCACAGCCAGCCCGGCCCCATTTTTCAGCCAGATTTCAACTTTCAACTTTCTTTAAAAGACAGAAACTAAAAATTGACTGACCACTGCATGCCACAATTACGCCCTACAGACATGTCCCATTGCTATCCAGCATGATTGCGGATGCAGTTGTCTGGGTGGTGAGGATAAGGCTGTTTGGACAAAGGAGTGGAGGTTATCTGGCAATCTGATGCCTTTTTTGTGTGGCCAGAGATACTGGAGATGCTTCTACGGCAAAGGGCTGTTCTTGGAATCTGACCCGGAGAGACATGAAGAACTGCTGTGTACTTGGAGAGCTGAAGATGCTTACTCTCACTGCAAGCAGTAACTCCTGGCAATGTGTGCAAGGACAGTAAGAGAAGAATTTGTGGGCAGTGAGATAGGAAATTCCTAGCACCATCCTCACACCCCTGCTAAATGAATAGCACTTTCCAGCCTTTTATATTAAGTGATTAGAAAGAGTTAAATGAGCGTGATTGCTATGGAAATTTCATAGGCATTAATGTTTTCTACTCCTTCTGTATTGAATGCCCTTGTGATAGAAGAGAAAGAACAAACATCAAAAGTACCTTTTAACTCCGCAATTCTTTCTAAATTTCTTTAAACTTATAGGCTATACTGCTGGCTTGCAAACTTCAAAGCATGCAGGAAGATCAGGGTCACTCAGAAAATTATTTCTTACAGTTTAATAAAATATGCATGTGAATTGTATGACCTGCCAGAGAAATTATTTATGTGTTAATGTAATGTTGTAACATTAATTACACACTTTAATTTCTTCCTTAGTAGCTTCTTTACCAGTAAGAACAGTACAGGTTCTAAACTGGGGTTGAAACACATGGTGTTTCACCAAAGCTTAAATAATTTCCACACTTGATTGCTTTTTTGCTCGCACAAGATAATAATCTTTTTTTTCCTTTACTATTACTGTTAGTATTTGGGCAAAAAGGAGCAACTGAGTTCTTTTAGCTTTTACTCAGAGTATTCATGATGGATCATTTTGAGTCTGTATGTATCATATTTATTAATAGTTGCAGAAATACTTATCGTATGGGGTTTTTTTATTGAATTAAACAGCTTTTATTTATGGCCACTACTGTAAAGTACTTAATCCCATAAGACTGGTTTCTTTGAATTTCTTTCCTTAGGGGATTTCCTACCTCTTTTTCTATGGTATACATGAGATTAAAATCATGTACATGCTTGCACAAGGAAATATACCGAGTCTTATCTTCTGATTTACTATTCATATAAAGTTCCTAATAGATACAGAAAAGTCCTCTGTCACTGATTTCAACTATGTCCTGTGGCAACTCTACAGTTAAGTTCTACATTGTCTGGAGGCAATGAGAAAAAAAGAAAATGGGTTCTTCTCTCAACTACCATGCAAGCTTTTTGTATGGTCTTTGCAAATCATCTTCTTGTATAGTCCTCTCAATTAAGTCTGAGGCCTAACTTCATTAAAATGGTTTAAAATCATTCAAGGGAAATTGCTATTTTACGAATATTTTTATAAAAAGTATTTGCTTTTATCTGTGTTCATTGTTTTAACTTCTGACATTTCCTTCATTACTTTTATGTTCTTGTACTATGGCCGAAGGTATATAACGAAGTGGAATAAACAAGAGAACCCATTTGGCATTGCTGGTATTATTCATTATGTTATATATCTGTCTTACTTTTCTTAAATAAATACTCCTTGTCTCTTTAATCTTCTGAAGTGTCTGTCTGTCTAGTATTTCAAAGATTTTCTTAGTGACAATGATGCTGGGATTACTAGTTTTTATAAAATTACTGATTTTTTTCTTCTGTCAATGTCCAGTCACTCCCTGCTGTACTTTTTGTACTGTCACGGAATAACCTAAACCCAGAGATCACTAATGGCTATTATGTTTTCTCTAACATGCCACCTTTCTTGTATTTTATCCTGGCATCAATGCTATCTCATGGAAGAGGTTTTCCAGTTGCTCCACATTCAGTCAGTCTGCACCCAGTCTTGGTGGCACTCAGTGACATCATAATGCCACATGAGGCTCTTTTGTCATGAACGTGCGGAACTTGGAGCTCAGTTTGATTTCATAAGCCTCCCAGTAAACTTTTGGCACTCATGCATTAGGTTTTGGGCTATGCCAGATTTCACTCAGTGTGACATTGAGCACTGATACATTCAAAATCAGTATATATTGCTTGACTTTTGAGTCACAGAGAGCTGTGCTCTTGTTGAGGCTTGAGACACGGATTGGGACCTGAAGGCCATCATCAAGTATGTCAACACCCACATAAGAAAGGTATCTTTGTTCTGTGTAAAAACCTTTTTTTAGAGAATGAATTGAGAAAACACAATGTCCAAAAACCAAATTCTGGAAGTCCAGTTGGTATAAAGTGCATTGGGACTGTCACAAAAGTCATGGACAAGCCATAAGGAGACACAAACGACACATGTAACAGAAAGTAACTTTTAACTTGAGCTTTTCAAATATGAATTTTTTTGAGGTTAGAAATAGGGTTAAATTATATGTTTTCTTACATGTCACTTTTTGGAATCTGTGGGAGAAAAACTGGAATTATGAAAATACCACAAGTATTTTTTGGGTACTTCTGGTTTAAAGGAAATCAGGAAATACTGAAAACCGTAGAAAGACATTTTTCCCTGACATTTCCTACCATCAGCATTCTGAGACACTTTAGATAAATTTCCAGAAGCTTTGGGAGGATGTTCAGGTTTTGCAGTTCTCCTTCAAAATGTACTGAATGGTCAAACTTCTTTGCAATTCACTTGAAACAGCTAAAATGTTTCCATTCATCATCAATGATCTTATGTATGTTTCTCATTTTTTCATGTTCCGTTTGCAGATATAGATTGAGATTCTCTGTATTACACTCCATTGAGTAAGAGGTAGAATGTTACTTCTGTCTAAAAGATTTTTTAACAGTTGGGTTTAGGGTTAGCAGAGTGGAGCCCTGACCTCAAAATGAATGTCAGGGATTGAGAGAAGACAAGAGGATCCCACCTACCTGCCTTTTATTTTAACTTACGAATTTTTCTAGTTAAAAATTTGCTCATTCTGAAAGACCTAACTTTTCCCATGAGTTTGCGACACGCAATCACTCCTCCTCTCTCTCCTCTAATGTTTGCTGACTCCAGCACGGTCCCCTCCCCTGTCTCATTGCCACCCTAGAACTGCATGTTAACCCTTTATCCTCACAGCTCTCCAGTGGCATCCTGCCTCTGCTCTGTGCCACTCTGACTGCACTCAAAGGTTCGTTAGCTTGACTCACAGTGACATCATGTCTACAGCAGAGAACTCCCAAAAGGAATGAATTCTGCTCTTCTCACAGGTGAGTGTTTTCCTTTTGCCATCCTGTCCTGGTATGGCTTTGCTAGAGGTGTTTAGGCTGGAAATGGACTGTTAAGCATGGCCTAATGCTGGCATGGCAGAAAACATGGGGAACAAAAACCTGTGAGAGGTATGGTGCATTCACAGAGACCATGAGCATCACCTAAACCCAGGCATAAGTTTTACCCCTTCTCATGTTCCTTCACAGTTCATATTCTCTGGTTCATGTCCCAGATAATCCCCTTCAGCAGGCACTTGTCTGGGTATATTATGGATGACTGGCACATCAGGGCAGCATCAAGCTTTTATTCATTAACTCATAATTCCTCTCATCAGCCCCTCTATTATGCAGACTGTCTCAAAATTCCAAGTTTGTTTGTTTGTTTGTGATAGCACTGATGTCCACACATGCCACAATCTTGCTTCCGTCTCAGCATGTTAGACCTTCCCACATGGCCAGACATATTTTAACAAAAAAAAATTTACCTAGATGGCTTAAGCAGTGGCATATTTCCTATGAATCTACTCTGCTTTCCACTGGGAATAAAAACCAAATCAGTACTTTTATTCTGCTCCATCAGCTTTCCTGATGAAATCAGTCCATTCATTGAGAGGACTGTCTGGCTATATTTACATACGGCACATTTCTTTCCTATTCTTCATTATACATATATAATTATTTTTACATTGCATTCCCAGAGGTGAGTGACAGCACACAGATACCAGAGATGCTATTCTGCCTCCAGCAAATGCTCTGAGAAGTGTATGGTATTAAGAAAGGACTCTGTTTCCTTGGTTACATTTAGCAAATTTGCATGCCAGCATGGTGCTATTCATCATGAGAGACATCACAGACCTGTCCATGGAGAGAGGCTTTTGGAAGTGAATAACCTTTGCATTCTTAGCTTCTGCTTTGAATACACGGATGAGATAAAAATAGTTGTCAGCATAGCAGGGGATAGGCAGGCTAAGAAGCTGAGTCCTGGAAGCCTTTGGGAATGAAACCAAGTCTTTTAAAAGACTGGGCAAAGAATCTCTGGGTGCAGAAGTTCATAGGTTTGACTTTAGTGATGCTTATGAATGACCACAAGATAATTAGCAGCTCTTGCTCCAAACTCGTGCCTGCTATCTCTGGTTATGCTCTCTGATGGGGAGGGGCAGGACTCTGCTGTTGCACACTCACTCTCCCTGTTGCCACTCACTGAATAAAAGCTCTGTTAACTTTCAAACTGGACAGGGGCAAAGAGGGTATTGCAGTGCCTGGAAATGGATGAGGATCCAGAGAAAAAGTGCTGAGTGGCAGTAAATATAGTACATAGCTGTGTTTTCAAACCAGTGTGTGCAGTTTCCAGTAACACATTAGAAACGGATTGAACAGTAAGTCATTGATCCAAACATATGCAGCTGAAGACAACATAAGCTGCAAGTTTATTAAACGGATGCACCAGCTGTTTTCCACGTTGCACCAGGGCATGAGTTGACTGAGTTCGCACCAGAGGGCTGTCATAAACAGACCTATGTGCATGGCCCCTCTCCACCTCCAGATTCTGTGGTGGTGCACCGAACTCCAGTTTGGGCAGCAGCTGCAAGGGTGCTGAGCTAAATGGCTCTGTGAAGTGCTTTAACAGGAGTGTTACACTTTGAAATCTAATGCCCTAACTGTGCCTTTGTGGCACTAGGAAGAAGATGGGATGAGCTGAGGGTCTATATAGGCCTAGCTAGAAGAATGCCTTCCTGATTCTCCAAAGCAGCCTCCTTCAGTCAGCACACTCTGTGAAGGAGGAAAGAGGTCACTCCTAGACATGCAAATGCTAAAACTAACAGAGGAAGGCTAAAAGCAGGCCAACTACCTTTTACTTCAAACTGGGTAATAGGAAGTATGCATTTTTACTTATCTCTTCTGTGAAGGGCTCTCCTGCCCCTTGGTCTTCACCTAACTCAGCCTGATAAAATCTTGGCACTTAATGAAATGGGGAGAGGGGTTTTGAGATAAGCTCTTTCAGAATGGTTTTAGTCTGAAAAGAGGGAAATGTTTTTCTTTTTTACAAAGCAGATTCTTATCAGTGTAAAAATTAATTACCTTTCTTAAAGTTTTGCTATTTTTCCTCATACTGCAAATTAAGATATGGGGAGATTTATTGTCAATATAAAGTGCCAGTGTTGTCTAGACAGGGTTTTCTTTTTTTGGGATGTCCTTCAAACTGTCACTAAGGACATCAAACATTAGGTTGATGTATCTAATTTAAATTGCAAAGAAACTAATTTTAAGGCATAGACACGCTTTCAATCCTGGCATTTGGCTGATCTGTGGAGTTGCATTGGCAGGTGGCTTGAATGAGCACTGCTTCAAGCAGCACTAGCTCTGGGCATCAGGGCATCCAGCTGTGAAAACAGATCTGCATGGTTCAGGAATGATAACTGGTACTCAGGGAAGTCTCTTTATCTTGAAGAATCCTAAAGTGATCAATGGCTGGTGAGGACCACAGCCAGGTTCTGTAACCAAGATACTGATACCATTTCTGTCTCTGCTGAGGGCTCATCCCTCATTTTGGCTTTGTCCCTCACTGAGTACTAAGTGTCTTGTTTCCCTAGCTGTATCTTCTTCCTTATTACATGTCTTTTATTTCCTAGATTAGTCATACCAAGAGCCAAGATCCTAAATCCCAGCTCTGTACAAATTTGCAGGGGTCAGAGCCAGCCTCAGAGCTAAGCCTTAACGGCTTGCAGTAATCACCAGAAATCATAAGGGATGCCTTCAGACTCTGGTGAGACAGACTTCAAAATTTTTAAAAATGTGGTCTTTTTATTTGCTGCTTATATGATGTTCCTAGTTTCAAGATCTTCTTTGTGAACTTGTGAGCTTTTTTCATTATAAATGAAAGTGGAAATTGTCATGTAATCTCCAGATGCCAGAAGAGAATGTTGTGTCTGCTACCGGGAGAGTCTTGATAAAATCAGGAGAGTGGGCAGCTGGATATATGTGCGTATGAAACTATTCTAATAGTAGCAGAGTTTAAGGGCTTCTGGCAGACTCCTATGTAATCCTTGAAGAGTTTACAGGCATATATATTCTGCCTTAGAGTATCTCTGTTCTTTCCATATTTGATAAACAAAAAATATGATTTGGGCATAGATGTAAATTCCACGTCAAGAAAACAAAATAAGCTTGGCCTTCTGAATTCAAGCTGTGTGCTTCCTGGGCCAAGGCAAGAAGATAAAAATGAAAACTCGAGGGATTCCAGCACATCTCCTGAACTCAATCAGCTGTTTGTTTTTGGGTTTGTTCAAAATTCTACATCAATACATACATTAACATTCTCACCATCTGGACTTGAGAGCTGTTTAAAGCTCTTGGCTTAATCCAAAAATACTGAATTACATGCTGAAAGCATAGTTCCATATCCTTTACCTTTTTTGATTCTGGCCCAACATGAATCTTTAGTTCCTGGCTGGCAGCCGTGCTGTGAAGCCATTTGCTCAGCTGACATGGGCTTCTTGAGGCTGCGCACATACGTGTACATCACACATCAGATGGGTGCTCTGCTCTCTGTCCCCTCCGCGTGCAACATCGCTGGGGTCTTCGTGATGGAATTGTGGTGGTCCCCTCAGAGCTGCATGGAAGAGAAAGGGAGGAGGAGGGAAATAAAAGGTACGTGGAAAAATGAGAAAGGGGGAAAAAGACTTGGGTGTGTGTAATGTGACAACTCATGCACCTCTGAGAATATGAACTATAATTGGTAAGGAACAGTTTTGACAGTCAGTGGGAGGTATTGACACTAAAAAGAGAAAAATAATTTTATTAAAATTACATGTTTGGAAGATGAGCTCTGGAGGCAGAAGTTAGCATATAATGAAGTCTTAGTCTGTTAACCAGGTCAGACCACATAATTCAATTCAAGGAAATTCAGTTTAATCTGTCAAACAACCTTGTGATAGTGATTGTGGAAATAAGTTTTTCTTCCTGATCTTTTCAACTTCAAGGCATTAGCAACTTCACAGTGAAAATCTGATGTAACATACTGGTGGTATTTCTTTCCCACTTGCCTACAACTTCTTGGGTGCATGAGAGTGTAACTTTGGAGTGCTATGTGGGTACAGGGTGCATTTCAGTCCCCTTTAAGAAATACATTTTCATGTGCCATTTAATATCCCTTTTAAAAATACAACAGGAAGAATAAGTATATTTGGCTGAATTTGGTTTACATAAATAAAGTATGCCCAAGTTAGCTCTTCCCCTTTCTCCCATAGTAGCAGCAGAGAGCTGTTTTTCTTCTTATCCTTGCAAGTCATCCAAGTCTGGAATGTTCAGACATTAAAACAAATTTAATGACTGAAAGTCCTCTGTGTGCATTTGTCTGTATTTTCAAAGTCATGGTGACTTCTCTGAGTAACATAAAATTGAAAACTGAAAGTGTATAATGGGGATGTAATGCTCCATGCTGTCCTTAAATTTTAAATTTTATATTAAGCATCTACTTTTGGCTCCAATCACAGAGGTGAATGAGCTACTGGACTTTTGATATGACCTGGTATGGCCATTCCTGGGTCATAGTAAAATACATATAAAATACGTGGGGAAAAGGCAAAATAAGAAATCATAATATATGTAGCTCATCCCATATGCCCATAAAAAAATCCTGTAATGGAGGAGCCTGTGCCAGCAGTGAGAAAGATCCTAGAAATGTAGAAAGTGTGTGTCCGTGAATGCATATCTGTTCCCATGGGAGAGGCAAGTGCCTAATTAAAGCAAAATCTATTTAAGAGCCTGTTAGAACCCAGTTTTTCATACAGGCTTTAGCCTTGAATTAAATTAATAAACAATGATTACTCTGAGATATCAAGAAATCAGGTAAATCTCCAATGGCTTCATTATTGCTTCAGTTTACTGAGGATGGACTACAGCCCGGTACACTGAAGAGTGACTTCTTGGTGGATAGAATCTTGGGAAACAAACAGGTGCTCTGGGATGAAGGCAGGGCTCTCCGCCATTGTCAACCATCTTGATTTAGACTTTGGATTAAATAGAAAAAGATGGAGAAAAATGCCCTTTTGTGTGAAGCAAATTGGAAAAATAAAAAAAGTAGACTGGTAATTGCATGCAATCCAGATGGAGTGATAAATATCTACTACAAGGGGTTTTTTTCTGGGTAGGAGTCTGAGCACTTAAACTAGAAACACACATTTTTTCTTGTTAAACTCAAAAATTCAACACCTCTATTTTACTCCAAGAAATATGAGTATTTATGTTTCCCATTAAAAAATAAGCTGTTTGGGCTCCCATACATTTGAGAAAATGCTTTTCCCTTGGTTTCCATTAACCAAGTTGATGTCACAGACCTGTTCTCTGCCTCTGTGTTTCACCAGCTTTTAGGCAGGCAGTAGCAAATCCCATTTCTAATCAGGTCTCTGAGATAGCAAATTTGTTTGCTTGGTTTATGGTTAGGCTGAGGTGCTCACCTAAAAACCTGACTCACTTTGTTGGATCAGATTTTGCAAGGTGCTTTTGTTTCTACCAGTTTCTTATAGGTTTCCTGGGAAACAGGAGGCGGTCAAGTTTGGGCATGATGTTGATGAGACGAGATGTTCTGGATTAACACGGCAGGTGTCAAATTCAAGACTATTTTTGGGGAATATGAAGTTAATGCAATTAAAGCATAAAAAATATTTAGATTTTTTCTCAATTTTTCTTCTAGCTTGACTACATTTTCTTCAGGAAATTTTCTTTGTGTATCATCAACAGAATTTGAGGGAGAGTTGAGAATTACCTAAAATATTAAGACAAATAACCTTAAAATTTCCAGCTCAATGGCAGGGAAAGTATTGCAATAGAAACTAGTAACAACGAAAGATCTGTCTAACAATATTATAGAGCAATCAAATGGTTGATTCTAAAAACAGAAAGGAAAACACAGTGGTTTTGCTTCAAGAGAAGTATTTCTGCTTTATGCACGCTATAAAAGTGTATCCCCTTCTGGACAAAGTAACTAGATCTAAAAAAACCAAAGAAACCCTGCTGGTTTTTTGCACTCCCTAAATCTTTCTTTCTTTTAATGACCTCCGTGCCACAATTTTTGCCTCCAAGCAGTAATTAACCACTCTGCAAATCATCACAAGTACATCAGAAATGAATTACACTTAAAAAAACCCAAAAGTAGCACTAATATGTTTTAAACCAAAGCAATCAGACTTGTGCTACTACACTCTCATGTCTCTCAAGTACAAATATGATGAAATTTTCAATAGCTTTCAATGTCCTGCATAACAACTGAGGCTGGAAGAACTGCAGAGCCTGAACCTCTGAAATGAGCAGAACTGTCCTTGAACACATCTTAAAATAGTTTACATTTGTTATCCACGAAAATAAATACTTGCCTCGTGCAAGTTTTTTTCCCAGCATCTTGGATAAAATGATGGGAAAATATGCTAATAAGATTAAGCATCCTGCATTGCATTTGATCATATCTTGCAACATCTTAGGGGTGGAGAAAATATGATGAATGCCATCATCCAATTTTCCCTCAGGTTTTTAGTTAACCAGCAGAATGTCTACATGCAGAGCTTGGTTCTTTCACTTAGGCTGGTACCAGTTGGGAGAAAATCTATTCAAGTCAACAAAACCTCCCTCAGGCACACAATGCTTAAAGAATGGAAAGCTGCACATCCTATCAGGTTACAGCTACAAACCTTCCAGTAAGTTTGTAGTAAATCTCCTGAAATATGACCTGAGATATGTAGTAAATGCTGAGATATGACCTGCTTTGTTTAAGAAAGACATGGCACTATGTTTACTATGTTTGCTTTATATCAGCTTGAATAGTGGCAGTTTTTATCAGGAGCTTTTCTCTGACATCATCTTTGCCAAATGACTTGGATTTGCATGACCAGTATTGCCAAATTAGAATAAACTGCCCAACTTTGCAATTTTCATCAGTTTTTCTGATCATTTTACACCGAAGTGTAACATATCTCATTATTTAAATCTGTGCTAAATTTGCTGGAGTAAGATTCATTTGATATGAAGGCTGATATTAAACTGTTCCCTTTTTACATCAGGGAAAAATAGACTTTTAGCTAGAAATAATGGAGCAGTGTGATTAGAATATTTTGTATACTTTTAAGCACATATTTTGGGGTCTGAGAATAAGGACTGTCTTCGAATGTGTTACGCCCAAATCCATTAAACCAGTAGAAAATAAATTAACAAGAATAAACCTTTTAATCTACTGAAAATTCAGTATGTAACCAATACTGGGAAGAGAACACAAAACCTGAGATAGACCAATGACAAACTGACTTTGAAGATCAAAGAAAGGAATTAGAAGTAATTTTTATGGGCATCACAACCTAACATTACAGTCAACTTTTTAAACTATATTATGTTCATCTCAGCTGGAAATACTTCTGGGTGAAACTTTGAGGAAATTCTTCTACCTTCATTTTTGGAGTAACTATAAGTACCACAACAAAATTAGCTAGATTTACATCAAAATAACTAAAATCAGACTTTTGACTACTTAGTCAATCTAAGTTGAAATGGGGCATTAAGAACCATTTGATGGTGACATTCAGGCAGAGTGATCCAGGATCAGCTTTGCAATCTTCATGTGTATGTATGCTCCACTGTGTGTGGTACCCATGTGTCCCCAGTGCAGGCATAAATTTGTTTCTTCCATGTCACACCGTATCAGAAACTTTGAGGGGAAAAAAATAAAAAAGGAAGAGTTATTATAACAGGTTTTCTGGACAAGAGAAGGGCCATACTGTATTCAATTTGTAAGAAATGACTGAAGAGCAAATGTGACACTCCAGGTTTCTGTAAGACAGTCTGGAAGCCTTAGGCATTCTCCAAGACTATTGCATCAAAACACAAACCCTATTCTACTTCTTTTGTCATACTGTTCTTATTTTTGGTTGGTTTTAGATAACAAAAATATACAGGTCTCAGGCATTATGTCTGAAGGTGCAAAGGCACAAGGGTATTATGTTGGCTATTCTGTGTCACAGAAACTCTGCAATGTTTAAAAAGAAACAGGTGGGCGATAAAGAAGAGATAAAATGTAAAATGGAATGGTATGTTTTGCTTAGTCTCTCCTCACACAACTCTCTCTGCTCTCTCCTTTGCTCTTTTTTTTCCCATTGAATTTTTTTTTTTTTAATTTTCTTCCTGAGTTTTCTTCTCCACCTCTTTTCCTCTCTTCTCACCCTTGGAAGCCTGACACTGGACTTATGTTGAAGGCTGCCATCAACAGCTGTGGAAGCTGCCTCAGGGTGCCAGTCTCATCACTTTTGCAGGGCTGGCAGTGTCAGGAAATCTGGTACCAGGAGCAGCAGGAGAACCAACCAAACGAATGCACTTCATGAGCTGACCTTGTGATTCTTCTGAGAACAATCAGAGCCCTTGGAGAGGACATAGAGATTTCAAGCTGCTGTTGCACACCTCTGTACCCATTTCACATGATGTGAAGGCTGGAGCAGGAGCAGAAGCAAGACGTGATGAATCCGTCAGGATGATAAAGCAGTTTGCATTTAAGCCAGAGTGACTCTACTTAGTTTGAACCTTCTTAGTATGCGATTTGGGGGTAATTTCTGCCTTTTTCTTGCCTGGGTTATCACAACAACCTCAATGTTTAACATCTGCATAAAGCATCTCTGAAAAAAAAGTTTTTTTTCAACAAAACTTTACTTCTATGGACAGCAAAAGGGTAACACAATAGCATATTTCTCTCCCCCTGCTTGCTCCCACTTCTGGGTATGTCAAGAAGCCTTCTCTTTTTTACTGGGTTCATCCATGCTGAAAACCCATGTTCCCAGTTCCTGCATATCTCTAAGCATTTCAGTTTTCTCTTTGTTCTTCAGCATTGTCCGGGAAAGACAAATCTCACTCACTGGATTTCCAGCAGGCAGAGGTGGTCTCCAATTATTGGCTGCTCATGTTGTTTTCCCCAAAGCTTCCTTTATAACCTTATCTTTGGCATTGTCTCATTTCCTGCTTGTTTCCCACCAGGACTTGCCTTTGATTTAGCAGGTGAACTTGGGGGCAGATCCTGTTTAAAATGGATAGATGGGTACCTTATTCCTCAGCAAAGCCTCAGGAGGGGTGTTCATGCACTCCCTATTACCACTTACAGGGGCTTTTGGAACTAATTGCAGCTCCTCCTTCACTAGTTTGGCTGCCCTCTTGCCTGTAGCTGTCTTCCAGCTCTGAAAGTCAAGGATAACTCTGAGAAAAACAAACAAAGGGAATGTTTTGTTGGCTTGTAGTTTAAAATAATTGCTTTGCTTAGACTTTGTAACAACCTCTATCATTAACTTATGGGGGTGGGCTTTTTTCATTAAATCCAAACGTGCTCACACACTGTCTGGGAAATTCATGACAACCCACTGAGATGGCATGACCTTCCACTGGGATGAATAATTTTTGAACAGAAATTACAGTGACACTAAGTGAGCTGTGCTGAGGTCCCATACATGGTGTTACTCATCACGATAACAGCATCAGAAACCTTATCGTTACATCGTTGCGTTCATAAATATTTTAGCAATGGTTTGTGGCATTTTGTGCTCAATTTTTCACACACTCAGAATCAAAGATTGCTAGTGACAAGCCAATGAAGCAAAGGGCATTGAAGCTGCCATTCTCCATCTGGTATATGTAGTCCTTGATTTTGTGTTCCCTGAGTGTCCCAAGAAATGGGCAGTTAAGGCTTCTATGTTAATGGCACTGTGAGACAGGGCCGAAGTGGACTTCCCCTGAGACAAAGATCTATCACACAGCCTTCAGAAAGTGTTTAAAAATACACTTCATAAGCCTTTCTCTCATAAGAAGGCCATAATTATGACCTGCTTACCTTAGAGCAGGAGTGATGAGTCAGAAGCCAAAAAGACATCAGAAAAGAGCTTTTGACTTTCTGCTAGGGAGGGGAGAAATCAAGAACAACACACCAAGAGCAACAGCATGCAAAAGTACAAGAACAGGATGTGAGAGAATGTTGCCCTGGCTAGGGTCATCTAGTCACCTTTGTGTGCTAGCTTTACTTCTAATTTGTCAACCAAGAAGTCGAAGCTTTTTTACTTTCAACTACTGTCCTAGTTTTGGCTGGGATAAAGTTAATTTTCTTCCTAGTCGCTGGTATAATGCTACGGTTCAAATTTAGTATGAGAATAATGTTGATAACACATTGATGATTCAGTTGTCACTAAGCAGTTTTTACACTTAGTCATGGACTTTGCAGCTTCTCTCACTATCACACCAGCTAGTAGACTGGGGAGCACAAGAAACTGGGAGGAGACACAACCAGGCCAGCTGATCCAAACTGGCCAATGGGACTTTCCATGTTATATGGCACCATGCTAAACATCTAAACTAGGGGGAAAGTGGTCAGAGGCTGCTGCTCAGGGACTGCTGGGCAGTAGTTGGTACGTGGTGAGCAATCACTTATTTTGTACATTCTAATTGTATTATTGTTATTATCTCATCCTTTTCTGTCCTATTAAACTGTCTTTATGTCAACCCACAGATTTTACTTTTTTTTCCCCAATTCTGTACCCCAAAGCCTGGGAGCAGGGGAAAGTAAGTGAGTGGCTGTGTGGTCTTTAGCTACCTGCTGGGTTGAGCTTAGCAAGAAAGTTGTTTGCCTAAAAACAAACAGAGAAAGAAACACAACCTGAGATTTCTTCTCAGCACTAGTAATCTTCATCTTTTTGTTCATCTTCACAGCAAAATACTCATTATTGTTAGTAGGTATTTCACTTGGCAGTAAATTTAATATTTGCATGACCACAAGTTGCACCCTATTGCATTAAGCATTATGTGATACACCACATGTCTGTAGAGCTCTCACAATTAAGCAGAGAAGAAAAGTGGATGACATGCAAGTGAGCTAGGATAAGACTGCAGCAAGGACCTTTGGTAGCATATAACCACTTTGCTGCTGCTGTTCTTCTCAGTGCCTACCCGTAACAAGGTTTTACTTTACAGTACCGAAGTGACAACTTTTTGGGGAAGTTTCCTTAAGGATGAAAACTTGGCTTATGGGAAGCTTCCTTATGGGAAGCTGTCTTTTAAATGGCTGGTGTACAAGTCAGGAATAACTTTGTTCTTGCACCCTAAAACTGATGTGAATATACACCAGTAATTTAACTACAGGGGACAACCCTTCTAGAGTATAATGTGTCTGATGCTCTCAGTTAAAACCAGTTAACGGATCTTAGCTGCCAGTTTGTTGATACATCCTTTAAATTGCTTGTGAGCAATCCGCAGACTATTTGTATGAATTGCTTGTGGAACAGTTTTGAACAGAGAGAATACCCAATAAGACTTCAGGGAAAATTCAACAAAGCACTCAAACTCTAACAGCACTGAATATACCATTGGTTAGGAAACATTTGCCTTTTATCTTTAAATTCTGCACATCTCAATTGCAGTTTGCTAAGAGCTTTGATAGTTTATTCTTCTTGGGTCACTGCTCAAGCATATGCTTTTCTCTGTTAGGGGTTTTAGTCTTGCTGGATTTCAATGGAGTTGCCATTAAAGATCCTCCCATCTTATTAGCAATAAAGGAATGGATTAAGTAAAAGTGTAATGCTGACAATATTTCATTTTTATAGTGGAGAAATGAAATGTGGGAAAGAAGGGGTGCAGAGGCTATGATCCCAATTGTGAGTTCCATAGGCTGTGCTGTGGGTCTCAGCATAGGTCTTGAGTGGCACTATAAAACTCTGTAAGACGCACACTATTTCTTAGAGTTTGCCATATCTACAACACGATAGCTGCTTTAATCTCTGATTAAGGAACAGGATCTACAGAGCATCCTACTCTACCAGTAGCAAAGTAGGCATATCATACGATGACAGAAAAGCATCAGCAGCATATTTGGGTCAACTTCCCACTATGACTTATTAAGCCTTTTATAAAATAAAGCTCAAAGACCTTATTAATATCAACAAGGTGTGTTATAGTCACTCTTAATGGCAGGGATTAACCTTGTCATGGTTTGCTGCTTTCGTTACAGTGCTAACAGCGAGCTAGGCTTATCATTCTGTTCACTATACTGTATCTTTACCGAGTGCAGCGAATAGCTGATTTGGTCTTATTCACTGCAGTGAAATGATATTTCAGGATTTCAACTTTCAGGATATTATGAATTTCTTCTGCAAAGCATGGATCTAAGCCTTGAGATACTGTGGCTAATCAATTATATTAATTTCTTGTTGAAGCAGTGAAATAAATTTTCTGACCTCCTATGTATTTCTCTAGTTGTGAACCAGCCAGGAGAACTGTGGGGAAATAACAGACCTTCTAGTTAAAAAATGAAAGCAAAACTTGAATATTGAGCTAATGTTGAGCTATAAATTTAGGGGTAGATTTTAATCTCAGCTGAGGAAGGTGCAAGAGATTTACTTCAGTATTCTGAAATCCCTGTTAGTGGTATTCAGTACCTCTGTTAGTGGACTGTGCTGTATTAAAACTGGGAGGGCATGAACAGGACTGGGGCAGACAGAGTGTTTTGGAAAAGTGCTACTATTCCAGAGAAAACAAACTAACTCCAACATTTATCTACAGATTTTAACCATTGAAAGAATGCTCCTGTTTATTCCAGACATGAATGAGCTTGTCAGTATGTAGTTGGTCAGCTAAAATGTACTGTAACTCCTTAAAGCGCAGCTGCAACTTCCCAGAAAAGTGACTATGTTCCTTTAAAATTTAAGAGATTAAAATATTTCTGTATCCTTTATTATTTTATGCTTTTTACCTGTGAATCTTTCTTCATGCCAAGGGAACATCTTGAGCCTGATTTCTTTCTCCACTAGAATAAATGGCAAGTTTTCACAGGACAGGTGAAAATACTCAAGACCTCAGAGACTCGGATAATACATGTCTTTTTAAAGCAGACTGGATAACTAGAGAGAAAAACCTGCCACAGCAGTGTATCTTAATGACTCTAATGCACATTATGTTGGAAAGTAGGACAATTAACTGTTTAACATAATGACAGAACATGCAGAATGGTCTCAAGGATGGCTCAATAGATTCACTTCAAAGTCAGGCAGAATCCACATCTGGGAAGAGGTAATGCCTTTGTCTGCAGCTTTCCTGAAGCGAGTGTTCAAATAATTTTTTTCTTTCTTAACAGCTGGTGAAAAAACTCAGGGGACTTGCTGTGTTTGAACCAAATCTCAAGGTGAACTGTTTCATTGCAGCTAGTAAAGGCTGCCATAAATACACGGAGGAGATTAATGTGTCTTTTTATAAAAAGGGCAGGAGAGGTAAAAGGTGTTCCTTTTGCTGGAGCTCCTCAATGGAGTCTGCCAGGATGCCCCGAGGTGCTTAAGACCTCCAAACATACACACAAAGTAACCCTCCATCTTGTGGGCTCACCCCTCAATCCTTTCCTGCCAGGCATGAGTACCTCTGCATTTTTATTAACTTGACATTATTATTTATTTTACTCTCATGTTTTATATCAATCTGTTTCTGCCTGTTACTTATAAATTATTTGGGAACAGAGTTTCCAAATGGAAGCCTGAGTATCAAAGGCAGAGTTACGATTCTGTATGTCGGACAAAATCCTACCTCCATGCACATGTGTGAGGTGTATGGAGGTAGGATGACCAGCTGAAGTTCATGTGGTTCATTCTCTGAACAGCACAGAGGTCCACACACAGTCAGAAATGTGCTCACAAATAAGGAGGGTATGCAACTGGACGTTCACAGGAGCTCTAGAGAAGTTTCTTCTGATCCTGAAGATCTGACAGCTGTGGCTGGATGAATGAATGGCTCTGGTCCTGGCAGCACAGATGAAAGAGCTGCAGCCCAGCTGATGTCGTCTGTAATGCTTGTACTGGTTTGTCAGGAGACTCAAGACCACTGGTACCTATTTCTGAGCAAGTTCTAAGAAACATCTGGATCTTCCAGAGAACTGATCGCCTCCAAAGCTACACACTACCTTCAGGTGCTTTGTTTCGGTGATCCTAATAGCTGTTTATCTACAGGCTATGGTTTTATAGTATTTTTGTTTTGTTTTGCCTTTTTTTTTCCTTCCCCATTCCAATTTGAACCACTATAGTGGAGTAAAGGGGTGAGACTTAGATCTGCTTTCTCCAGCTGCGATGGAAAAACATCCAGGGAATACAGAGTGTGTCTTGCAGTTCTTGTTCTTTCAACTCCAGCTATACCTTGTTAATACCCAAAATGTTTTCATCTATGCTGGGACAAGTGCCAAAAGTTAGAGTTGGCCTAAATACAAGGAAACAGCAGATAAACTGCCCGCTCAGCTCTCTCATGCATAAGCTAATGGCATCAGTGGACCCGGTCCTATTTTCTCATTTGTGGACATCCTTTTTTGCAGATTCATCCTGTCTGGACACCAGAGACAGGAAGAAAACCTAATGTGCCTTTGAAATTTAACACACTGCACTTCAAGAGGGGTCTGGAGGAATGGCTTAAATCCCTTGCAGAAACAAAGGTATTTAAAATCCTGGTTAATATGGACACAGAGACAACTGGCATGATTTCCCTTTTGCTTATGTTTCAGCTAAGCTTTAAGTTCAGGACCATGGTGTTGAGGCAAAGAGGAAGACCAGGGCAGGTAGCTGACAGTAAACCATGACTATGGTGATCCCCATGTCTCCTCTGGAGGAAGGTCTGAAGTTGCAGGATCTTTTACGTAAGAGGTCAATTCAAGTCCCAGGTCTGCATTCTCCCTGAAGATTCAGTTTTCTAGTTTGAACCCCTTTCCTCTCTGAACACAAATGAGGAACTAAACTAGAAGTGAGTAATCAGAGATGTCCCCAGTGAGGACAAAGTTATTTTAATGTAGACCAGAACACTGTGTAAAAAAATGAAGGCATAAATGAGCTGTGTATTGAATATATCAAGGGAAATTTTAGGAGAAATTACCATTGTGTTGGGATGTAGCTGGCCCAAGTAAAGGGGACTAATGGAGCAGAGAAACCAGCATATCTTAGTGGTTGCAAAATCTTTCTGCAGTGGTTTTGGATTGGCTTGGTTAAGGGATTGCTCCTGTGAGCTACTTTTCTCCAGCATTTCTCTTGAGCAGATTTCTACATATTTTCCTCCAAAGAATTCATGTATAGATCTACTGAAGGTACCAGGAGAGCTATAGCCTCAGTGGCATTGTGGCAAGTGATGACCCCCAAATCACAGAGGCACTGCTGCACTGCTTTCTCTCAGTCCTGCTGTCAAGCAGCCCTGAAGGCAGAGCCTGAGATCTGCCTGAATCAAACCAGAGCACCAAAGTGCATCAGCAGCCAAGACTAACAAGGGTGACAGGAAACCTTTTACCTTTCCTTCATGAATAGCACGTAGGTTTAGAAAGTATCCCTCAATGCATGTCCACACCAGGGCTAGCTTCCCTGGAGGGCTGCAGGGAGGACGACAAACAGGACCTTCTCTCAGTGATTAGATTAGGATTAGCGAGTTGGAGAGTGAGTGATGATGCTGTCTTGTCTGGAGGGTCCAAAAGCTGGTTCCTCAGCATGTGTTCACTGGGAGACCCGGGAGGCAGCTGGGCTGAGTCATCCCCACTTCCAACTGATGCACCCACTATCAGGCAAATCTGCATCTTTTATGGTTTTGAAGCCCGGAGCTTGGCATCACAGCAAAACTAAGAGACCTGAAGTCCCAGTTCATGTTTAGCTTAGTCCACAGATGAGTATAGCTCCAATTTCAGTTACTTTATTGTAGTGCTGAGCTTGCCCGGCCCTGCTGATGGTAAAACCAAGCAGCCAGGCATTGCTTCTGTGACCACTCTCACACTGTGGTCATAATGTTTGACATCATGCACATTATCATTTTTTCTGTGTTCCTGACTTATTCTAATGAGGTTAAATATTACTTCATAGAGTGAAGCTATTTCACCACAATAATGACTAAGAGTTTCCTGTGTGGGGGTAAAGACTTGCCTTATTTAATAAGTTCTGAAGAAATCTCTCCTGTGACATATTTTTACCAGAGAAGCAGTAAGTACTGCTTTATTTCTTCTTCTTCTGAGTAATTAACATTATGAATATACTTCTATGCATGTATAGTAAGTCTTATGTTCAATCCCACTTCTTACTTCTAGTTGTCAAAAATTACTCGAAACTAAATAAACGTGTGTGTCCCCCCCATTACAGTGACTGCATCCTGAGAATTTCTCTGTGCAGCCTCAGTACTGCTACAGAAAGAGAAACTGAGGCACAGAGAGGGCAAATGGCTTGCAGATTTAGACAGAGCCAGGCATGAATCCCAAATCTCTCGAGTCCTGGTTAAGTGCCTTGGCTGCAAAATAGGCCTTCTTTTATGGACATTACAGCTGTGATTTGCAATGAAGCTTATAGAATCTACTTACGCCATCCCATAAGATTTGAGCACCTAGCTCCTTTAGTACCTTTGAAAATCTATTTAAAAATACTTTCTCATCCTTTTTTTGGTGTAAAATACTGTCTTCTCTATTTCCCATTTAAGATTATACCTGTTATTAAAGGTGGATTTAAAGTTTAAAAATCTCTGTTTTTTATGACTTGGAAAAAATCTTGTAAATTCCAACATTTTACTATTTAGTAGACTGTGTTCGGCTGTCTTTGCCTGCCACCACATTGTGTAATAACTTTTGTTAAGTCCCGTATCCCATCTCAGAATTCATATGTTCTTATATAAATAACAGTGTCACCTCCCCAAATGTTCTGTTGAAAAATCTGTGGTGTGAGTATTTAAAGAAAGGAGTTGGGATTGCTGAGAAATATGTCTATTATTTACCCTGCCAGTGTTCCAGCAGAGAGATGTTGAAAGTAACTGCTGTGCTACATAGCTAAAAGGAAATGGAGGGAACAAGTCATCCAGAAAGTCTAGATGTTGCAAAAATCAGATGGGAATTGGCTGTTTTGTGTTTTCCCTTTTGGATTGAGAGCCAATTATTTTCTGGGTTGCAGTAGGTGGCAGAAAAGTTATGGGGGAAGCACACAGGACACCCTGTAACCTCTGTGCATTTCAGGGCAAACTGCCAGGCTCCAGATCCTTCTCCCTCTCTACACACAGTCCAAGCTAGTTCAGTAGAACCTCATTAAATGTTACAGCCTTCTTGTTTGCTTTGCACTGATAATATATTTGTGCATTGCAAAACCTTGCATCTTCTTGAAAATATCCTTCAGGGAGAGGAGTGGGAAATCCATATTCCTCCATTTGGCAAAATCTCTTTGATGTCTCCTCTCCTCTCCTGTCGTGCTTCTGTCTGTGTGAGGATAAATGCACTGCAACTGGAAGACTGAGATAAATAGCGGAGGGAGAAATCTTTATAAACCTCATGCTTGAGAGGTGCATTCTCAGAAATGTGCCAGTCATAAAACCTGACCAGACCTGAAAAATAAAAATCTCTCAAATAATAATATAGGATCTCCATGGACCATTTTCTTATGCCTCTTCCCCAAGCATGGAGCATGAAAAGATTGAAAACTCCTTTTTGCTTCATTCCATACAGCCTGAAAAACGATACAAAATACTCCACATGCATTTATAATAACAAAATGCAGAATGAAAGAATTTTCCTTCTTGGGACTGTCTACAAAATGAACCTTGTCCTTGCAAAATTAAATACGAATAAAAGGAATAGGAGACAACCATGGTATAAGCCTATGTATTCTTCCTGCTGCTCTTCTGAGCGATAAGCTGGAAAAGTGCTGAAAATGGATACATTCTTCTGTGGGGTGGTGAAGATGTATATATACATTTATACATAATTGAAGTGGAAGTCATATCATTTATATGGGGAGTAAGCCTCTTAGAGGCAGGCCCAAAAGCTTCCTTTCTTTTCTGAGAAAATTTCAAGTGCACAGTGAATGTGAAAACAATGTAAGAAACCTTTGGCCACCCAAGACGTCACGACCATTGTTCTGCTGCGCTTCTGGCCTCCTTGGAGCTGACACACAGCATAATGAGTAACAGGACTCCTCCCTGTGGTGTTCCTGTAGGCAACTTACAGGACTTGTTTGTGAATCATTCTTCCTCCCTCTTATGAACAGCAACTGCTGTAATGATTTTCTGACCGTAGTTATCTCCTGGAGGAAACCTTGCTGATGCAGTGCTATACTCATTATGCTGTGCAGGTTGACTTCATCAAACCTCACCTTGTGCTTTGATGTATGAATCTCAAGCATGAGAGGGATATGCTTTTTTTTTTCAGATTGTTCAGTGGGTTATTAGGGAAACCACATTTTATAAATGGAGATTGCCCTGTTAGAAAAAGCCTATTTACACGATGAAAATTTAGGAGCATTCCCTTGCCAGCTGTCTTTAAAATAATTCCAAAATCGTAAACTGGATGGCTCTATCAGGAGCAGTCTGCCCTGGCATCCAGCCCCTGACTTACACTGAGATTCCCGCTGTGCAGGACCTGAGGTGTGCAAGCCAGAAAGCAAGGCTTGCTGCAGCCTGCACCCTCCTGAACGGCTCGCAGCAGAGGGGCTGGTGATGCCTCTCCTCCACACCTCTCCCTCCTGCCTCCCCTGGCCATGTGCCCCGGGGCTTGGGGAGCTCTCTGCCAGCTCCCCTGTCTTTCACTTGGTGGTAATTTTCACCTGGCTGCTTGAGCACTTTTTAACGAGTGAAATAAAAGCCTTAAAATGGATATAATATGTTGTCATATTTCTTCTAAAAGAGGAAATGTAAAGCAATGAGGTTTTTTTATTACACCATTTTAATCTATTTATCTTATAGGTAGGGTTTAATTACTCCCTAATTATGTTTGCTCAAGTTTGCCCCAGTTTCTTCCTTCAGATGAACACTATTCAGATCACACATTTATGGATTTGCTACTCATGACATGACCAGTCTGGCATTTTCATTATCCTTCGACTTTATCTCTCCTCCTGAATCAAGGTTGCTGCCATTAATAGTATTTTTACTGCCACAGTTAACTTCAGTTCAGGATTAAGATTGCATTTTTCTCCACTTGATATAACCACCTAAGGAAAGGAAGTCTATGTACTGGGGAGATTATCAGTTAAAATGACCTTTCAGGGCCCTCATTGTTTTGGAAATTATTTCCATTGAATTAATTTATTATTTTCTGCCCACATTTGACTCTTTGAAGCTGTATTATTTTTTGTCCTCATCCTCCTGCTTCACTGCTGGCTGTGCTTATTGATACTACACTTCTTGAACCACTGCCCCAATAAGTACTGAGCTGTAATGTCACTTGCAGTCATTATCCAGCATTCAGACACTTCACCTGCACTCATCAATCCTGCTTCACCCACCAATTTGATTTCATGTTTTAGGTAACGCTCTGAGAGATACCTTAAAATACAGTCAAGTACACAGTATCTCTGATACATTTTGCCCACCTTCTCTCTTTTCTTAAAACCATAAAGTGGTATTTCAGTAGGCATCACTTTATACATTCAAGCACAGAAGCATCTCGCTTTATTGCATGCTTTTGATCTCTCCTAGCTCTTGCCAGCTTCACAGGCCTCAGTAGGTGGCTAACAATTTATTTTCATTGTGCTGGAAGCTCCATTTTCTGTCCCCTCTCAGTTACCCATCTCTGCTGATCATACACTATTGGACTTGCTCAAGTTTCCTTTGAGACACTCAGAGACTTTTTCAAATTAATGGTTCACAAGCACAGTAAGTTTGCTTTTTAGCTTTTTTCCAGGTAGATGGTATTGTTGTTTGTGTAAGCGCTGCTAGAATTTCCTCTTAAACTGTTAGTGAACAGTTGATATCAAATCAATATATTGATTTGTTCATTGATTCATGCTCTATCATCAAATTTCATTTGGAAAGAACAGAGAAATTATTATTATTCTGTCTCACTTAACAAGTAATATGAAATTACATTTTGGAACAGATGCAATTACTTGGCATTTGATATGTTTCCCTTTAAATGATGAGATAAAGAATATGAGAATAGTTCATGATTATTCCTGATTATAAATCAAATCTGAGCATGAAATGTTTCAAAAGGTCACTCCAAGAAATTTTCTTTCTTCGACTCTAAAAATATCTGCTTATCCACCTATCTACTCTGTTCATCCTGGCTGTGCAAATACTTCAGACTGAAGTTAAAAGAAGGCCTGTTTCTAAATTAACAATGAAAAACGTTATACATCCTTGGGATACAGAGACTGCCACCAAACGCTGCCATCAAATGCTGCTCTTCTCAACCTTTTTGTGAACAGAGAAGGACTGGTGGGTTATGTGATGTTTGGAGGCCATTTTGGGTGTGATCATGAAATGGTAGAGGTTTCAATTCTTGGAGAAGTGAGGACAGGGTCAGAGAACTGCTGCCTTAGACTTCTGGCAGGCAGACTTCGGGCTGTGTAGGAGCCTGATTGACAGAGTCCCGTGGGAGACAGTCCTAAGGGGCAAAGGAGTCCAGGAAGGCTGGACATTCTTCAAGAAGGAAATCCTAAAGGCACAGGAGCAGGTTGGCCTCATGTGACTAAAGACAAGCTGGCAGGAAAGAAGACCAACCTTACTGAACAGAGAGTTCGGCTGGAAATCAGGAAAAAAAAGGAGAGTCTGTGGCCTCTGGAAGAAGGAGCAGAAAACTCTGAAGGACTCCAAGAATGTCGTGAGGTTATGCAAGGAGAAAATTAGAGAGGCCAAAGCCCAAGTAGGATTTAATTTGGCTATTGCTATAAAAGTCAATAAAAATGTTTCTACCAATATATCAGCAACAAAAGGTGGGCCAAGGAGAATCCCCATCCTTTATTGGATGTGGGGGGAAACATAGGATGACAAAGGATGGGGAAGAGGCTGAGGTACTTAATGTGTTCTTTGCCTCAGTCATTAGTGGTAGGAACAGTTGTTCCCTGGGTATCCAGTCCCCTGAGCTGGAAGACAGGGACAGGAAGCAGAATGAAACCCCCACAATCCAAGGGCAAATGGTCAATGAGTTCCTACACCGTTTAGACACACACAAAGCTATGGGGCCAGATAGGATCCAGCCAAAAGGATTCCATGATTTTATGCTTCTAGCACTTATTTTTCTTTTCTCCTAGGGAGCTTTTGTGTTCAAGGTTAGCTTTGTAAAATTAACTTTTAAATTGAAAGATTTAGCTAATTAAAATATATTCCCTGCAGGAAACTAATTTTGGAAAACTCATGGGCAATCACTGAGATAAAAATCCATGTCAAATCAACTTAAGTAAAAAAATTCTACCAAGGTAGAGCTAGGAATCAACATTAATGACCTGCTATCATGTAGCACAATGTCATGCAGTGTAGACACAGTCCTCTTGGAAGTTTGTGTGGCCATTTTGGGAATCTTGGAACTAAAAGGCCTAAGTAAAATGTAATCAAAACAGAAAAGAGATGGATATAGTAGTAGAAGGGCTAAGAGGACTAATGTGACGACCACAGAAGAAAGCAGAGGAAGCAGTGGAATTAAAGGTCAAGCCAGTCCAAGAAAACAGGCCTTTTGCATGAGCTAGGAAGAGAATCCTGATTTTGAATAACTTTTTAGGGCGTAATGACTTGCATAATGTCTAAATGGTACATCCTTGCATAGTGACTAAATGCTAATGGAGTGATGAGTCAGTGCAACCAATACCTGACCATGGGGGTACATGTAGGGTCCTGTTTCTCTCCAATAGCCAGCCTAACTGAGAAAAGATCCACCTTTGCTGGCTCTGAACCATGTTCTCCATCTTCTTGGGTTCTGTAGGGTGTTTATTTCCTGGGGTACAGCAGTGAACAAACATGTAGCTCAGGTTCTAGACCGGTAGAGTCTCACCTGTGGGGGTGAAAGCAAAGTAATACGCTCTGATGGACACAGTTGTCTCCAAATGGAGGCTGCTCGGGTACGCCTTCACCTGTAAAGCAGGTGAATTTTGCGAACCAGGCAATCTGCCCTGGAATAATGGAAAATTAAAAGTACACAGTTATGTCATGTCTGCAGCACACAGTGCCTTAGGACAGGATTCAGCTTGCTGACTATGGCACTGACATTTGACGTCTGTAGATGATATTCTATATGTGCACTAAACTCTCATGGGAGCTGATAGACATCAACCCAAAACAGTCAGTGCAGCCGAAAGAATGATTCAGTCCATTCTGAAATAGACAGCACCCAAATTATGAGGAAGTTACTTACTTAGAGGTGTTTAGTTTTGTAAAAGGTCCTCCAAAATAAAGATGGCTGGGCCAGAACCTCTGATGCAGCAGCATGATATGGTGTGTAATGTCTGCTACCCCCACACAGGTGTCCTGGCTAACTCTGAGCATCCCACTTGGTACCAGGTACAGAAGTTTTGGTACAGATTCCTGCTGCAGTGGCTCATCAGCTGAGCCACTCCTAAGAGGCTGTTGACTGTCCTGAGCAGATCTCCATGGAGCACAGTGAGAGCTTGTTCTCTAGATGACATGTAGATGGCTCCCTGCACACACCTGATACTTTTTGTCCTAAGCTGTGATCTAAGGCCCACCCTTGGTATCTGCACGGTGCTCTGTAATCACAGCAACATTCTCTCCTTCAGCATCCATTCCATCTCACCCTGGGCCGGCGAGAATGATTGGGTGGGCATCCTCATGACAGTGAAAGTGACTTTCCTTGATTTTAATTTTTGTTGCAAAGAACAAATCTTTAAAATGTCTCTGGACATGACTTTGTCTCTCTGTGTAAGCAAAGCCCAAGTTCCTAATTCCACACATCTATGACCCTGGTAAACTGATTTCTTTTGTAATGGAAGGGGGCATTCCTTTTGACCAGAGGAGCATAAGGTACCATTAATGAGTCATTAGCTGTAGGTGACATAATTCAAATGTCAATGACTTATTAGTTATAATCAGACAAATCCTGTGGCTTGAATGTGAACACTCAGATTGGAGGGTATGCTGAAGCAATTTATCAAAATTTATGCACCTATAGGGTTGCACTAAGAACATGATTTCACTAAAACTAACCTTCTTTACAGGAACAATGTGGTGCTGTGGTTGGTGTAAATAAGAAAGACACTAGTAGGCTGTGGATTTAAGCTCATCTTAGAAAAGATGAACTTATTCTATCTGACATATCCACCTGGGCAAACAGCAGTATGGAGCGAGCTATTTTAACTTTATTAATATATGAGGTTTAGAATAGAAGTTGTGCTAAATATAAATGATTCCTCTTCTTCTAAGTGGTTGAGTACTACAGAAAACACAGAGGAAATACAAGGGGAGCACAAATTATTTCCCCAGCTCTTATAAAATAGGATTGAAAATGGTACATTTCAGTACTTAATGTACCTTTGCCTTTCTTAAGCAGCATTTCCACAACATGGAAATTTCCATAGTGTATCAGCTGCCAGGAAGGAAAATGATGAACACAACAGAACCATTTCCTCATTCCTGTAGCACAGAGCTCCTAGTAGTCTGGTGCTGTTACTCCACTTGAGTGACGAATGACATGAGCTGGATCTTTAGTAAAAGCACAGGGATCTGAAGCTGCTATAACTTCTTTAGAAACTGAGAGTATGCAAAAAGTTGCAGTCAGACATTGGGGAAGAGAATGTCCCATGTTCACCAAAGCTGTAGGGAGAATGGGAACCCTATTTTCCTGAAGTATTGTCCACTCAGTGACTGTAATGCAGGCCTGTATAGATTTTTTGCCTTCCAGCTGCTATCCTAAAAAACCAAAAAACAATAAACAAACAAGCAAACAAATAAATAAACAATCTGTATCATTAGCTGCATGTAATATCACATGTTCTCTGTGCTATAGTTGCTTAAGGATACTTTCTAACCAAGGTATCAAATGATGGACGTGCACCATGCTGCTTCCACTACAATTTCCCCTTTTCTACAGGGCTAAACCACTGTCGACATCTCATTAATTCATCCAGTTGTGATGACGTTGTATCAACATGTGTAGCTAACCTTTGCGTTCAAACAGTTCTCTTTGTGAAAACATTTTCTTGTGCTCAGCATCAGGCTTTTTCTTGCTGCTTTTTTTTCATTGCATCACATTTTTCCTCTTCAGCCCGAAATGTGGGAGACCATTTTCCTCTGGAGCATATGCCGGTGTTCAGCTGTTGAAACAGCAGGGGAGGTTACAAATCTGGACAGGGAACTGCTCTTGATCCTTAGTAGCTGAATGCTTTGTGGCCATCGCAGGCAGTGCTTTCTCTAACCCTGTGACCTTGTCTGGTCTCAGACACAGACCTTTCACCTGGGGTGGAGACCAATGTCGTGCTAAAACAGCTCCAAGTCTGCTTTTCTTGAGTAGCTTTTTTTTAGACAAATGCCAAATAGTAATATTAATTTTTGATTTTTCAGGAGTGTCCTCATTACTTTTTTGGACTTCTTCACCTCTACAAACACAGAAATAAAAGAAGAATAAAACAAAAAATTTACCTGAATACAATATCTAGCTGCAAGGATTATTCCAAAACTTTTAGCACTAAAGCAGCTTGAGCCCTCATTTAAAAATACTCTGTTGCATTCCTTAACATTGCCAAGTATACAATTCCATTTTCCTTCAAAACATGGCTACTGAAAACAAAAAAGGTGAGTCACCTTGTCAACATTGAGAAGTGTTAGAGATGTAACTTCCATTTTTTTTGCAGCAAGAGTGGGCAGAAATTTATAAATTACATTTTCAGTACAGGACACAACTTTCAGAGTCAACTCTGGAAGAACCTAAATTCCTTGACACCAGAGTTTTGACAGTTAAAAAGTTTCGATAAGTTCATTCTGTACTCTTTATAGTAAATGCTTGCCCATGGACAACAGTTCTCATTAAATTATTCAGATTTCCTTGGAATAGGTGAAAACTAAGTGATTTCCTTCATTTTTGTTGCTTTTCTAACGGATATAGAATGTAAAGTGAAATACCTGATATAGGAAGGTCATTTTTATTGAAGTAGTTTTTTCCTTTAGAAAAAAATATGTAAATTAAAAAGTTTCATTTTTCTCAATTAAGTTTTCATTTTTTATCAAAACAAAAGAAGTTTTTACTTGATTTTCTCATCTGCAGTACCTGTGAATCATTATATAAAGCAGCTATCCTTAGATTTTTTTGTGCTTTAATGAGAAGGGTGACACTATCTACCATATCAAGGTAGAGAGATCATGGTGGGATAATTTTAAAGATGAAATATTGGACTTCCCTGGAAAGAACAGGAAAATCTTTTAATTTGGATTTATTTCTGCTGTAGTCTGAAAAGGGAGAACTATTATACTTCTCAAAGTATGTAGAGATAGTCCATATATAGTACTTCTATTATGTATTTCTTGCAGTAGTCTTTGGTTACAGAAATGAAAGCTATTCCATGAAAAGGGATTAAATTCTTTGCTGTGCTGGAGTCTCAGCAGCATCAGTCAGGGTACATGGTAGTGCCCCTGCTTCTGGTCTTGTCTATGGCCATCCTGTCTGCCAGTGGCTCTGCTTTAGCAGGTGATATGGAGCATTGCAAATTTCCATGGCCTGGCAACTACAGAAATCTTTTGGGACAAAGAAATGTGGACTCAGTGAGACTGAGAGCAGTTTATCTGTCATTTGCTGTGTGCCAAATAGTAGGTGAAAGACCCTAACAAAGTATTTTTCCTCTTCAAGCATAATGTGGAAGTTTACTGAGACTCTGTTTCACTAGGTGTGAATGGAGCAGACAAAAGTATCGAATCTTTTTTATTTGCTGTATGAAGTAAAATTCTCAGTTAACGGCTCTGGATTAATATCTGGAGGTTCCTTCATTCTGATACAGTCAATGGAAAGAGGGAAGCATCTAATCTAATCTAATCTAATCTAATTTAATCTAACAGTGTCTTCACCTGCATGTCTTCAGAGAAATTTATCATTCCTGTCACCTTTATGGGGAGTGCAAGTAGTTAAACTATGCAGTCTGATGCATCAGTTACCTAAATTTCATTAAGTTAGAGGTCTGAATGAGTAAAATGGAAAATTCCACACAAGCATGGTGAGTCTGTAAAGTCCTGTAAGTGTTCTGTAAGCACTTGCCTTCTCTGCTGGTCACTAGTACTCAACAGATCAAATCCAAGTTGAGTCAGTGGAGAGATCTATGTATGGATATGATGATGAAGGTGAGAAGCTCAGGAATTACATGGCTGTGTATTGAAGAATAGCTGTTTCATACTTGCTTTTTGGTTCACCAAATGTCTTCTTGATGGTATATATCTCCTGTGCCACGGGATTGTCTGTTACAGCTACTGCTAACAAACTGAGATCTGAGCATCTTTTTGGTTCAAGGGACATGGAAGTATTCTTGTACCCTATCTTCTTTTTGTCCTTTCAGAGTTATTTTCTTTCCAGCTGATACCTTTTTTGTTATAATTCTCACTACAGTGATTTACAAGTATTTGTTGTAATATTGTAATACCTAGATAACTTTCCAATTAAGTTCTCACTCTTTCTTCTGGTTTGTGTTGTTTTTGATTTTTTGCTTTGTTTTGGTTTGGTTTTTTGTTTTGTTTTTTTTTTTTCTTTTTTTTTAAAAAACTGAGTTCTCAAAGTAGAGTGCTTTTAGTTTAGTTTTGTTGTGTTTTGGGTTTAGGGTTTTTTTGGCCAAAAACACTTTGTTGGAGGTTTGCAATAAGTATCACGGTGGGGTTGCTTGCATTATAGGATTTGGTGTGTCTCATCAGATGGCTGAGGATGTCTGTTGAACCAGGATGATCCCTGTGGTGCCTCAGAACTTATGCTGATGATTGACATGGTTGATTTATGTCATCCCACATATTGCCAAGTATATCAAACATGTTTAATATTATTACAAGATTATTTAATGAAATATACTGAATTCTCATGGACAGATATCACACCAAACATATCTCTGTACTGGAAGGATAATTGTGGTTTTTGCAAGAAAATGGCAAAGGTCAGTATAAATAAGTATCAGATTTTACTATGTAATAATTTCCAATCAGCATATGGCCTGTATCTCTTCATGAATGTATGTCATTGGATATGCAATTATCTAATGTTGATGTTTGAGCTAAATGATTGATGATGATGTTACATATGACAGAAATCATGCCAAATTTTTGTTTGTTGTTTTTGGATGAAAGTGCCATCCAAAGCCTTTACAAGGCGGTGTTGTATGGTGTTCATTTCCCTCAGTATGATGAGCTAATCATGCAGTGGGACAGATGACACCCTTATTTCCAGCTGCAGATTGAAATAATCTTTTTTGGCATTTGCTGCTTCTTCAGTAGCACGCTGCATGTCTACGCAGAAAATTTAATCAGCTCACATTTAAAATGTTACCAGATAAAGCATTTCACATTAAAACTGGTTTCACGTGAAGCATGGTCAAAGGATAAGTATTCCATTTATTTATCAGGATTTCATCAGGCCCTTGTCCTCCATGAGTTATTGTGAATTACTAATGAACCTAGTCCTGATTTTTCTGACCGTTGCAATACTGTTCCTTTTCAGTTCTTTGTCCCAAAATGCTCAACAACTAATCTTGTTACCTGGTAGAATGTTTGAATTTCACAGCCATTCTCAGTTCAGCTTTGTTCTTACAGAGTCCTAGGTTTTCAAATCTATAGACTTGAGAGTCCAAGCTCAACTGCTTTCACTTTAGCTGCCTCAACCACGCACATTTGAACTTTTGGATTGTTCCTGTACATGTGGCTCTAGGTCTCCCACCCAATGACAATGGTTAGTACGTCTCCTTTTCAGGAAGTAAGAGAATTAAATATTTAAATGTTTCTCAAATGTAGCTGTTTAGAAGAAAAGTGGCTGTTAAATCTTGCCCTGGACTGGTGCTGCCTCCATAGAACAGGGAGTGATGGCTCTTTTGCCTTTATGGATCTCAAGGATAATAATTTAGCTCTGGATGTGTTCAGTCTGAAAGAAGTTAATGTGCAAATAGAATACTTGTATGACATTCAAAATCTGCTGGAAACCTTGTTAGAAATAAAAAAATTGGAGCCCCCTTCTAAGCACAGTAGGGCTGTAAGATTGCTGGCTGCTAAATCATGGAAAAGAAGAAGAAATGAGAAACTCTTTGGAGGATAAACCTGTTTAAGAAGGATTAAATATATAAACTGATTCATTCAATTGGGCATATCTACCAGCTCTGCATGTGCTCATTCTATGTCTGTTAACTATTTCTCACCGTAAGAAATGTATGCACTGTGCATAGGCAGTGATAATGTTAGCTCTGCATTTTGTATGCCATATTCCCTGCTCCCAGGAACTACATCTACATTGAACCTGAGACTCTAGAGGTAGTACTTATGCTGTACCTGGCTGGTCCTGAGAATAATCCAAATTTTAGGATAATCCCCAAAACCTTGCTCCCATCTGCTGTCATTGTCCTTTTACTTAGCCTGCAAATCTATGCTCTTAAATCTCTTTTTTTTTCCAGTGACAGGTGATGACAGCTTCTAATTGGGACAATTGGCTGATACTGTGAAATAGAGTTGTTTGGTGGTGGTTAAAGACCTGGCCCCATGACTTCAGTCCATCCAGTCTGCAGGCTAATGTCCTTTTGGTGAATATTCTTCTGACATGTCCCAAACCAAACCCCAGAGACACTCCTGAAGATGAAAAAATGAGATGGGGCATTTGCCCTTGCTACTATGTAGTTACCCTCAAAGTGCATGAAATGTGCCTGAAATCCTTTTCGCATTATACGTTAAACATCAGCAACAAAGGCCGAAGGTGGAGGGGCAGCTGAAACTCTGGAGCACATATCTACAATCATGGACCAATCAAACATCTCTGGCAACAGGTACATGATTAAGGTCTAGGACTTCAGTTCTTGCCCAGCAAGGTCAGATACCATTTCATGGATGTAGGCTTGATCTACACTCTCAGACAAGTCTGCAGGTGACCAGTGGCTGTAGATCATTAATAGATTGGCTGCTGCTGGAATTCAGATTCAGTTTAGTGTCTGAGGCAACAGATGATTCCCGACTGACCTTGTGTCCCAGAATGTCATGGAGACCAGGCTGACATGATTCATGAGCAAAGAAGCACAGCCACTTGATCTTTTTTTTTTTTTTTTTCAGAAACTGGGAATATCCAAACAAGTTAGGATATATAAAGATATTTCTTGTCCTCATGAAAGTAGATTTAAGAAGCTGTTGAAATGAGTTCTGCAGGGATATTACCAATCACATACTTGGGGAAAGGAACTGGATGTAGGCAGGATTTATGTGTTGCTCCCTTGAAGCACAAAAGCCCTCCTCATTCTTGAGGGAGAGGAATACAGTAACTAGAGGGGAAGAGGGTAGGGAAGGTGGTGTTCACATGTCTTCTTTCATGTGCACACTGCCAGCAGTGAGGTCTGACTATCGACATTGATGGAGGACACATCATGTCTTGCTCATGGCACTCATCACTGCCTACACATCCCCCTGTCTCTGCTCAGCCCCCTTCTATCCACCTCACTGCAGTGGTCTGGAGGCAACTCACGCAGTCATGAGGAGCCACTTTAGCCTCATTCTGTTCTCTTATTTTACGCTGGTGTTCCACCACCACCTCCGAATTGCAGTTTCCTTCTGATGTTCCTGCTGATGTTCAATGATGTGTCTTCTATAACTTTGAAAAAACTAATGAAAAGTTTGTTTAAAGTCTGCTATTCCCCAATAGTAATGTTTGACACCCATTTTTCTAGATGACTCTAAAAATACAAGGCAGAAATGAACAAAGCTCTTTAATCTAAATGGAGCTCTCCTGATTTGCATCAGTGAAGATGAGTGCAGAAGCAAATTCTAGAGCCTTATTTTTTGAACCAGTACAGAGACAAAAACCCTAGGCTGTGAGGCCCTGATTCAAGAAAGCATTAAGCACCTGCTTAACTTTGAGCACTGACTTCAATGTGTTTAAAGTTAATCAAGTGCTTAAGCTTTTTCCTCCATAGAGATTCTTTTCTGCATAAGGGCCTAAGAGAAAATAGATAACTATAAAGAGCAACTGTAATGAGCCTGCATATGGGCCAAAGAGAAGGGGATTATTAATGCTTTCAGGTTCAGTGAGGACTAGGGTTTAAATATCAGCCTCCTACAGTGAGACATGAAAGACTCTCATAAATGTATTAAATCACATCAGGTCCATTTAATATCATTATGTTTAATAAAAGTATCTTTGCACTACAATAACCAGTGAAGACAGTAGGTGGACCAGTCAGGCTGTTCAGGAAGCAGAATATATTTCTTATGCTGGAGTTATTCTCCTTTCTGCTGCACTCTGGAGTATAGGTCTCCAACAAACAATAAGCTTCTAATTCCTTTAATCTCTGGGAAAATCTTGGAATTGCCTTGAGGATGGTAAAAACACAGCTCCATGACACAACTGAGCTAGGAAATTAAGAATGAGGTTCACTGAACCAGAATGGTAGAAACGAGTGTGGGAAAAGTTCTTGTGCAACCTCTGTTTTGTTGGCAATGCTTCCAATAATTGGTAAAACAGACCACAAAACTGCTGATCAGAATAAAACTTAGAGTAAAACTGAAACTAGGGCTTTTATCAGAATGACCTTTCAACAGTCTTTATTGTTGCTCCCTCTCCCTTTCTAACTCTTTTGCTGTAGACAGAGAAAAAACACATCTCATTTTGGTTGTTTATCACCCCAGAGGGCAAAACCAAGTAGTTGATTTAATTGAAGCATTTAATTCTAAACATAGCTTATGATATGTAAATGCTGCAAAGATCATTTGTCAAAACAAGAACATTGGGGAACCTTGACCCCAAACCTCAACAGCTTTTATTATAATCACGTTATGATGCCTAAACATCATAGCAGTAAGTCTCTAACACAGTGTGGCTAGAATTTGTGTGAAGTTCAGGGATAGTCAACAGCAGCTTTTATGTTTGAAAGTTTATATGGGAAATTTTTATTTTAAATAGGTCAAAGACAAAAGCATTCTGTGCAGGAAATATAAAGGCAGAATTTCAAATAGCTATTTTGGATTTTACAGGTTCAAAATCTAACTGATGAACAGTTACAAACCTAATTCGTGTTTCCTTGTCTTGCAGAAAGTTTAACAAAACCACTTACTGGCTATTCAGTATGAAGATCTCCCATACTGTCATGCTTCAAATGAAATTGCATTGTTTGGAAGAAAGAAAATGACCTTTATGCAGTTTTGCAAAATAACATATGAAATCGCAAGTCTTTCTGAGACATTTGCAAATTGTATTCTGTATAACATTAAATCTTTTCTATTAGGTAATAAAGGCCTGTGTGAATAAAATGTAATCAATTACATTAATACATAATATGACACATTTTCAAGCAAAAAATGCATCTTTCTTTACCTCTGCTGTAACCATGGTCTTTCACTCCAGAAACTTTCATGCCTTGATCATTGTACAAAATGTGTAATTAACCCATCGAACTTGTTACTGCAGGGTACTATGGCATTGTTATGCTCAGGAAAGCAAGGAGTCAAATTACACCAGGAAAATGTTCATCACCAGAAACACATAGATAGGAGCTCTGGCTCAGAAATTCCCTGAACTGTACATTGTGAGAAGCTGGAAGGGCACATTTAGAGAAGGATCCCTTTATGCCTGGTCCATTTTTCTACTCCTTCCATAGTGTCTGCATCTTTGACCGTTCAAAGAGAGGTGGGAGATGCCTCATCCCTGGAAATGTTCAAGGCTAGGCTGGATGGGGCTCTGAGTGACCTGATCTGGTTGAAGATGACCCTGGTCCTTCCAGGGGGTTGGACTAAATGACTTTAAAGGTCCCTTCCAACCCAGACTATTCTATGGTTTTATTTAGGCCATGGATCTATAAGTAAGGCACAGGCTGCATTCAGAGTCCTTTGCTGCTGCATTCAATTTTCTTCATATTTCACTTCCAAGTCACGTAATGTAAGTCTTTGTGACTTCACTAACAGGCATCATAGATCTAGATGTAGAGGCAGAACCCCCTTCCATCCCATCAGCACAGTTCTAGGGTTTAGATGGTGTGCATCTGAGCACTTTCAAACCTCTGGTCTTCTATCCCAGAAAGACGCAGAGGTGAACCCTGGCCTGGAATGAAAGACAACATTGAGCTGTTGCATCTTCAGGATGCAAGTTGCTCCTTCATACAGGGCTCCCAGAGATATACCCTGAGCTGGCCATCATTTGCCAGGGAAGCAGTTAATCCCTGGTACAGTTGTTTCTGCCAGGGGAGCCACAAGTTAATGTTATAACCTGGAAAGGGATCATATCTCCCCAAGAAAAAAAACTAATGACTCAAAAAAAAAACAACCCCAAAGCACTAAACCAAAACCAAAAAACCCCCCAAACAACGCAGTCTTAGTGCTTGCCTAAAAGGCTTATCTGCCACATGTATATTAGTTTGGATTCCATAGTTTGTTCCACTTGAGGACAGAGTATGAGGAGAAGAGACTGTATGACAAAGCCTATCTGTTTTCTCCCTTTTACTGCAGAAAAAGTGTTGGTTCATTCCATGCATAAATTAAGCCTGTAGAAAAACATGTTGTGCATTGTGCAAAAAGTCTGTGAAAGGTGATTAATGTTGTTTTGGAGTGGGAAACATCATCCATAAGGCCAAACTCAGAAAGGGATTTTCCCTTGTCATGCCTAGGTTCACGCTTACTTGAATGGTTAGTATTTACAAACAGTAGTACGGAACAGTAGGCAAATCCAGTGAGAAGCTTTTGTTCCTTTCTAGGCAGTCTCTAGGCAGATAATATAAAAGATGACGAAATTTCATAGGATTTCCATAAAAGTTTTATTGAATACCAAAGAAAGATACAAAGCAGTTGTCTAATGCCTCCTCACTGCTAAACTAACAGTGATGTTTTGTAATAAAGGTAGAAGAGCATAATCCTATTAGGTAAATAGAGATTTAGGCTACTGGACTCTTGAATCTCTTATATAGGTCTGAGAGTACAGTTTTATCAATGATTGATATTGGAGAAGAAATAAGAATGAAGTGCAAACCACAATTCAAACTGCTCTTTTACACACAGCACCCAGTGTTTGCATGTTTTGCATGCTCACCCCTTTAAAGACCTGACAGAATCCAGTGTGACACAAATGTGATGAGCACATCGGTAAAGTAGGGAGATGATACCTCGTGACAGATGGACTGAGTAGGGGCCTCCAGATTCCATCAAAGGGAAATACCAAAGGCAGTAGCAGAAGAGGTGAGTTCAGACAGGAGCAACGGCTTGGCAGAAAGACTGTCTAGGTCAGGAATTGCATTTTTGTAATTTATTTTATCATTCTTTTATCAAGTTGGTTTTTTTTTCTCTTTTTATTGTCAACTAACAAAGTGTCTTTCTTAAGACTACATTATGAACATATTGTTAAACATGGTAGGGTGCCAATCTACAGCCAGGGCCAAGAACCCTTACTAAAAACTAGGTCAGCCTCAAGGGTTATATCAAGTAACATCCCCTGGCTAAGTTGTCCTTTAAGACTTTACAGTAAAACAATTTCTATTATTCCCCATTTTTCTATTTTGTGAATATGACAGCAGTTGGGAACAGATCCCCTCCCTCCTCCTGTACCAGCGCAACACTTCCAGTCCGTGCTGCATGTGTTCTGTGGAGAGTGGCATCAGAAACAGAGGAAAACTCAGAGGACAATAGCTGTCTGCCAGGAAACAATACAAAGCATCTTATTTTCATTTTAATTTTTAGAGTCTGTGCTTCAAATCGTCTCTCTTCCTTGCAGTATGAAAAAGCATACAATCTAAACAACACTGGCTGAATATGAATTTTTTGCAATACTCTTTCAAAACAAAATAGTCCCTATTCATATTTAATGACTCCTTTCTCCACACAGTTAGCCAATGAAAATAAACTAGGGACTTGCTCATCCTAAAGGAATCCAAACAATTAAAAAAGTAATAAATTAGGCATATTCCCCCAGGATCAGGGCATATTATCAGTCAATAAGCAGGATTAATTTAGATTTCAATACGTTATGCTCTCCGTAATCTTTGCTTGTGGTGAATATCAGAGAGTATTTTGCCCCACAAGCTCAGTCCGGAATAAGTAGGCTTTATCAGTGCTCATCTAGTCTCTGAGAATGATTTAATTTTCTCAGTACTTTAATAATGAAATTATTTTTTATCTGTTTATGTATCTAAAAGGTAATCCTCCCATTTTGAGTAGATGATTATGTTCCCAGTTTATAGGAAAAATTAAATACACAATAGGATGAATCACTTTAAGATATTCCACCATGCTGGTGCTTCTCAGCATTCATATCTGGTAGAGAATAAATATTTCCTTCACTTGATTGTTAAAAGCTTTTTAGATCAGGTTTCCTTAAGTCTTCTAGGCTCTTTCCTACAAAAATATAATTCCTCAGATTTAGCTTCTTTGGTTTATCCAAACCAGAGATTCTCATTTGAACAAATTACAATGACTGGTTCATTTCTATCGCTGTGCTCTAATTCCAGTGTGTTAAGGTGACAGTATATTTTATTTACACTTTATGGTTTCCAAAGGATGAAGAAATCTCTCCAGGTTCTCATGGGAAGTCAAAGTCAGAAAAAGCAGTAGAGCCTGGACAGAGAGAAAAATGACTTGTAGCCTTTTTCTCAGTAAATTTTGTGTTTCCATTCCTTATAAGAGGTATGGCTTTGCATTAGGCTACCAGTACAAACCTCTTTGGATTTGTCTGGACTTGTCTTGGCCCACCTGGAGATTTGATTCAGCTTGTAACAGCAGTTACCTGTTGCAGGGTGGGGTGTTACCTGCTTGGTTATAGCTTTTGCTTAGCCTGGAACAACTCTGAGTTTTAACACCTATTAGCACAGGCAAAGGCAGATACAGAGGACCTGAGGGCTATAAATTTGGGCTAGTTAGTGTTCAACAAGTAAATGCAACCTTGGATGTCATGTAAACCAGTCTCAGGGGTAAGAACCTAGAAGTATCCCGTGCATGTAAAAGGCGCCATATATAGAGAATGCTTGGAGATACAGTGTGGATTTGCAGACTGGTGACGAAGGAGCAAAGTGCACAGCATGTCAGCAAACATTAAAATGCCCCCTAGCGAATCTCAGAGAGGGAGGAAGAAACCTTCAGCACCAACATCATACTCCTCCTAGCAAAAGATTTGGGATACTTAAAACTCACGTTAACTGTCTCTGTGCCCTACACAAATGGACACCATCAAGTTTTGGACATCAAGCATCAGCGGAAGGCTGAGGGTAAGACCACAGAAGGGGATAAGTACTGTAAAATTTGTGTATGCATCACTTTAATTGTGATATGCAATTTGAACTGTTTAGTGTCACTGTAGCTGCACTAACAAAAATACCTGGATAAGACTGTTAAGACTGTAAATAGATCAGCATTGAATTGCTGGCTTTGGGTGTATTGTCTGTTCCTTTTGCCAATCACAACTGGTTTTTTCTTAACCGCAGAGTGTTGGGATAACACTATATGGTTTGTATTTTCTGTATGTATTTAGACATTAATATTGGTACTAACCAAGAAATCCCACCAAATCCCAGTGCGTATTCTGGCTTATTGGTACACATCCATGAGTTTCCCATTCCTGAGGTAAAACCCCTCTTCCCTTCTTGAGTCCACAAGGTACACTCATGCTTCAATAACAGGACATTTAAGTCACAAATAGGTTTGTGTATGCAAGGGTCTGTACATGAGACAAAATACAATGGCGGCCATTCCAACGCACAGCGAGATTGCAATATTGGCCATACTGGGAGATGTAATTTAGTCTGAGAGTCACCAAGGTGGTTACATGTACACTAGTGTGTAACTTCACATGCAGGGCAATTTTTAACCCACTCTTCTTTGTAAACAGATTCAGACAGGGTAGGAAATTCTGCCCCTGCTGTGCTGATCTGCAACTGTCTTCTCTTGCTCTTTATAAATCTCTTTTCCTGTCTGCTTTCAAAATGTTATCTTAACTAGGATTAATAAAGATACTCTGGGGAGCTACTTATCTCTTATAGGAATTATATTTATAATGATAACAATAGAAAAGCTTTAATCTTGGAAGAACAATGGAGGGGGAGGGAAGCTAGAAAGAAGAAATGTATGTGTAAGAGAATAGACAGGTAGGAGGTGGGCACTGGAGATCACGGGTGGACCCCCACCAAAACCTAAGATCCAAATACCCCTGAACTTTGAGAACATCTGAAGCCAGATCAAAAAGTTTTGATCTGAACCCCTGTGTTTCTCTCTGAATTAGGGATGGATAAGCTGGCTCTGATAAAAGATGATCCATCCTGAGACTTTTTGAAATTCAAAAGAGCTCAGTTTACCTTTTAAATTAAGTTCTGAGCAGCTTTCCTACTTCTTGCATTCAGCCAGAAGATGGGGAAATATCAAAACACAGCATGAAAGATGTGCCTGCCCAGTCTGAATGAAGGTGTAGTGAAAATCTCCTCAGGGAGATTGATCCTCTAAGATTTCCAGAGCAAAGAAGCCTGGATCTGCTTCAGAAAAAGAGCTGAAGTTTTAGGCAATTGACTGAATGAAACCACAACATCAAACAAATTGAGGTTCACCATGGCTTGCTGTTTAACTGGTATATAATTAAATTTATTTTAGATATATAGGATTCTCCTCTTTGTAACCAAAGACCTTCAGAGTTCACTGGCTCCTATGCCAAAGACTTTGGTGGCTACATCTGTACTAGGAAATAAAGTACATCCTGCCTTTTCTCTGGCCAGTTGAAAGGGCATGGCTCATGCCTGTAGCACTGAGCTCTCCAGCCCTCCAAACCCCAGTGGCTGCATCCAGACTTACTGTGGGGATTGGTCCTTGGCACATGTTCACTTGTGAGCCGTACTGAGGACCTGCTGGAATGTTTCAAAGGTGTGACCAAAACTTGCAGATACTGTGCTCATATTTAGCAGTATGGAAAACCGTGGGCTAACAGCAAGTCTGTATCCTGGTGCTTTTTATGTCAGTAATAAAGACCGAGCCATCTTGATGCAGATTATCTGCTGCTGTGATTGTAGTCTCCCTTCCTTGTAAGGTGTAGTGCCCAGCTTTGTGTATCATCTGTCTTTCCTGCAACTCTTCTTGCTAAGTTTCAATATGATGTTCTTTATGTATGAACTTATTTTTGTCTCTAGTCAGAGATCGGACGTCCTTATTTAGGCCACTTGATTTTGGCCCTATTTATCATTAAATATTCTGCAACATTCACTTTTGTTGATGTGTATGTATGTATTGTCAAAGCTTTCTTGCTGTTCTGAGAAATTAAGATTGGAAATCACCGCTAATTTGTCTGGCAGTAATGCATCTCTAAGCAATATGGATCAGTGAAAGTACATAAAGATAATTAGTATCATTGCCTTATTAATTAAATGTTGGCCTTCAAAACCTCAGAAGGCAGCCACTGCTGGTGCACTATTATACCCAGCTCAGGTCCAGTGTATATCATTGACACAGATTAAGTCTGTGTTGAAAAGAGACCTGGGTGAACAGACTTATATCTTGCGTCCCACTGCTTGCCCATTTTCCACTTGGAAAGAAGCCTAAACCTATAGACCAAAGTCACCTTGCAGAGGACACCAAGTTAGACGTGAGTGCTGTTCTGCTTGAGGATAGGAAGGTTCTAAGGAGGGATCTGGACAGCCTGGATAGTTCTAAATGCAATGAGGCCCGCAACAATTAGTTTCTGTTTCAAGGGGTCTGTGCCTGAATCTGGTCTAAGATATGTGTCCTGCATTCAGGTTTTCTATGTGTTCCCACATTGATATATTGATCACTTAATCTTTTCAGGAAGGCACTGTTATCCCAAGAGATCCCATACTGTTTCAGAGCCACCAAGGTCCTCAAATGGCATCCAATTGAGATCTACTTTAACTGTATCCCAGGGTAAGTGAGAAACCGAAAAGGACTGATGAGGCCCAGTGACCCTCTGATCATTGTCCGTTTTCAGAGCAAGGAATGAAGCTTTATCATTGAGTACAATAAGCTGAAATGGTTAAGCTTGAAGGTGATTAATGCAAGGACATAATTTGCTGGAGATGAGGATGTATGGATAGAACATGGCTTCCCAGCTAAGGAATGATTTCCTTCCATACAGTAGGAATTGTGCTTATGTGCATGTATTTTTTATTTAGATAGATGTTTGTGTGAGCATCTGTGTCTGTGTTGAGGAGCAGGAGCACAATAAAAAAAAATCCAAGCATGCAAATGAAAAAAACCTGTTCTTTTACAAAGAAAATGGGTCTGCTCTCTTTTGGTTACATAGTTGTTAGTTTAATCTTTATAATAAAGTTTTTGTACTCTTTTTTAAATGTGTGGCAAACTAAGTAACTGGAACATAGGTAGAAATAATATATTTGGGTTACAGGAAAAAAAAAACCTGGCATGACTTTAAAGGCACACATTTCATAACAGCACATGTGCAAAGCATTATAATAATTGCACTGTGCACATCTGTAGCAGACAAAGTGAACAATGAATATTAAAAACACATTCCTAAAGCCGGCCCAGAAGCTTGGAGACTGGTACTAGAGCCCGAATGCTGGGACTTCTGCATCCAGAGGTGGTGTGCTTTGTTGGTAGCTAAAGTGATGGGCTTGGGTGCAGGTGAGGGCATTGGGGAGGAACATGCAAGGCTGATCCATTTGCCGGTGCTTTTTTCCCTGGCTTTTTACCCCGTGGAAGGTATTTCACGAAGAAAAATCCGGCTGGAGCCCTCAATGGCTGCTGTTCAAAACTGCTGCAGTGCCAGAAAGTGAAGGAAAAGGGGTGGATGTGGAAGCAAAACAGCAATGAACAAATGGTCTGAAGGCCATACTGGGAACGCCTGGCCCATTTTCATGGCAAAGAGACAGAAACACTCAGGTTTCCTCAGATACGTACTCCTGGGCAAGATGGACAAGATAAGTACCCACACAGAAGTTGTGTGGTTCTGGTTAATTGAAGATAAATCCCATTTAATTAGTGGGCTATGCAGCATATTGACATCGTTTTATAGGGAAAAAACAGTGGGATATCATTCAATCAAAACAGTCATGCAGACAAGTGGAGAATGCAGTGGCCACCACTCAAGGAATGGTTCATTTTTCCAGTAAAGAGCAATTCCAGAATGGTTTGAAGATTCTGATATTGCTTCATGAAGCAAAAAGCAGATCATGTTTTTCATTTTATAGCAGCAGGAGACAAGCCATGAAAAGCCCCAGAACTCGGATGCCTTTCACAAGCTCAGGAGACTAAACTTCCTCTAAGACTCTAAAAATGGGACAGATGTCAAGATGTCCCAGCTCTGAATCCAGGAGCTTTGCCATGTCATTGCAGCTGTGCAATCGATGCCCAAGATTTTATTCTGTCATATAGAAGGAGGAACATGGAACTCTTGGTCTACAAGCCCAAATGGTAATCATTTAACAGGGGAATGCTTTTCTTTCCCCTTTTCTCTCTTTAACTTGAGTTCATTCGTGCATCCAAATTATTTTAGTTATTAGAACCTTTTTCTCTCCTTCCCTTTCCTTCTTTTTGCACCTTAGAATTTTTCCCTGAGGATGCCTACAAAAATTACAAATTGTGATGTTGTTGCTGTTGTGCCTACCACACTCACGGCCACTATTTCACTGCTGCCTTTTACTTCTGCTGTAATCCATCTATGTCGTAGACTGAGAGTGTAAGGTTTTCAGAGGAAAGACCATCCTTACATTCTGTGCTCATATGTCAACCTGACGTATGACTAGTGTTCAAATGTGCTATGATAATACTTCTATTATTACCATTATTCATCTGTGGTTAAACCTTTAACAAGTACTATCTAAGATGAAGTCACATATCAAATGAGTGTTTTCAACTTAAAAAAAAATAACATCCTAATTGTCACAAGACAGATTTAAAAATCATATTATTAAAAATAATAAGTAATGAGACTTCTGAGGCAATGAAAAATAGATGCATTGTTTTATTTTTTACTGTAAAGTGGAGATTTGCCAGAAATTCTGCAACATTAAGAGCAGAGCTTAGAGGAAAAACAAATATTAAGAGATTAGTAATAAAGTCATAAGAAATGAAAACATTGGATATTTATAAGCTAACAGTCACAAAAATCAGAGATGTAATGAATTTCAATAGTAAACATGTCAGTCATCTAAAAAAATATTCATAATCCCATTTTCTTTTCTTGCCTTCTTTGACACACTTCTCTAGTTGAATGAATATAGCAAAACTGTGGCTTGCTTAGCCCAAACATGTAATACCTTCAAAGACAATTAACAGCATTCAGAAAGGCCCTTTGATGTGAAATTAGAGAAAATTAATGTATTAAAAATTATGTATTTGGATTTTGATTAAGCAACCCAATAAAAAGCTATTCTGAGATGGAGAGCTAGAATTTGTATTCCTTAAACAGGAGAGTCATGGTTTGCCTTCACCTGAGCAATAGGTCACTGTACATTACAATTTCTGGACAATTACATTGAAGATGTATTTAAATGCCATGTGAGCCATTTTCCTTTTTAATATGTCATATATCAAAAACTCACAGTGATCCAGATATTATGAAAGCTAATGAGAAGTGTGGAAAATTAACAGTTCTGATGTCGTATGATTCAAAAACTACTGTCATGGTCTTGAATTGTTTCAAAGAGCAAGAAAACCAGTGAAGCTGAAGAAATGTGCTAATTAAGGAATACTTTTGGAATGTAAACTCAGGTAGGTTTCCAAGAGGCTGTGGGAAGAAGAAATCTGATGCTAGCTATCAGGGAAGAGGGAGTCATATTTCATGTAAATCTTAAACCTGCACTCCCAAGGGCCAGAGATAAGGATAAAGTTAAAGAAAGGTGGGAGAGGTGGGAAGGGATCCATCTTGGACAGAGAATGCACCCTCGAGAGGTGCTGGAGTTTTGAGTGTCTGCCTTTCTTTCCTTCCCTCACATGTTTTATTAATGTTATAAATCTGCTTTGCAAGATGGCATTAAAGAGACAAAGACCTATTTAGCTGCTGCCTTGGTTATTGAGGCTGACTGCAGCCTCAGAAAATATGATCTGAAATACACCCTCCAGAGGCTAGACATGATCTATTGTCACCTGTCATAGCTAAGTGACATCTCAAAGAAATAATGAATGGCAGTTTGAAGAAGAGATTAATCCCAGTATTTGAAGCTGCATGTTGCTTTTCAAGGATCCACCAAAATTAAGAATGGTGCAGCTCAGTGAATGGAAATCCAGGAGGCCGGTGTGGATGAACAAGGAGCTCTCCATGAAACTCAAACACAAAAAGAAATTTTACAAGCAATGGAAGCACAGTTGAATTTCCAAGGAGGAACATAGAGACACTGTCTAAGTGTGTTGGTATGGGGCTAGGAAAGCCAAAGCTCATCTGGAGTTGAGTTGAGGCAAGCCACATGAATGACAAGAAGAAAAACAACTTTTTTAGCGTGAGGGTGATCAAACCATGGAACATGTTTCTGAGAAGGATTGGGATCTGTCCCTCTCTGGGCATCTCCAAAGCCCAACTGGACATAATCCTGATCAACTTGCTCTGTCTGACCCTGCTCTGAGCAGAGGGGCTCAACCAGATGATCTGCAGAGATCCCTTCCAGAGTCAGTGATTTCGTGATTCTGTCACTGTGTTTACTTCACTTTTCTTTTTAGTATTTTTGATCAATAGTTTAACTGTTTTGTTAGTGTAATGCTAATTGATTTGGCTTCAAATTTGTCATTGTGATTTGGCTTGAAACTTGTGCCAGTGAAAATTCAGGTTAATCTAACAGGCAACACATGCACATAAATCCAGGTGTCCATGATGCCAGCCAGGTTTCTATATTGGCGTGTGTCCCATTAAAGTATGAATTAAAAATCAATATGAATTTTGGTACTATCAGGTTCCAAGTGAAATGGAATGGGCTGTCCCAAGTCAACAATTTCAGGGCCTCTCCAACAGACAATGGTGAAGCAAACTTCAGTTATAGCTACCTCTTATGTCCTCATAACATGCAAAATGTTTGTCTTCTATAGATCTTGTGGAGAAGTAGGTGAGGTGGACAGCATGCAAGGTAGAAAAATTCACCTTTTATTTGCCACCACTTGTTCCCATGGATCTGAAGTATCACAGTTCTATCTATTGGTCTGGAAGCAGAGGTGTTGCACGAGGGAGACACACGGAGCCATGAAGCTTTTACCAGAAGCTTCTATGGCAAACAGAGAGCATTGAGGAGGTAGTGCAGTTTGACATGGGGATACTGGAAATTTGCCACAGTACAGATTTGCAGGAGCCAGGAAAAAATCAAAGAAGCTCTGGGCAGGGATTTTAAAATGCAATGACCTATCATCTTCTTAACATAGTTATACTAATATCATGCACACAGTTTTGCAAGGAGGATGTCCAGTACAGTCTTGTCGTAAACCTGAAGCTGTAGAAGCCTTGGAAAGAACATTATCTTGCACTAGTAGAAAGGTATGTTGATGCAGCCACGAAGCATTAAAATAATTAAAGCATTTAAATGAAGTGTCACAAGATGCTGTATATGCAGCTCTTCAGCTGTATCAAATGGTTTTCTTTTAATGAAAGAAAGCAAACACATTTATATAGCCTTGGGGAACAATGTTGATGTCAGAGGGTTCACAAAGCAGGTATCTAGGATTTACCTACCAGTAAATGACAGCTTGCTAACAAGTCTATCTTCATTTGCATACATAAAGTCAGGAAAAAAAATTAAGTCGTACAAGTTTTAAGGCGTGTTCAGTTTGAAAACAGTCTTAGATGTTTCAGCAATATAGTTACGTGAAAAAAGAGCTTGACGATAGAATTCAAAAAATGTTGCTATCCTTTTTAGCATAGCTGATTTCTTTGGAAGGTCAGATAATGAAATCTAGCTCTATTCAGTTGTTGGATAACCTTGAAACCACATTTTCGATATGAGGGATGCATGCTAACTTTAGCTAAACTCTCTGATTACTATTCTACACATGTTATTTTAATCTTAAGGCATAAGCCTTTTTGTCCTCCAAAAGACAGAATTAGTTAATATATTCTATAGGAAATAGATGAATAACACAAGATATTAATTATTATCTACCTTGAAGTGTTCCAGTACATAAAATCATATGAAAATATGTATCATACATATCTTCACCTCTGCACTGTGAGATACAGGGCTAGATTAAGATCTTACTGTGGTTTTATTTTGAGTATGAAACTCCATTTCAGGGGAGTTACTCCAGGCTTACCTCCAGAGCAAACACTGATACAAATTCAAATCATAATGAAGATATGGATTTATTGATAATTGTGATTTTAATGGTTTGACTGCTTGGGATTGATTTTGTTGTTGTTGTTGTTTGTTTTCGGTGGTTTTTTTGTGGTTTTTTTTTTTCTCCGTGTGTGTGTGTGTCAAAACGTTTCTTAGAAGAATAATAAAAACTAGTTGTAGGATTTCTATGAGTAAATGTATCTCCTACCATCAATAAATGTAATTTGTCTGAAAGGCATGCAGAAAACACTTTCCATTACACTGGCATGTAGAACACATTGCAACCGCAGTGAATAGAACAGAGAAAAACCCTGAATTGCTCAAAAACAAGTCACTTATGGCTCAATTCATGCTTCAGTATAGCATTAAAATTCTTGTCATGGAACATCTGAAAGCAAAATAAGTGGATTTACCGAAATAATTATATGATTGGGAAAAGTGAAGGGTTAAAATCAGATTGTTTAGACATGTGACAATAATCATACTTCTATGCAAATACAAAAGTAAGGACTACTTTGGGCTGCCAAATATTCTAGCCACAAATAGAATTCCTTACTTTATTTTAATTCTGTGTGACAAGAACTGGTGAAATTAATATACAGGCTGGTAAAATACAGGGAACATTTTGATATGGTTATGAAGGATGCAAGCCTTATGCATGTACTACAAAATACAGCTAGGAATTGAAGAGATGTGCAAAACAACTAGAAAACATCTTTAATTTCACAAATAATGTGAGTTTTTTTGAGGTATAAAATTTCCACTTCTTAACACAGAGATTTTATCATTTTGCAGGAAATAATAACTCTTTCTATCTGTGTTTTTTTCTGAATAAGGCCACAGCTTTCCTCTCAACAAATTTGATTTTTATGGAATGAAAACTGGGCTGCTTTTATGGCTTCACATTGCATTATTCACCTGCTAGTGAACTTTATCATATCAGAGAAGTGATGGAGAGCACAGACAGGTTTTAAAAAAAAGACCCTCATCCTAGGAATAATTCTTCTCCTTCTTTAATATTTATATTCCCATAGTGCTCAAAGACTTTGTTGTTGCCTGAGATACAAACATGGTGATACAAGTTGATTCTTTTCGATGTGCTTGCAATGAAAGAATCACAAAACTGAAATAAGCAGGGAGACTTAAAAAAAGAATATTTAAAAAAGTATAATAGCTTCCAGAGCTTGTAAGAATGCTGCTCTTTACTCTCAGTTCTGACTTAGTATTTTAAGGGGTCACTGCAGCAGTTGGAGGAGACATCTTTAGCAGCCTAAGCAAGGCTAAGACTATAAGAAATTAGAGAATTAAGACTGATCTGGAAAGAATTGAGGCCACATAGCATAAAATCTGGATTTCTCATTGTGATTATTATTCCAAGTTAACTGTCAATTTAATAGGCAATAAATCTAATTGATCAACATATGGAATGCATCCCATATGGAAAAAGATTTTTTCAGATTAGATAACAAGCTGATAAGATAATGCCACGCCATAAGTCCAGAAAAAAAGTGATTACCGTATAATTTACAGCTAGATTTGCACAGCTGTCTTAGAGAAAAATGACCAAGGAGAGTGGGAGGAAGCAAGCTAAATATCTGCTGACATATAAATGTGAGAACTAAAAAGCAAAAGAAATTAGGTTAACCTTCAAATTGGCGTGCAAGGTAAAGTCAAACCTGTACAGCTGCATTCATTTTGGTAGCAGTGAAACTGGGAGAGGATTTTTTTAAGGTAAACTACTAGGTTTTGCAAAGGGAGAACTAGACAGAATGTGAAAGAGGCTTTTTTCAGTGATGGTCTCAGTCTGGGGTCTGCAGAGAACTTTGAAAGTGTTTGCAAAGGGTGACTGTGGAAACCAAGCTCATAAATACTCTACAGCAATCCACATGTGTTAATTTTCACTGGGGTTTCCACTTCTCCAAGTGAATTAGTAAGGGGTCCACAAATCAAAAAAAGTTGAAAACCATTGAGCTGTGGACTAATCTATGTCCTCAGATATGCACTCTGTTCTCATCACAGGCCCTGGGAATGGCTCTCACAGCTGAAGAATTGGCCCTATTCATCCAACAGTCATTAAGAAAGAAAAGTTGTCCCTGGCTGAATACTGAGCAGGCATAGGTATATGTCAGATAAAGGAGACCCTCAGCGTACACAGAGGCTGTAATTCACCCGTGGGGTCCTGGCGAGTGCATGTGCTTTAACTGCGCAGCAGTTTGAACTCAGCCCTGTGTTTGCACCACAGCCATCTGGTGCTATTTAAAATATATACTTTTCAACTTTCACCTTTTAATCTTTCTGGCTTGAAAACATACACCAGTTCAAAGGTTACCTCTCTTAACCTTCAGCAATTCCCTTTCAGAAACAGCACCGAAGGTTTATTATCGTTACTTTTACTGGTGTTAATGAAGGGGTAATTCTCTACTGTGATTTGTACACACATTTTGAAATAAACCAAAACACAGTTGTTATACATTTAAGAATACATTTTCCATAAGTGCCATGATTTTTAGGTGCCTCCATTCTGGGAAATTCAAGTGAATGGCTTTCTTAGGAACCTAATTATCAGATGGGCTCAGTACTTATAACCTCTCCACTGCCCCCAAAATACCAGAATCAGAGGAGCCCAGGAATGAAACTAATGATTTAAAACTTTGGCCATACACAGTCATGTAGATGCATACAAATCACTCTTGAGACTATGTTCTGTTCTGTCTACAATGACAGAAAAACGTAAACTCACTCCAAATATGTTTTCCACTTGCAGATCTGAGATGGACAACATCCTTTTCCTTCCCATAGCCAGCAGTTTTCTTTTCTTTCCCGTAAGGAGAGGTGCTCTAAAGGACCCAAACACCTTTATCTAGTCAATATCAAGAGTTCCTGTGGGTAAGCATGGTGCACTGATAGCCAGTTTTTTCAGTGCCCATGCAGTAGCCTGACACCAGTTTCATCTCTTCTTTTCAGCTGATTATTTGTATGGAATGTCACACAGATGTTTTAATGTTCCATGAAGATTTGCATCAGGCAAATTGAAACATTCACACTAAGGACCCTCTCTAGACTTGTTCTGTACGGAATTTGAAACTTCTATTTTGAAAGAATGCTAATTAATACTATTACTTGAAGAGAAATGGTTTCCTGAAGCAGTCTAAGAAATGGAGATGTAACTGGCTCTGTAGGTAATATTTGAAATAGCTCAGACCTTGCCTTATGTTCTTCTCAGTCTTAGGTTTGAATTTCCAGAACTGCAATACCTGTTACTGATTATTTAACAGGGCTCCAGATTCCCTGGGATCAAGGGCAAAGTATGAGAAGTATACCTCTCATTTGTTCTCAATTTTGAGCCCAAGGTTTGAGTTTTTTATCAAGTTAGATTAACTCTTATTTCTATCTTACTTGATTCTCAAACACATTTCAACATCAACTTAAAGATTATATTGAATAATATGGGATGGAGGCTGTAAATTTTACCATTGCACAGCAGATTTTAAACATCACACACAGAATATGAGAGGAAATGATTCTTTCCCTTACATTAAAAAAAAAAAAAATTGGAACTCCTAAAAAGGATTTACACATATTGCTTCAGGCTGCTAGCCACTCACCTAGAGGTGGGTGGTGTTTGTTCAATAGTTGAAATACTTTTTGACTTGACTTTCTGTTTTTCTTGTTTCCCAGGTGATTGGTTCTGGTGTTTTTAGAACTGTCTACTGCATCCTGAACATTTTCCATGCATCACTGACTGGGAACATTTTAAGCTGGCGTCAAAGATAGAGACTGTGGGGAAGTCTGCACACAAATAATACTTCTTCATTGTTCTTGCTCAGCAGTAATCATGCCTTTTGCAAGCTGCTTCACCCAGTGCAGCAGAAGAGTAAACTAAAAATAATCAGTCAGATAATTTTTTTCTAAGCAATCCATATTCTCATTTTCAGAGCCAATGTACCACTGGATGACAGAAAGTGTTCAACTCCATTAGCGCCAGCCATCCAGTAGAGCCCAGCTTGGCAGGCATGTGATAGCAGCCATGTAAGGAAGCATAGGAGAGGCCACACAGGAAGATTGTATAAATGAGAAACACAGTTGTGGATGAATAGTGAAGTACAACGACATGGAGGATAGAGGATGCTGAATGTCCTTCAGCATACGGAAACAATCTAATTTCTGTAAGCTTTTATTCGGGAAAAATGCCTTGACATCAGCATATACAGACCACAATCTGCAAGAGTGGCATAAAAAAATAACTCCAAATCTTGAAGTGGTCTCCTAAACAGAGGTACTTATGAAACAAGGCTCACCTTTGAAAGCACGGTGACTGATAGCTCCCATCGGAGGTGAACCTTAAGCACCTTATTTTATCATATTTATCTGTGAAGTAGGAGGGGAAGGTGAACAGTAAGGTTTTGTATACAGTGTTTCAGCTTACAGATTTGGTCAGGGTCATTAAAACTGTGCAAGGTGTCCTCAGAGGCTGGAAGGGAAACAGAGTGGGATAATATGTCTCTGAAGAGGCACTGGAAGCTGTACTTGCCAGGACTATGTGAGCAACCTAGATCTGTATCCATTCCATCGAACCGGAGCTGGAGGCATCACAACAACTGTGGGATGCATGCTCTGCTGTGCAGTGTGTGCCAGCAGCTCAAGGCATGGCCCCAGGCAAAAAGAGCTGTGCAAGGCAAGGAACAAAATGATAATATTTGTCAGTGACTTTCTCCCTCTATATTTGGTCTGGGTGAGAAATGGGAGGAAAGGAAAGGAGAGAGCAATAAAGTAATACTGAGAGTACTCTTGACCACCTGTATAGAAGCTAGAAGGAAGACAGTCATCTAGGAAGCAATGCAGAGGAGGGAATTTACTCATGAGTAAAAGGTAAGGAAAGAGCCTAAAAGTCCATAAGGAACGAGATGTTTAGTGAAAAACTGTCTAAGAAGCAGTTTCCTTGGAAAACAGTAAATTGCTGCATTCAAAAGACTTTGTCTCTAGGAGCTACTTCTTAGATCACAAATGGGTGAATTCCACTTACCAACTGTGTAGGAAATCTGAGGTGTCAAAACCAAGAAATTCACGTAGCAACCAGGTTTTCAACAGGAAAAGAGTGTAAGGCCCCACAAAAAGCTCGTTGTGGATGTTTTTATGGAAAAGGAAAGAGAGAGCACATTTTGGGCCTTCAAGCAAATGCCAGAGAATTTCAGCAATGTTACACCTGGATCCTGGAGGGAGACCTAAGATGAAGCCAACAGCACTGAAGAAAATGCTCTCTGTCCCAGTAAATATTCATACAATTCTAACTTAGGGTTTATAATTTTTGGAAATAGCTTCTCTGATGAAAGGATAATTGTGTGTTGAGTGTCCTGTATGTCCTACATACATTTTCTTTTCTGGAAGAGACTCTGCTGCCTGTATTTGTACATTTTGCAAAGAAGATGCTTCTGCTTGTCCTCACATTTGAATCCTGAGCTGGAAATCCTGTTTACCAAGTTATCACTTGTCTGGGTAAAGAGCTTCTTTGCTAGCTCTTTACTCCTGGAACACATAGAGCTCTGAGGAAAAAAAAAAATTGTAATACATAGTTTATTAACCAAGTTAGGCTTTTGCTCTTACTTCCATGAGCGCAGCAGCAGCAGCATGGTTTCTTGAATGCACTTGTTAATCAAATATATTCTCTGAATAAACAGCCAAACACTCTGTACTGTCAGATTTTGCCATGATGTGTTGACTGGTGATGCATCTTTCCAAAGGCTTGGCTGATCACTCTGAGTTTGAGAACAGTTATGTGGAGAAAATATCCTGCTGTGGTTTGTAATTCGCCTCTGAGCTCCTCTCTCCCAGTTCTGAAAGGCTGATCTGTGTGATTATAAAGGCCAAACTTAGATGCAGGTGGTGGAAGGGGGCATGAAAGAAGAGCCTACTAGTCTGCAGTTCTGTAGTGTCTGGTGGGACAAGGAGTCTCATATGAAGTGTGTTTTTCTCGGTTTCATTATTCAGAAGGAATTTCTGAAGAGAGTTGGAGGGTGAGGAAAGAACCTGAGTTTTGTTTATCCCAGAGCCTGGCTGACTTGCTCTGGTGGTGGTGGTGTTTTCTACCTAGGTAAGACATCCTTGTCTGTCTGTATCTCAAGTCAAGCCACTGTGGCACCAGTTCAGGGTGGGGAGAATCTGCTGAGGATCTCTTTGGGCAGTGCAGGCAGAGCTGGGAGGGCCAGGGTGTGTGGGAGGAGTTGGCAGAGGGCAAGGGAATGAGGTATCCCCATCTGCACAAGGCACAGGATGTGGTGAGTGAGAGGAACCAAGTTGAGGCTGGTTCTAAAACGCACGGTGCTTCTTTATCCAGCACCTATGCCATGCAAACATGGGAGCCTGTGCATGAGACTGTTGTGGTGGAAATGTGGGCAGCCTCAGTGCCATCGTACTTGTGCTCAGTCACTTAAACCTTGAACAAAACAAAACCCTCAAATATGTGTGGGACATTCCCCAGCTGGAAGGTGTCACTTGCCTGAGCATACAAACTGAAGTCATAATTAAGGTAGATGCTTGTACACAAGCTGATTTAACCTTACTGTTCTGAAGGCAAATACACATTTTACATCACAAATTGAATTTGGAAAAAATTGCAGATAGCTTATTTGTGCACAGAAACGATAGTATTTTTTCCTTTGATGAGCTTTACAATAATGCATCGCTTCCCTTGCTAGCTAATGTAGTTATAATCAAAGACAGGTTTTAAACTCTGGTGAAAGTGAAAGATACTAACAGAACTCAAACTGAACTTGACATGTCAATTGTTATCACCTCAAATCATCGAATTATGGTTACCAGTGTTCAAATGGGGTCTGCATCTGAAGAGCACAAAGTAGTCAAAACTTAGGGGGACTTCTCATACAGTAGTTGCATTTTTTTTCCTCTCTCAAAACTGTGTCCCATCATAACAGGAATCCTTGGAAGGAAAGGAAGGATTGGTTATACCAGTGCCTGTTTTCAGTCTTTAAGTGAAAATCCAGCATAATATAAACAGCTTTCTATATCAACCGCAAGGATTGCAGAGGGTCCAGATTTAAAAAAAAACCTCCTCCCAAGACATCTTGATTGCAGATGTTATTAAATGATTCTCTAGTGCTGGAAATACTCATCCTGGCTACATGTTGATCATAGAATACATTCCGTTCTCATGGTTTTCCAACTGGAAGAATGGAAAGAATGCCTCAATGTAACAAGGGAGAAAAATACTTCTGTCTGTGGTGATAGTTCTCCCTATCTTTTGGTCTGGGAGTCAGGTGTCTGCCTGAGGGGACCTGTATGAGGGATGATGAAAGTAATTACTCTGTCAGGTTAAATATAATTTTCTTCTATGTGTCTGCTTCTTGTGATGTCAGTTGATTAACCTGTCAGTCATCTTCCCATGGCATGTGTCCACATGATGTCATGTGCGGAAGTCCATGTTTTGTTGTGCTAGTCTAACATAAGCTTGAAAAGTCTTCAATTTAAAACTTAGATTTTCATCAATGTTTTGTATTTTTCTTTTGCTTCAATCTTATATGTTCTTTTCTTGACTCATTCCCATCTTATCCAGTTCCTTTTTTCTCTTCCCTGACTCAGTTTTTCCTTTAATTTCCTATCTTGATTCATCTCATTTTTTTCTCTCCCACACCACAGTTCTGCTTCACCCTTCTCACATGTCCCCAAACCATCTCCTCATTGTTTCTGTATCAGGGTACGCTACAAAGACCATATTGCCTTTGTCTCCTTTGCTGTGTGGTGCATCTCTCAGTCCTTCTAAGATAAATGTAAGGCCATTCTAAAACTTCATCTTTTAAAAAGATGAAGATGTGTGGTTTTCCATTTTTTTTGAAAAAAAAGCGGAAAAAACACACATCTTCATCTTAACTGCCCTGGTTATCTCAGAAAAACTGGAGGCAATCTAGACAGTACTACAAGTTGTATGTAAACTCTCCTTGTCCTGAGGACAATTTAATCTTCAAGGATTTCACTTGAATATTGTCAAATGGCAGTAAAGTCTGCTTAATTTGTTACCTCATTCTTCCCCTTGATTTGATGTTAGAGCATAGAATCTCAAGCAGACTATTTTATTTGTAGAAGAACATCTTAGAGCCCAGATGGATGGGAGGAGGATTAAAGATGAAGGCTTTGCATGAGAAAAAGGTTGCAAATCACTAAGACAGCCATCATATTCCTCTGACTGAAGCCAAAATATGTATCATAAATATTTAGTTAGCTTGGGATGCAGGGAGTGTAAAAGTAACAATATAAATTATTTCCCCTGCATATGCTTTGAGGCCCATGGCAAGCACAAGGTGGCCTTGTGAGAGAGTTGGACATACAGTGTTCCTACGTCAGAAATTAAAAAATCAGGTGCAGTACACATTTGCATCAGCATGCTAGGGATGGGATTGTGGGAATGTATTTCTTACACAGACCAATTCTTTTTGTAAAATTTCACAAGGGCAATATGCTTTCCCACCCAGGTGGAGGACAGTTCTGTACGAATTTTGCCCTCGGTGACTGGGAGAGGAGACATAAAAAGAACTATTCAGTGTCTCTGGTTACAGAGATAAGTGAAAGAGTCATTGGCAGTAACTCTGTAGTAATAGCAGCAGTAAGTACTGGGCATGATTTGAATCTCTTGATAGTGATATGGGCATGCCAGAATATTTATCAAGCCATTAGGAGAGGCTGTGCCTAGCTGATAAGATGACTACAACTGATGAACTCCACCTGAAGACTCTGATGATGCTGGGACACATTTGCAGCCAAAAAGGGAGGATAGCAGGGAGTGCTGCCCTCAGAGCGGCATGTACGGTTCGTCAGCAAAATTATACAGTCTCCTGCCTGGGGCAAACTTGTGGAATCTTTAATAAAAAGAGTTAAGAAACATCCTGATGTACATGTTCCTCATGGCTGGGAGCCAGGAATAGCCTGCTCTGCTGAGAAGCTGTTTCACTGAGTTGGTGGCAGAGGGGAGGCAGCTAGGAGAGATCATCAGAAAATCAGTTCCAAGAGTGATTAATACAGGGCCCTATGTTAAACTGTCCCTATATCAAACTGTCAAAATAGTTATGGTTCTCTCCTTGGAAGATGAAATTGCCCGATTTATATCACTTAATGTCTCCTAGTGTCATCACATCAAAAGAATGTTCTGTCATTTTGACTGGAACTATATTGGGAACAGACTTTTTGCTATAATCATCTGTAAGCAACATGAATAAGGAAGAATTTATCACAGCTTTTCTGACGTTGAATCAGCACATGTGCTACATCGTGGATAAAATCAGGTGCTAGCACTTGAATTTATGTTAAGAAGTGTCTTTCTCTGAGTGGCTTTTGTTAGTCAAGGCTTTAATATATCTAGAAAGATTTTGTTACTTACCTTACCGCAATTACTTATCATCTGCTTGGGTAAGACACTGAATTTAGGCATTTGTTTTCCCCTCCTGCTTTGCTGTGCATTGTTTTCTCTGCTGATGATCAGAGTCTTCTCGAACATGGAAGCTAGTGTGGCCATCAGGTCATGTGAATTCAAAATACATTTTCTATATTTCCCTCTCTCTAGTGTGTATAGGTATAGATAGAGAGCTCAACATAAGCAAGTTTTTCCTTGAAGAAATTTTAAAGATTATAACCCTAAAGGATTAAGAAATTAAAAAGCTTTTTGCTGTTTGCTTCCAGTAAACAGAAAATGGTACAAAGAGAGGAGAAATGGAGAACAAACTTGTGTTGCTTTTCACAATGAATTAAGTGTGTAAATGCTTAACAATAAACACTATTGACAGAGAAAAGTAAATATGTCTTAAATTTTCTCTGGCTTTTAAAACAAAGAATATCAATAGCAAAATTGTGTTTTCAAATGTGTTTTGAATTTGACAGTGTCTATTTGACATTTATGAAGTACAGTGATGAGTATGTAATTAAAGTTCTTTGCTTATTTTTCAATATTGCATTCTCAGTCCTACAAACTTCCTTTGAGCTATGGAGTGACTGAACAAAGGAGGAAGGCTTGCCAGCGAGCGGCCCGTTCCCATGCACACCATGCTGTGCACCAGCAATGTGCTCGCCTTTGAACCCAACGCTGAGCCAGACCATGTGCATGTGCTGAGGAGCATCTCTTCCCAATGTTCTTGGGGTTTTGTTTCAATTACCACAAAAGTCCTAAGTGAGGAATAGAATGTTTTCCTAAATTTATTTGCCTTTCTTTCTGTCTAAATATGAAGTATCCGTCTTTTCGTGGCAAAGAGAGATGTTTTCTTGGGAGCTCAGATATCTGGTTTGACTGCAGATAAAATACTGAACAGCATGTACAACCCTGGAACATTAGCACTGAATCCACAGGTAATGAATTTTGCTGTAGGCTATTTTTCAAGTGTTGTTTTCGCTCCTCACTCTCAGAGTGTGCTTTTCACCAGTAGGCATCCTCCTCGGGATTACAGCACTGATGCCCCAGCCTGCGCGGGTTGGAGCGGGCTTAGCTGTGTCAGTAACACAAGCCCTCAAGCCAACAAACTCCCAGTCACAAGCACCACACAAAAAAGGCACAGCACCAAAGCTGTCTAAATGTTTTCACTCTTTCCGTGTGAAAATGCTCATTTGGCTCAGACCATATGTAGAGATGCATGTTTATCTCAAATTACTCATAACATGCAAATTCCTACCACAAAGCTGAACACTGCATTAAATTGCCAGTGGTCAAAGGACATAGGCTGCAGGTCAGGGACAGGACTTTGGGTGTGCCCCTTACTGTCTGCTTAGCTCCAGAGTGATGTTCCCTCTTGTATACTCCACCTGCGTGCCTGACTGTCCGTTAGCTGGAGACGGGACATATTGGTTTGAATCCTTTCTGATGAAGGGACCTGAATCTTATCCATCTCTGAGAGTGGGTGGTGTCAGCAGAGCTGGAGGCAGGAGATGCTTGGACATTGTTTTGAGCAAGGGCTGCTGTCCCCATACTGCGGATGATTTTGCAGACATACACTTGCTGTGCCCTGAACGCACCTCCAGGCTTGAAGCCTTCCAGTTCCCAATGACAGACTTGGCTGTCACACAGGTGTCAAATTGCAGTATGCAATGGCAGTAGCAGGTAAAGGAGTTCATGGCATGTCCACACACAGATTAAACAACTGGGATTTTTCTGGTGTGTAAACCTTGATGTTAGCTATCTCAGTCTTTTTGTGGATTCATTCTTCCTAGTTCAGTTGCTAACTTCATATGAAAAATCATCATCATGTGATGGAATTGAATGCAACTTTCCACAGACCTAGCCCAGAAACCTCTGGATATTCTTTTCTGAGGGCACCAGGGGTTGGATACCCCAAATGGAAGCATTAGCAGTTATTTAGATCTTCAGACATTAAAAGATGATGTAACTATTTCAAACAGAAGGCAAATCTGACTGAATGTTAAATGTCTGCTGCAGGAAAAGGCTGACAAGATTGCTAAGGGCAGTTGCTTTAGGAAAAATAGCAGAAGGTTACTCTGAGCGACCTGTAGGAGCTCCTGGAGACGGTGAGGTTAGGGCAAGAGAGCAGCCAAGCGTGGCACAGTATGAACTATGGTGGACAGAAGCCCCTTGCGGACTGACGTACAAGATCTCTGTGTCATGTGAATGTCATGCCAGTTCTGTGTCAGGAGGAAAGCAAAGCATGAGTCCCGTCTCTGTTCTCTGTTGCGCACAGTTGGTTTACCCTCAGCAAATATTGTTCTAACAGAGCCAGCTGTCAGATTTGCATCTGTTGAACAGATACAAAACACTGATCTCAGTGGGAGGCAGGTACCTACTCTGCATAAGCACTTCTGCAAATCCCAAAAGGCATTTCTCCATCTTCAGGCACTTCAATATCTTTGAAAATCTTGCCCTTTGTGCCTAGCTTTGCCTCTCTACAAAACAGAGAGAAATCTGCCTCCCTAGGAAGTGAAACAGAATTAAATTTATTCATATTTGCTTTAAGCTTTGGAACCACAGACAAGATGTATGCCACAAAGGTGTACTTCTTGTTCAGCATACTATACAATGAAACACCTGTGTGTTCAGTTATTGTCCATGCTGTCACTGGCCTCATTTTGAAAGATTTATCCATGAATCAGAGGAAGGCAAGGTGCCACGCTAATGAATGATAGCTATAGAAAGATAGGCTACACTTTTTTGTCATGGCCCAGCAGTTCTTTTATGAAGGACAGAAGCAAGATTTCACTGCTGGTATCCTCCTGTGCTTGAATGTCTTGCAGAAAAGAGGTAGAAAACTACTACAAGTGCTCATTCTGGTCACTGTGCAAGATGTTTGGTGAGATAAAGACAGCAAAGACAACTATATGTCCAGATCTTCAATTCTGATGTCTAAAAGAGCTCAGAGTTTTTCAAAATTTTCCCATGCTCCATGTGCTTAGCTCCTTCTGCAGTGAATGATATGGTGGCTTCACTGGGCCTTTCTGGTTGCAGACATCTTCTTGCCCTTGCAAGAAGTATAGTGTTTGCTCCTCTACATCTTGCCCTGACAGTGGATTTCCCAGATTTTCAGGATCTGTTCCTGCAGTCTTTTGACAACATGAACAAAGCAGAGGTTGTGTTTGAGCCCTGCAGAGTCCTTTCGCCCTAGTTCCCCCATGGACTGCCTGGGGTGGAAATTTCCATCTGAGTTGCTTGCCCTTCTCTCAGATACAGGAGTTTACTCAGGCTGCCCAGTTACTACTCATCTTGCCTTGAGGTTTTTAATCCCTTTCCTTTTGCTGGGGCAGCAGCTATCCTGACAGTGGAGTTGTGCTGGCTTCCCTGAGACAGCCTGGCTGTGGCTTCAATCTCTGGCTGATCCCCACTTCCCAGGTAGTGGCCTGTCCTCTATATCTGTTAATAGTCACCCTTTCCAGTGGAAATTCAGAGGATAAAGGCTCTTGCTTTCTGCTTCCTCTTTGCTTGTCTGCACAGACAATACCGTGCTGTATGAATGCGTTGGGTTTTCTTAGTTATCATCTACTTTGGCCATTTTGGGTTTGACATTATTTTGGTTTATCTGAGGTGGTTTACTGTGGAAAGCCAGATAAATACTTTACCCTATTCTTAAACATCAGGACGACATGTCTTAGCTTTCAATAGCTGAGCATTTTGATAGCTGAGAGCCAACTGGAAGACAATTAAATGACATGATTTGAAGCCAGGATTCTTTGTTTTAGTGCCTGGCCTGCCCAGGCATTCTGGTGTTATGCTTGTAACTTTTCTCTTTACTGCTATGAAGACAGAAATATGATCAAAGAAAATAAAAAAGGAGAATCTGCAAAAAAGTTGTTTAAGCATTACTGAAACATTCTATGTTAGCAGCGCCGAAGGCTGCGAACTCTCTTAGTGTGTTAAAGCCTTTTAATAATTTGAGATCACATTATAATCCCCTTGTCCAGAATCCTTACAATTTATACATGGTTTAATGCTTGGAATAAAGTTAGAATCTCAGTCTCTCTTCCTTTTTTTCCCCCACTCTTACGCCACAGTCAAGGATAATAATTTTAAATTCTCAAATGTGTAAAAAGCATTAATTGCACTAGTTGAAGTGTTTTATTTTGAGTTAAAGTCACTCAAAACTTTAATATGACAGAGAAGATAGAGTGCAATAATTCTAGCTGTGACTCAAAACAGGAAAAAAATCCTGACTTTGATCTGAGTAATAACGCTTCTCTCCCTGACTGACAAGATTGCTTTCATGCCATACTGAGCCTTAGCACCAGAAGCACCAAAGAGCTGCTGGCTCCCAGCACAGGGAAGGCAGCTGGCAGCCGGCTGGAGCCAGAGCTCGCCCTGGACTCAGCCACACATCCCATCCGTGCTGGTGGGAGAGGAGAGGACATCTCACAGCACCATAGGCACCATGGAGCAAATTGGAGACACCTGCCCCACTGATCTTAACCTTTTCCAAGGCAGTTGTGGAAATTCACTTAGACCACTCCTGGCATTAAACAAAATGTGTTTAAAATACATCTCATTATACATAGCTATGTAAAGCTGGAGCATTTTATGCATTTGGTAGAGTGGTTAAACAAGCAAAGAGATGTGAGGCAGCTGAAACCTCTGGAGAGAGAAGGGTCAGCTGGAACAAGCACATGAAGGACAAATGTGGGGTGACAGTGGGTCGGATCTCCCTCATAAGGAAAAGGGCTTGGTTCCCCAGCCCTGGTGCGGAACAGTAGGGTTTGGCTTAGCGCATACTCCCACAGTGATTCGGGGTATAAAATGTGCATGCTAGAATTTATTCACATAGCTGTGCTGCTGAACCTTTGTGCCAGTTCACCTCAGCCCTGTTAAGCACCTTTGGGGACACATTGAAGCTATTCAGGGATGAATTTCTAAAAGCATGAAGGGCAAACTGCCATGATAGTTCCACTGGAACACACTTAGGAGGTTATTTGAATACCTAAACGTATATGTCCAGCACAGTTTAGATGCCCTAGGGTCTCATGCTTCATTGTAGAAAGTCATGAGTTTCCCATATACCTATCAGCTCACCAGAAATTGAAATTACACTGGTCACCTATGTTGTGCTTGCAGCTAAACCAGCTTGTTAACAGTAAGAGAGAAAATCTCAGTCCTCCAGGCTTATTTCAGTAGGTCCCTTCTACCTATTTTACAAAACCACGGTGAGCTGGTGGTCTTGCAGTTTGCACAGATTTTTCTAATTTTTTAATGTTTTGATTGGGAAGAAGTCAGACTTCAAAATTTGTGCCTAAAGTTAATCTAGCATTATTCGGTTTCAGAGCTAACTTCCATTTAAAAGAAACTAACTTCTTCACCTCAGAGGCCACCATCCCTACTGTGCCAAATATTTTGAAGGAGTGTTGGTCTTGGCAGTGTGTTTGGAAAGTTACAGAAATCCAGTTATGTAGCATCATAGAGGAAACTTTTCAGAGTTGTCTGACTTTCACAAAAGATATGCTACCAGAAACTCTTTTCACTCTGAACACCTCTGGTCATGTGGACGGATGGATAGACATGGTTAACTTTATTCCAAAATCTAAAAGTCTTATGTCTCTGATAAAAAACCTACGGGGTTAAGTACTATGACTCTTTTGAAAACCAAACTTGTGCTCCAGGCCCAATTACATGACTAGTATCCACTCCTGAAGCTTCTCCTCCTTGCTTGTGCCTGCTGTGTACCTGACAACCTGAACACCTTCCCAGGGCTTCCCAACATAAGTAGTCCAAGCTTTGTCTGTTTCTCTTTATCTGATCTCTCTTCTGTACCTCCACATCTCAGTCTTCTCTGGCTCTGAATCCCAGAAAATTCTCCTTTTTGGCCACTCTGCTGCCTGAGCATGTTAATGCCCAGCTTGGACAAACTTTTTTGCCACTTGCCTAGTTTCTGCCCTCCCCATTGCAAACATTCCTGCTCAGGCTATTTTATAGCCCTCTACCCTACAGAGAGCATCTGCCTTTCCAGGAAATTTCTACCAAACGAATTCTGTTGTTTCCTCATTCTTCCCATCTACTTTCTGTATTTATTACATCAGGTACAGCACCCATTCAGCTGATTTGGATAGAAAAAATGCCAACAGAGTGCTCTTATTTGATTTAAATACTAATTGACTTGCCCATTATATAGGTTTTTGGATGAAAGGATTTTATGTGGCAATGAACTGTAAGGCACAGCCATGAGTCACCTTCTCTATCACTTGGGTAAAAGCTGCTTAGGGTGACTGGCAAGCCTGAGACACTCATATATATAAACAATGCAAGAAGTTAATTACCAGATGATGAGAGGCAAAAGCTCATAAAATAGAGCCTATACTGTGAGAATCTCAGATTCTGTGTATTCAACTTGATTTTCTTCAGAAGGCTTTAAGATTCCAAAAATAGTGGACATCTAATTTCTGAAAGGCAGAATCATTAGCCACTTAGGGAAATCAAGACCTTAAAACTGGAGCCACAATAATGTATATTCATTATGTGTATACATCCAGAATATATGTTATTTTTGAAAGAAGACATATAAACCTTCACGTTTCAGTCCATTAAGTTAGAAATAACCAGAGGTTATGAATAAATTTTGTCAATGAACAGGTTTAAATTTCAGTGACTGCTTAAGGAGAAATTGTATTTTTGCCTTGGCTTAATTGCCAAAGGCTATGGTTTCAGAGGAAAGAATGACTGGCTAAGTAGTCAGCAAAAAATATTATACCATTAGCACATGATATATTGTGCCATTTTCTGTGCCATGGGTTTTCTTCTGTGTTGCTCCATCTCACCCAGATCTCACAAGAAACTCCAATATATCTGTCTGCAGCCTGGCTGTTACTTCTGCTAAGATCAATGCCTCCTGGTTGGTTCCAGATATTTGATTATCCCCAGACATGTAGTGGACAGACTGGAGCCTTACGTACATATAACACTGAGGATGAAGGGTCTGTGACCAAACCTTTCTCTGAGCAAAAGTCACTTAACACATTTTTGCATTACAAAATATCCCATAGTGAGATCTCACTGAAAACAGATGTTCATAGCAGAAAGCATATGGCAAGAGGATGTAGATCCATTTTTCTAAATCCTCTTGAAAAGTCATTGTATCATAGCCCAAATTCTGCTGAAATTCATGCTTAGAATCCCAAAAGCCTTTCCTTAGGAAAAAAAGAAAAGCATGTCTCTGTTTTCATTGCTTGTGAATCACTTCCACATCCATTGCTTTCCAATGGTTAGCAGAGAAAACAGCTGAGAAGAGAATCTGACCCACAATGAACAAGGTGTGCATGAAGCTTGAATGAATGGATCATGTGTGATGAATTAGTGAATGAGTGTTTGTCCTGGAGAAACAGAGAAAATGGCCAAATAAAAGTCAGCCTTTGTGTGTTCCATAAGTATTTAATCTCAAACTAAAGAGATAGAAATTTCCAAACAATATGTATGCTGTTTATCATATCGTGTCATCTCATATTATACAATGCCTGTTGATGCATGACAGCTGCCTAATCTGTTTATGTAGTTGTGCTTAACCAGGTGAGTTTGTTCTTATTGAATGGATTAGAGTGTCTGACAACAGACCTCTTTTCAAACTGAAAGTCACTGCCAATACAGAGAAGAGCAGGGCCTTAAAAAACACTGTAATCCAACGCCCAGGGCTAATGAAGGCTGAAACCATCTTTCAGTTGTTCATTTAACCCCCTTGAGCCCACAGATACTGCCTTTAGTAAAAGGGTTAATTGCTATGTCCTGCTGGCACCAACTACACCCAGCACAAGCCTAGTTGCATGGTCAGATGTGTGTCCTTCATGCCAGCAAGGCACTGATCCAGCTCCGAGAGGAGCCTTGGGAAATGTGTGCCAGGCAGGCACCCAGGGACAGTAGCAGTGATCAGGACAGGAGCGGTGTGTGCTCCTCTCCTGCATCCTCCCCACATGGGTACAAGAAGGCTGAGGCTGAGGGGTTGCTGGCTTGCTTCCTTGGAGGCCCACAGGCAAATCTGCAGTGGTCACTGCAGCTCTGGCACTGCTGCTAATGCTGCTCTGGAGCACGGCAGAGGGAGTGCAAGAGTCCACAAGTATCTCAGGAAGCAAACGAAGAGTCATGCTTTGGATCTTTCAATATGCAATGGCCATAATTTGACATCCTTAGGCAGAGAGTTACTCTCTGTAAAAATGTTGTTATGTCTTGACTGTATTTGGCTTTGCCAATAACAGGAAAATTGCCAACCATAGTCAGTGATCTCTCCCATTCTTTCACTTTACTCTTCACTTGGGATCTTTTGGGTAATTGCAATTCTTAAAAGCTGTTGGAGGTTGGAAACACTTTCAACAGCATTTGCAGTACGTAGGAAATTCTAAGCCAGACAGGACATTCATGGCTTGGTATAAAGTTCAAATAGATGAGTCATCCCACAAAATAAATGTCATATGGCAGCCTGTGCTCATGAAAATAAATTATTGATTTGGTTTTTAGGCTTTAAATAAATAATTATATATTTTATTCTGATCTGTCTCTTTTATTTAAATGAATAAATGTTGTATGTTGTCTTCCTGAATTTCCATGCTCATAAAGAACTAGTATGTGCCATATGTAGACACAGTAATGAGAAACTGAAATACATGAAGAGCTGGTCCAGTATGACAGAAGAAAACCTGTAAAATCACGGTGACAATTAGAAAAGCTCTTTACAATTTTTGAGCTGAGAAATGTGTGTCTCATAGGTATTACATGGATTTATGTTTGGTTTTTAACAAATTAGTAAAGCACCATTTTTAAACACTCAAAGCAGTCACTTTTTGTTTGCAAGCCAGAATCATTTTTCATTCCATAAAGCCATAAACCCTTGAAAGAGATTATATAATATTGAGATATAATCCTTTATGCAATTGGACTTTCTCTGTGATGATCTGAAAGCACTTCTCATTTACTGATGACTGAATTCTCACCATACCTTTTTCAGAGAGGTTTTCTACCATTTTGGAGATGAATGACTGAAAATACAGGCTATACTTAAACTGGGAATGCTCTACTGGTATAGAAGTTCCTGTACATTATGGGAATGAAGTACACTTAGTCTGTTGGACAAGCAGGATTGCTTTGCACTGGTATAGTAAAATCATTTTACCGTTCAAATGAAACAAACTGTACTAGTAAAAGCACAATTTTCCTAATGTCACTGCAAGCCAAAGTCTCCTGGCCTGGTCTCCTTTATCTAAATGAAAATCCTGTCAGAGCAGATTGTTAGGATTTTCTACCTTTGTCTAGACTTTATGGGTGAATGCCTTGCAGCCCTCGGGCACAGCTGAGCACAGCAGCAGCTCTGGCCATGCTGCTGCAGAGTCAAACACCCAGGAGACAGCAGCGTGTGCAGCAGGTGCCGGGTCAGATGGGGCTGGGTGTGCAGGGTGACGCTGGTGCCGCTGCCGTGGACCCGTGCACGAGTGACAGCATTGCTGGGCTGTCTAAGCAATCAGTGCAAAGCAGTGGCAAAGCCAGCAGCAGAAGTTTATCCCATTAAACGCCAGGCCATGCAATGAAAAGCCCAGTGAGTTCCCTTGGCATTGATAAGGTAGGTTCTGTTCACTAGGGCAGCTGTGTCATTGTGCAGCATTTCTGGGATAGCAAAGAAGAGTCATGGAATATATATGTATGCATGTGTGTATATATGTGTATATATATATATATAAAAAAAATATAATATATATAAAAATTATATATATAAATTATATATATAATATATAAAAATATATATAAAATCCATATTCACGTAGTTGATGATGCTTCCCATAGTGTCAGATATCATTCATGAACAAGTCAGTGATTTCCATATAACCTGCTTAGTAGTATCTGGCTTGAAAGGTGCCTGGTAACTCTAGAAATTCCAAGCAAATACAAAAAAGATGCCCTTGTTTCTAGATAGAAATATAGGGGATTGCAAAATCTGAACATATGGTAGCATTAGATTTCAGCAATTTGAAAATATGATAAATGAAATTTGAAACACTTTCTCCAGGTTCCATCTTATTTTCCCTTATTTTTCCATTGCATTGATATTAATGGAAATACATGTACCTGTTTCTAGTCTTAGTTTCTGTACCAATTCTTTTAGTAATCAGACATATTAATTAAAGTTAGAAAATCCTTTAATCCTACAAGTTTGTAATTCCGTGAGATTGAAGGGAGTCAAACAGAAAGTGGATCCTTCCACGGAAAACAACTACTTTTAGCATGGAAAACTGAGCCTTTTCTTTGCTAGTGAATGCTAGTGACAGACCAGAAATAAATTACGTAGAAACTAGTATAATAGCTACAGACGTCAAAATGGGGAGCCAAACTTTATGCAACCTGTTTCACTGAGCTCATGCAGGATTAGATCACTGTAACCATGGAAAAAAAACCAAACCCACGATGAAGAATGGATTTATCATATTCTTTTCACATTTGCCAGTTTGATTCAGTAGAATGTAAAATCAATAAAATCTTTCAGGCCAGGTTCTATGTGAACCGTTATCTGTTATGTTTTGTGTCTTTCTCCCACCTACAACACACAAAGGGTCAGGGATGCCTGTCCTCCTGAGATGTGGTCTCGGGCACTTTACACAGCAGGTCAGGATAGTGATCCTGCCAAAAGGATTTCACCAGCCAGGTGAGCACATACCTTTGGCTGGGATTCACTAGCCCCATTGCTCCCTGCCTGAGGACTGTGTTGCTCAAGACAAAAATCCTATTTAGCCAGAAAGAGGGGAAGGAATGAGCTCCTAAAATAAGCACTGCCACATTCCTCTGAAACTTTAAATAAACCTTCCTAGAAGCAAGTTCAAAATAGGTTATTTTCAAGGTGGATTTTCTGCTACCAATAAACTCTCTGACTTGGAATAACTTTTTTAAGAGAGAAGAAGCAATTTTTGTGGTTATGGCCCAGAACCTGTACTACTGAGATGTTTTCTGGGGCAGCTGTAGCCTCCTTGCATGGACAGGTAAAAGTCTCTGTCAAATGGTTTAAAATGTGAATGCATAAAATTACTGTAATTAAGATACTTTGGGAAGCAAGATGGAAAACAGGACCTTTAATCTCTTTCTACTGGATTTTGCTTCATTATGCACAGGTCTATTGGGAAACTTAATTAATGTCTTTTTGGTCCTTCCAGAATGATCCTACAGAAATGCAAGATTTTATCACCTCTAATCCTCTTTGTCCCTGAAAAATAATCAGCACACAAGTTCAAGCAGCCATGGCTGAACACAACTTTCGCAAGATCCGTGCTGTGCCTTTAGGGTCATATCTGATAAAATACAGTGTGCAGCATGCAAACCTCCATAGGAAATACTCAAAGGAGGTATTATCCACGTCCTCATCTAACAAGGGGGAACAATAATAGATACCTTTCTCCCTTCTCCTCTCCATCAAGAGCTGCCTGGACAACAGTTGTGCTGTAACCTCTAAGGGAGGAGGATGTATTTTGTTTCCCCTCTACCTTTTGTCTCTCCTGTATCCTCACCTGGACACCATACCCTTCTCTCATCTCTGAAGCCAGTAAAAGAATCATCTCTACATAAGTCAAAATACCGCTTGTATTTTAGCAGTACCTGTGGCACACAGCCCTACACACAAGTGGGGAAGTGGGCCTGGAAAGCTCAGAGAACTAACTATCTTGACTTTCTGTGACACAAAAGCATGGAAGTTTCTGTTGCTTAATTTGTTTTGGTAAAAAGGCAACTAACACACAATAATTACATTATTGCATATAACTTCTCTGCTTGCGGTTGTCTTTTCCAAATTACTTTTCAGTAAATAACAGTCCTTCCCTGAGGCCTTTCTCAGACAGAAAGCTCTGGAGTAAGAACCAGGGGAAAAAAAGCTGAATGCTGAATGAAAGGACACACTTATTCCCCTAGCAAGACTGTTATAAAGACACAAGACTGCCCTTCCAGCAAGTAGGACTTTTTGCAGTGGCCATCAGAGCCTTTCCTGAAAAATTTTTGGTGACAAAGGAGAGATTTGGTGTCAGGATATTAGATCTTGTCTCCACCACGGTTTTACAGTAGACAACTAACATGAGCTTTACCTTCCGGAGGTAAAATACCCTCCACTTTTTTTGTCAGTGAAAACATGGTATAAACAAGACCAAGGGCTCTGTCTCATGTTTTCCTCTTGCTTTTGCCAGACTTGACTCCTCCATGAGATCCTGATAATCAACACAGGAAGCTGACAAAGTAAGGTACTGAAGGAGAGGGATGCAGCTGAAAGAAATGCTACAAGTAAATAAATACCACCAGGATGATTTATTTACTTTTCTTTCTTTCAGCTTAAAGGAGTTACTGTTTTGCAATCTAGCCCAGTGAGATTTAACTCCCCTTGGTATCCTGCAAAAAGCCTTTGGATAAGATCTAACATCATTGGATATTTATTACTCTGTTATTTAGCTGGTGATACCCCCTCTTTATCTTCATCTTTTTGAATTGTTTTACATTCTGGAGATGTTAAAATAACATTGCTTTGTGGTTTTTGGACCAGCAAAGCAGAGGCCAAGGGCCGTCGTGGAAAATAGTATATGACTAGAAAATCTATTTTTGCCACATGATCCGTAGCTACACAGGAGTAATGAAAAGTGAGGAACAATAAGCATTATAGGCATAAACCAGCATTCCCTCTGTACCCACCTCACTAACTCACCTCAGGAGGTTTGGATATTCAGTGAAGTCAGAGCTCAACTTTCAGGATCAGACAAAGGTTTCTGATATATACATCTACATATACATATACATATACATATACATAGATGTTGAAAGCAGCTAAAGAGGCAAACAGAAGCCCAGGTACCTCACATAACCTGGGCCCCAGGTACCTCTAAAAATTCTATTAAGTGTTTTAAATACACCCAAAATAATGCCAACATGTGACTACATGCCATTGTTTTGGTTTTCTGTATACATGCCTGAGTTAGTTACCTATTTTTTCATAATTAAAACAGGAAAATAGGCACTTTTAGATACAACTAATTTCAGTTTAAAGTAAATGTCTAGTAAGGAGCAGGTGTTATAAAAGTGTTTGTTTCTCACTGTTGATGGTGCTAGAAACGGAGTGCCATGAGCTCAAGTAGAGCAGTCTAAACCACAGGCAAGTCGAGCTGGACAAGACAAATTCTACATTTGAAGACTTCACTATTGCTGTGGTTTCCTGTGTATAAAGTTAACTTGTCACATGAAGTTTAATTCTGGGGAGAGGAGGATGTATGGCATGTAGACATTCTGGTGGAAGATGATGATTTGGCAGAGGCTCTGGGCACCACTGTGGGATTGCCACTAACATCACTGTGTCAGTGTGGACATAACTAATGGCTAACAGCCCAGTTCACACAGGAAAATGGCACCACTGTCTTTATTCTGCACTAAGGGAGGCCTCCCTGCCCTGCCTATATGTGAATAAATGTGCCAAGCTGTCATAATCAAAAGGTAAATGGAAAGACTGGCTCTTTATTTTGCTACATCTGTCCATAGTTTTGAAGATTGACACTCTAAACTTCCATGTGTTTTCTCACATTCCACTGACTGACCATTAGCTTCTACTTTGTGAGTTGGAGACTATGACTTGCATTTGATTTCACTTGAACCTCTGGCAGCAAGCACTTTATGGCCTGGTGTGTTTGGGTTTTATTAGAGTGGGTTTGGACAGGGGACTTTTCTGAGTAAGAAGATCCAGCCACTCTCTTTCTCATAAACCTATACATTAGAATTGTTTATTTTCCCTCAGCTGACTCCAAATATTTCTACATTTCAAAGCGCCTCTTTATTTGCCTAGGCATTTCATTTGTCAATGTGCTATCATTACTATACTTAATTGAAAAATTCATTATGATAACATGCCATATAAACAATACAGACAAATTTGTTACTGCTTCTTTGGATAACAGTAGTTTTAACACCGCTCTAATACATCAGATTATTTGAAGAATAGTGTCTGTGTATGTGAAAGAGAAAAAGGGAAGTATGCAGAAATTAAAACACACTCTTACACATTTTGTCCCCATGGGATAATGGTGAGATGTTCACAATATGTGGCCTACTTTTTTCTCAGAAGCAAGATTAAAGTTTTGAGAACTGAAAAAATGCACCAAATATTTGCTCTATATTTCCTTATCACTCTCACATGAAGATCCTGATGTGATAGATACAGACCATCTTTCCTCTAGCAGCCTACAGGACAATGACCTAGTGTGGGAGTGCTCTGATCAGTTTTTTTAATGAAATCTAAATTACACATTTTTTAAAAAAACATCCAGTGGCTATTAGAAAAGGTGAAGGGGGAAGAAAGCCATCTAGGATTATATCTCAAAATAGTAATATTTTTTTGCAGTAGAAGTTCGCTTGTAAGGATGTTGTAAGGACTTCCCAGCTGATTGTCTCAAACACTGTTAAGACCACAGAAGGACTTTGCCATGAGATAAGCATGGAATGGAGCAGCAGGATGGCTCTGGCTCCTTGCCTGGTGAGGTCTGGCTAGCACTTCCCGGGAATGCATCCTGTCAAGGGTTCCCACTCTGGTAAACTGTGGAGGGGCAACTGCCCATATCCATATTGCTGGTCAAAGAGAGATCACCCAAGTTATGGGACAGATGGCATCTGTGACCACCAAGGGCTTTCCAACCCCTCTCCCACCTAACTACTTCCACACAAATATGCCTCTGTGGATTCCTGGAACTTGGACTGTACAGTTAAGCCACCTGATGGGAACTTGAGATAAGATAAAGGGGATACTATTGTCTGAGCATTATCTCAGGCCCAGGGGGAGGTAAACAGAGCTGGGAGAACACTGATAATGGACACAAAGAATCCACAAGGAAAGTCAACTCATTAACTGTGCTGAAGTCAGCTGTGACTTGGTAAAAGGTCGTTCTGGCTGAGGGAGGTCTGGCACAACCCACCACCTTAAAGAAACCCAGGGACTCAGACAACCCACTGATTCAAAAGAACTAATTAGCATTAGAAGTGAGGGAATCGTTTAACCAATAGAATAAGAGAATTGTGTAGATAAATAGTGAAAAGTTTTGAATGACCTCAATACCCCCTCAACCAAGAAGACCAAGGTGAAGGACCAACAGGACAGATCCACAGATGCTGACTATCTTCTGCTTAATCTGGCTCTTTCTCCCACCCTCTCTCCTCTCTTTCCTACTTCTTTCTATCTCTCTACCTCACATTCTACTGTTAAATAAAATCCATGCTATTGACTTTGGCATATGATCTTGCTTGCACCTTAATTCAGGTAGAGGCATCTCTCCATAAATCAGATCTTAAAACATGTCCTGGTCAAGTTCCAGTTCAAATAATTTAATTTTGCTGTTTTACAGTAACGCTCTGTTTCTGTAATACTATAATGCCAGCATGGATCTGTAAGATGCCCGGATGCATTTTTTTCTGTCAAAGTGTTTTTTAAATCAAGTCTGATTTCATGTTGTGTGCACCATTAACTTCTAGTGAACTTTTAAGTGAAATCGACTTTATCCGCACAAATATTTGGGGAATATAATTTCTCTATATAATTTGAGTAGTCTAAGGCAGCCTATTTTTATGGATCCTGTTACAGTGCTAGGTGGATGCCGAATGTTGATTTGCTTAGATTTTAATCTCATGTGAGGCTTTGCACACTCTTGCCTTGTATTTGAAAAACAAAATAAAGTGAAAAAACCCTCAGAGCAGTGGTTTCCCAGACACTGTTGCTAGGTGATATTCCAACGCTGAATGAATTCTTAAACTCTTTCTGCTCCAGGCACCTGACTAATAACCAGTAACCACACGTTCAAGTAAAAAGGGAGCATCCCTGCTTTTCTAACTGCTTCCTAATTTTGCATCCTTACACAGACTGAGACAGGCACAAGCTGTCTTGGTTTTAGCTTTTTCTCCCTTGGAAACTAGGCAAGGTGTTTACAAATACTATCAAGATTAGATGAATCAGCTGAGTAGAAAGTCAACATACTTGAGGACTCCTGTCTGCACCGCCACAATGATTCTTCTGGCAGCTATGTATGTGACAATGATTATGTTAAAAAAACATGCATCTATATGAATAAGTGTTCACTCCAAGATACTCATGAATGCTAGAAAATCTGAAAGCCTATGTTGGTAGAAAAGGAACAAAAATAGTTCCTTTTTTAAAACGGCAGTTGAATAAAAGTACAGACTCTGCTGAAACCTGCTTAATTTAATCAGAATTTAACTCAGAATTGGTTTATGATGTCCTTTAATACATAATGCTATCCTGAGCTTTCCTTCAGTTGAAACTTAAAGTTTCCCCCTTATTTGGCTTCACCAAATTTGTGTGTCCTTCACAAGGCTTGAGTCAGCACAGACTGACCCTGTAGGAAACAGCCATGTGTGTTAGGCCTTGTGAATAGAATAGTGAATATGCATGCAAGAATACTTTGTATGAATGTGTTACAGAGGAATGAAAAACAGATACAGCCAATACATCTGCTTTTCTGTGGCTTTGACTTCCTTGCTGCTAGGAGGCTACCAAGATATTGTAAATCCATTGCTTCATTTGTACTGCCAAAATTCCTCAGGAAAAGGAGGAATATTCTAGCTCTCCATAATGTTATCAAACTTCCTTATCTCTTGACAAGCTGAAAATCCTCCTCCCATCTTCCTAGATATTCCCTGCCTTATTCAGAGTATTCTTTCACATACAAAATACAGCTCCCTATCTTTCTCTAAGACAAGGTCCACATCTCTGCTGTAATGAACACAACTACTCAGCTGCTGAGTGAGAACTGGTCAAGGCATGGCAGTGACAGCAGGCTGCAAGGACAGCCTTCTGAAAGTCCCTCCTTTTGTCTTGCTCCACAGGAGAGGCTTTGTGAGAAAACCTCCAGCCATTGTTTTTGATGTCAGACCAGCAAATTTCTAGCAGTGTCGAAGAGAGATGGTTGCCTCACCATGAAGTAATCTGTGATTCTGTAATTAAAGGCTATCATAATGTAAACACACCAAAGACAGACAATTAAGCTTGCACTGGCAGCTTCAGTATTCACACTGAGTTACTGAAATTTTCATTTTGATAACAGTCCTTTAACTTTGATTCTGTGTATGATTTCCTAATATCAGTAAAAACTAAATTTGGAAAAAAATAAGGCTGAGTTATCCCATTATCTAAGTCTTCATTACCTCTGTATGAATTATTAAGAGTGCTACTAATGGTGAGGAAAGACTAAAAAGTAACTTGCAAAAGTATTTGTTGGAGGTGTTTCTATTTTGCTGCTTCCACATAGGACCTCCGCTTGTGTCTGTTTGAAGCTTGATCGATATTGGGAAACTGCTTTCATTAGTTCCTTGCCTGTCCTGCTTCTGGGAGCCCATTAAGTAACCTAATGCCATGTTGTGATTCTGAATGGGAAGCCATTCTCTCCCACAAGCCTGGTTTCTAGTCCTCCTGCTAAAGTGTGGCAGAGTGAGACTATCCTAAATAAAGGCTTGACAGAATAGTTTTCCACATGGGCAAGAATAATTCCTCCCCACTCTCATTCTTCTTTTGAGTCAGTAAAAATGATTTTTGGAAATTCTTGAGCCTAAAGCTCAAAGGCAAATTTCAGCTCAAACATCTCAAGTCTGGCATTTAAAAACAATGTCCCTACAACACTGGCACACAGAAGGTGCCCTATGAACATATTGATTTAAAAGGGTCATCTTTGTCAGGCACCAGTCATGGGGAATGTCAGCAAAAATAATATGGATAATTTTCCTGGTGATGAGGCAATGAGTATCACTGGTGCAAAAGCTTTCTGCTGCTGAGGCAGACCTCAGGCAGTCCCTCTGGAGACAGATGAACCATGCAGACATCGTTGCCACCACATCCTCACACACTGCAAGAACTATGAAGGTCTAAGGCCTACAAAAACAAATCAAAAATCATGTCTGAACTGTTAAATGAGACCCTCATTGGGTCTGCGTGTTTAAATAAGAAAAACTTCTGTGGTAGGCAGGATAGTGAAAGCGATTCCTTTCAATAGAAAAAGATCACAGCCTTAGGGGTTCTTTCTAAATACTTTCAGAGAAGAGAGAGAAGAAGGAGTGCAGAGTGGGATATGGGTTTGTTTCATGTAGCACACAGCTTTTGGTCCTCAGCATTTGGGCACGTAGGGCTGTCAGTGAAGATTTGGACAGCAGAAGCTGCAACTAGCTCTCAGTGGGTCATTTATCTGCACTGTGGATTTTATCTGCAGTGTGGATTACACACAGCCTGAAAGCAGAGGCTGAGGTGGTCCTGCCAACCCAGCCACTCAGGGGTACAGCCAAGCTTATTTTAGGAGTAGGTTGAATCACAATCCCCCTCAGTAGACCTCATCCAAAAGAAAATGGTGCTGTGCTGAGGCAGCCCTGTGTTTCCATTAACAGGGCCTCAGAAGTTTGGAAAGAACAGCTCTGAGACACCTCTCTAGGGCTCTGAGCCCTTCCTTGCTCAGCACCGTGGCATTGGAAGTCCATTGCTGTTATTGAGGACAAGTCTTATTCCCCCAAAGGTGCAGAATTAAGAGCACATCTTAGCAATGCTTGGTTAGTTCAGGTCAAGCTGGGAGCTCCAGGTAAGCTCCAGACCCAGCACTCAGGTGCTTTGCTCTCTCTAACAAACATGGGATGCCCTGTTATGTCACTTTCTGCAAAGTCTGTTTGCAAGTTCTGCAGCAGTTTCTGGGCAGAGCACAGCAGGTTATGAAGCCCACGAAGGACTGTGAGTAATCAGAAGCCCTCTTAAGCACTGTGGCATTCATTTTCTAAGTAATTTGAGAAGTATTCTTTGTTCAGCTAGGCATTCAGGGCAAGATCCAGCTCCCTCACTTTTAGTTATCTGCAATTTAGGTGCCTAGTCTAAATAAATTATTAGTCTCTCTGGATTGAGCCTATATGAAGTTATACATCTTAAGAGTGTTATTCATCCCACCTACTGTAAACATTTATGTTGAAATAGGATGACATGTACTGTGAAAGAATCTTTCTCCCTTGCTTATCAAAGAATTCTGATGAAAATTTACATTAGTCACCTACCTGGTAGATAACTAAATTTAATGAATCCCATTCATGTGTTTTAAGGCAAATTATCCTTACTTCTTTTACTGAGGTCTCCTGGGTGATTATATGTTTACAATCAGATGACTCTGTGCTCCTTACCCATTGGTGAATAATGATTTTTCTCCTTTTCTTTGGGTATAAGTTTTCTCAGTGTTTCAGTGCCCAGAGAAGATGTTTGGGATGCTGTATATAACTGGCTTCTGTTTGAATGGAGACGGTCAGATGATCTTTGGTGCTGCAGACAGAGTGTTCTGTGTAGCCAGCATTAGTACATCTTCTGGACACAGCCCAAAAAATAGAAAAAGGAAATATAAGCATTTATTTAAACATTTCCTTTAAAAGAGATTAATAACTTGAGGATGGAACAGAAAATGGCTGGTGTTTCTGGAAAGAAGTGCTCTGAAATAGCAGAAGTTTAATTTAAAAAAAAAAAAGAGCTCAACAGAGGCACAGTTCAGGAAAGGATATTTGAAATATCTCAGCCTTGGAAATTATATCAAGAACACCAAGATACATTTTGTAAGCATTGACTTAAGGGTTTTGCCCTCAGTGTAAGAAGACCAAAGCATTTGTGATATTTTCTTGGATAATATTGCTTGAAGTAAGGAAATTATCAAGTGCACATGAATATATTTTCCTAATCAAGGACAAAACAGTGCTAATACCACCTTACTGCATATTATAGGCCTTCCTCTGAGTTGTAAATTGCCAGCAAACATTAAAAACCAAAACACTCCCACTCCCACCTCCACAAACCCAACCCCCCAACCAAGTCTGTGGAGAAACAATAAGGAATTACTATATTTTTTAAACAGTTTGTGAAAGAGGAAGTTGCAATTAACAATTTATTCACTTAAAAATACCCCACATACCACTTTATAAACTGTTTCTATTGTTATTCCATTTTCTTTTATCTAACTTCCAGCTTTTAGATGTCAGCTTTTGGAATTTTAATATTCATTTCTGACCAAATGATAGTGACAGCTGTCCTGATTTATTGTCTGAGTTCTGCTGTTAGATCATGACCTTTTAGAGACATTAAATTTTTCTTAAATATAGAGGCTGAAAGCCTAACATTATTCAGATGTAGATTCCAGATAAGCCTGAAGGGCAGGACACACACGTTGTGTATTTCAGTCTAACATGTCAAAATAGGGATGTTTTGAAAAGGGATCTGAATTTGGATTTTGGAAAGTAGATGCAGGCAATTGTCTTAGACTTATGCCTTTTCTTTGGGATGACTATTAGTAAAATTGCAGTTAATGAACCCATTTAGAATGCTGGTCAATGCTTACAAGTGACAATGAACAGGATTAATATCCAGAAAGAAAACAGAGACCAGTGTCAGGTCCTTCTAATTATTATAATTGCAGTAAGACTGAAAATGTAAGCTCAAATTATACACCCTCGTCTCAAAGTGTTTGCTGTACAGGTCACATTGAGCAGAACCAAGACCTCAAAGGGGAGGAAAATATTTTCAAGCCTCTCACAGGACCAGCTTGGTATTTTGTCAAAATGTTGAACACAAGCACTGTTACCTCCAAGATAATCTGCTATCTGGAATAGATCTTTTAAAGGCTGGGTTTATGTACTTTCTATCTGGTAGTCAAATTAGCCAACCATAAATAACACTGAAAAGAGACCAGAACAGTAGCTTAGATTACCATGGGGAAGGTTCACTGACAGCCCTGGCTTCACTACGGTTCTCTTGGAATCAGTTGCTTATCACAGATGTTATTCAAGTAATTAAGTATTATGGGATAAATTCTCAGATAACATAATATAACCCTATGTTAAATTAATGAAGACAGACCAGTGCAGGCCATCTGAAATCTTAACCCTATACTTATTTTCTTTCTTAAATTAATATGCTTTTGAATTAAAAAAAAAAATAAAGCAAATATGCTTCATCTATTAGACAGCAGGGAAGTGAATTGCTGTGTGAGTAACTCCGTGGTGAAGCACAGGTATTGGTAAGATTTAAGAACCTCCTGCCTCTCCTGCCTGTCTTCCTGCTGTCGTTGTGTAAGAGAACAAGCCTCCTCTCTGGCCCTGTGTTGTGCATACCAACCAATGCAGCTCTTAGGTAATTTTAGGTGTCCAAAATGACATCATGTGCCTAAGTTTAAGCACTAAGTGATTATTTAAAAAGCAACACTTTTAAGATCATGCTGGGGAGATAATTATAGGCAGAAAAGTCCCATTATCTGAGCCACACACGTGTATCAAAATCTTTGACCTTGCTGTGCATCTGTATTTGATGCTTTATTTTTGTGCTTATTTGTATCTGATATTTAATCCTAGTCGATTTAGAACAAAGACCTGCTTCTATTCTTAGTGCTGGCTTTAGTCACAGGAGCTGGACTCACCATAAGTAAAGGAAAGACAAAGGCATGATGGAGATACAGAAGCTATTTTTGTATGAGACTACAACTAAATCTAAATCTAAAACAAACAAAACAAAAAGCAAAAAACAAAAAAACCCCAACAACTCTCTAAGAATTAAATTCGTGCTTTGCTGTCTAATAAAAACAATATACCCCTTTCTTACCATACAGAGTGAGAGCAACTAAAGTGAAATTAACTGAGAGTCTAAGGCCAGGAGTGTTGTAACAGAAATCTCATTCGAACCCTCACACAACATAGGAATACTGCCATCAAGGCTGATTGTATCTGAACCTTTTTTAGAAAGACATTCTGCCTTGTTTGAAAGCCTTCAAATGAAGGACAATCCATAGCAAGCAGTTTCAATAGTTAATTGTCCACGGTGTTAAAAACTAATGCTTTATTTCCAGTCTTATTCCTTTCTTTTTTCTTTAAAGGAAGAGATTAGAAAAGAGAATGATTCATCCATAGATCTCATGAGGCTTGGTCTACATTGTCCACTTGTATTCCCTCCTGCAACTGCTCTTGTTTGCTGATCAGTTCAGAAATGAACTGCAGCCTTAGATGAGTCCCCCACGCAGAGACTGTAGTCTTGTCTTTGCACTTTAAGCTGTATGAAATGAATGATAATGTCTTTGCAATCAGAACCACCTCACTGGGTCAAAAGCCATTTCAAACAGAGCTGGCAGCATGTTCTGTCCTATCCAGTTCCTCCAACATGCCCATCACCACGTATATGAGCACCTTCCAGAGCAAAACCAGCCCCAACACATAAAAGTTCACTTTCCATCTCTTCAGCCATGGAGTGTGCATGCAGTAAGTGCATCCAGGGACACTGGGACAAAGAAGTCCTCATTGATTGGAGGTGTGAAAGAGACAGAATTCGACAAGAGACTAAGTTTCTTCAAGAGTAAATTCCCATGTCTTGGTGTGGCTGCTGAAGACAACCTGTTTCCCGATGAACAGCAGGGCTGTATGGAGGCAGTGCAGGTACCTCGTCATCATGCTGGCCAAGGAGCAGAGATTGAAGCAGAAGATGCTTCCTTGGGACATTTTTCTGCCAGGCATGATTGCCAGATCAACTGATGTGAAAGCCCTCCAAGTGCAGAAGTTACACAGAGCTTCAAGGAAAAAAGGAGGCCTGGTTTTGTTTTGGAATTGGTTGTCAACTCCTGGCCTCCCAGGTAGGCTCAAATGCTGAAAAATAATCCTGTGTCTGACTCTGTAAGGAAATTACTCTTCCTTAGGTTCCTACAAGCCTCAAAAAGGCTCCTAGGATGTCAATAGAGAACACTTGCCAACAGAAGGCACCAGAACCCCCAATTCTAAACTAAAAAAAAAAGTGAGAGGTTGACTGAAATACTTTGCTTGTGATTTGGCATAAAATTTGTTCTCTAAATCAGAGATCTCCCATTTTTGTCTTACTGCTTAAATGATGATGTTCAATTTTCACCCTTCCAGTAATTTGTTAATTGACAGTTACAACGAAACTTCCTCCCTCTCTTCTTAGTGAGTGAGTGAGAGCAATACAGCTGTTGTGGTTGTAAAGCCTTTCCATAGCAGAAAGGTGGCATTTTATACATGCCTTGGATGTAAATAACTGCAAATCATGTGGAACAAGACTAAATCAATTTTGTAGCAATGCCTCAGCCTATAAGGAGGCAGTTAACAAAATGTTTCTTCTGTAATTAAGTCAAATTGAGAGTTTCCCATGGGCTTTTTTAATCATTACAGCAATCTGTTTCATAGCATAGGTCTGCAGAGGGTGGCACTGTCACAAGTGAGGGAGCAACATCACAGTGAGCAGAAGTAGCCAGAGGCTGGGAAGGGAAGGCAAGAAATTCTTATGCTGGCTTTGTCACCTATATTTTGAGACTTTTAGAATCCTTAGAACTTCTGGGAAAATATGCAGAAAATCCATCCCTGGTATCTATAAAATCAAGACTGAATGTCTGTTTAATGGGCTATGTTCCAGTTCAGCCATGAGTTATCGAATGGGAATTACTGGAAGAGGTTGTGAATCTGTGTTGGGAGATCAGACTGCCTTTGCAGTTCCCACCCTCAAACCTGTGAACTCTCATTTGAGTTTCTCAAGCCTGAATTCAGCCAGCCGGTACATTTCAGTAAGAACAGGAGGAAGGACAATGCTTTTGATACTCATACAAATTCCATTGTTTATCTGACTGTCAGTATTACATCTCTGTATTCAATGGGGGAAACTAGCCTACTGCAGAATAGCAGTTGTTTGTGCAACATCAGTTGTTTGACCAAAGGCCTGCTCAGTCAAGCGTTTCACTGCTCATCTGTCATTCAGGCTGCCAGTAATAACAATTAGCTTGACTTAATTGTGTATTTTAACAGCTGCTTAATATTACCCAGATCTTTCCTTGACTCATAATGTAAGATACCTTCCTGCTGAATGTGGTTTTAATTAAGGCTCTGTTCACAACTTTTCACAAGCTGTTGAAAAATTCATGTCTTTTAAGAAAAGTGATGATGCAGTAAACGCTACCGGGGCAGAGACTAACTTTTTATTAGATGAGCATTGAGCCCTTATGAATTTATGATTCCAGATTAACTAACTTGGGTGCCAAAGGAAAGACTGAATAGATTTAACTACTGCAGTAACACAAAAGGTGTAAAATATGCAGGTGCTGATACCAGCAAGGTTGCATGTTGGGAGGGAGTGTGCCCTTAACGTGTTGGTAAGCCATAATCTGTTGCAGAGCACTGTACCAGCTGCCTGGATTTCCATGTGGTTGAGGAGTATTATGCTGATGAAGAGCACTGTGACTGAGCAGTGCTGAGGCATTGCTTCCGCTTAATGCCTGTAGAATTTGTTGCAAAAGAAAAAATATGCAAAGTCACATTTTTGAATATACCATTCAGTATAAGAAAATCTCTCACATATCTGTGAGTGTGACAAATGGATAATTCTTTACAAGACAGTCGTAACTGTGTTATTAACCATCACCTTCACAAGGGGAATTTGAAACTCTCTTTACAAGCCAATACTGTTACACTGACATTCCTCTCCATATGCCCCAAATAATTTCTTGGTAACTGCAAAAAAAGTTGAGGAAGTTGTTCTATATGTGGAATTACATTGTGAGCACGAATTACTTTCATCTGGAGCAGATGTCATGTGTCCTTAGCTTGACTTCTACTCAGGCACAGAATGCATGACATTTATATAACATTACAAATGGGCTGGGATTTGGGACTGAGCAAACTTTTGGGTTACAGACATTCAGAAGTACAATTATCACCTTTTCCTCCTTTTTATTGTCCAGAAGCAAACATTTTATAAAATTCTCTCCTCATATTCTGCCAATAAACATTTTAGTTATCCTAGCAACCATTTTTAGATGTGCAGTAAATATACTTGGCAAGCTAATGGATGCCCTTAGCCACTTTAAAAAGCCACTTTTCACTTAGTTTATATATTTCACTTTCCCTATAAAGAACTGGGAAACTGTGTGGAACAGCATTTGCAGGTCCCACAGTATTCATGCCTTTGGTATCTAGGAAGGTGGGAACTCCTTGCTTGAGGAATTTTGGCAGGACTCTGGCACAGTCACTTTTTTTTTTTTTTAAATGTAGATGATTTCCCAATTAAATTGCTTTGTAGGAAAAGAATGATCTTTGAGAATTTACTCCATTGTGAACTTGGTTGAAATATGTAGCATCTTAGAAAATTGTTTTGACAAGGCATGGGTCTGCAGAAACTGAAATGGTTGCACAAATAGCAACTATCCCATGGCTGTGCTTCTGCAGGAACCCGGGCTATATATCAACAATTGACATAAAGCAACTGATTCAGGAAACTGTCAGAGCACAGAAGCCACAGGTAGCATCCCCCTGCTGATAAAGTCCTACACACGGGAGGACATTGCTGAGACAAGTGGCTCCGAATGAGTCTCCAGCAGCTCCCAGTTCCTGAGGTTTAAGACCTGAATGACTTGCAAATAGAACTTATTAACATAGCAGTAAATATTGCCCAGAGAAGCAGGCTGCTCTGTGAGCAGTGGATATACCAGAGACCCTGCCTTCCCAAGAGTCAGTGTCCCACACCAAGATTATGTGGCATTTCATACAGGGGAGGACACCCACAGATTCTTTTCACTCACTAAGGGCAAAAATATCTTTCTCATCCAGTGGCTAGGTGTTGTCATTCAGCTCACAGAAATCTTGTACATCTACATCCAAACCCAGAAGACCAACAGTCAACATGTATGCTGATGGAAACAGCAAAGCCATATGAATCTCATTTTCACAGGAAGACAGACTAAAAGTTAACCCACATCATGCCCTTTCATGCCAACCATGCAAATACATCAATTAAACCAAATGAACTCTAATGGTTTGTTCTCACAGCAGAGTGGTTTGCTTCCTGTAAGAAGTGAAGGCTCTATGCATACCCCAGTTTCTGCACCAGTTTCCCTAAGTAGTCCCAGAGCAATCTTTTCTCATGATGGTCTTTCTTGATTTAAAGACAATAAAGACAGGTTCATAGTAAAAGAGATTGTTCCTGTCCTGAATCTTCAGAGAATTCAATGCAATTTTTATAGGACATATTTTTACACAGGTGAAGGTGAGCCAGTTACTGTGTTTATGATCCTTGCTGAGTTTAATGATGAAATGACTAGCAAGCTGCTGCCAAAGACTGAGGCATCTGAAAGTCTTCCTCAGCTACTTCCAAAGCAGCAGCTTGAGTCCCTTCTTTGGGAATTTAACTGCGCTGGGAAGTTGTCTTTGCTGTATTTTAATGTCTCTTTGAGAGTAGCTGTGAATGTTGGATCAGTGGGGTACCACTGCTTCTGCTTACTCAGAAATGAGCCCAAAATGCAAAATGTGTGTCTAGATCTGGATCTAGAATTCAAGTGTTGGAGACCCTGGGGATGTTTGGATCTACTCAGTGCTATGAATAGAGGAACACTCTCTTCTTTGGCCCTGATTTCATGGAGGTGGAAAGGTTTACATTTTTACCAAGAAACATCTAAAGCTTTCATCCAACCAGGCTTCTTGTGGTGACCCATGCTGCCATCATCATAGGCAGCCTGGCACATTTGCCTGTCCCTCTGTGCCTCAACTCCTGCATGCTCAGGACAGACCAGACAGGACAACAGGATAAAGGAGTCAGGATGCAGATGTGGTTTTTTTTGAAAAAGCCCTACAGGAGTTTGCACAACATAACAAGTCCAAGCAGGTAACAGGAAAACTAGTATTTTTCCCAGACACCATGATAGTCATAATTACAGTCATATAAATCAATATGATGAAAGAAAAATCACATATTTCCAGATGTCCGTGGTAAAACTCCTTACTGTAAATTAGAACCAGAGTTAAGTGTGTGGAAAAGTCCTATAATTTGGGCCACAGCTGCAAGAAAAGCTATAAGAAAAGGCTCTGAGCTGTGACTTTGTTTTCATCACAGCATTTTGTTATGTCTCTTGTTATTGCTTTATCAAAAGCAAGCTGGTGTAGAAACATTCCCTTTAACAGCAGGCCTATTATTCAGATGGAAAATGAATTTTAAAAAAATTACACTAAATGACTTGAATGATTACCTTTAATTACCATTCACTCACTAAGCTATGTCAGATAGAAAGATTCCTATATTAAAGTGAATGCTTTTGAAAAATACATCAAGTGCATTGCTGTGATTTGTTCTGCCAGCAGATTCCAACATTAATTCTTCCCCAGCGTTGCAAAAGAAAACTGAGGTCCTGCCAGAATTTCAATAGCAGCCATTGAACAGGGCTAAATGATGAATCTTTTGTGAAAAACCATCAGTACCTCATCTGTTGTATTTTGTTTCAGAGGAATAATTTGTAGCTTATTAATCCTTTGAAACGTACCTTTTCTTACCAGATGGCTTGATATTATACTTTTTCATTAATACGCATTATTCAATGAAAATAAGCAATGATTCATGAATAAATAAAGGAGTCATGAATCTTATTTTTTATTGCTTCCCAATTTTACAGCCAAGACACAGCTTAGCCAGCAATTTCAGTGCTGTGGCTTTAATAGTATGGACCTTTCACCCTAATGGCTGGCATGCAAATGTCACATACAACCTTTACAGCTTCTTGCTATAGGGAGGTAACCTCTAGAAAGACAGAGGAGATGGGTTTTCTCCAGTCATGCTGATAAATGCTTAGAGATGTCTGTTGGCTGCCTCACTCACACAGCTTGCAAGTGCCTTCACACAGCTCAGAAGTTCCCAAACCGCTGCCCGCGCTGCCCTTCTGGCCCTGTGTGTTGTCTGTACTCGGTGTTGAGCTATTACAACCAGACTGGAAGTTTGTTTTACAGAACATGACCCACAATCTGCTTCCCATTGTTGTGGCAACATTTCCAGCTGTGAGAAAGCCATCCCAACCCAAGCCACAAGCCTTCCAGCTCTGCAGTACCTGCAGGCCATTGTGACTAAACTAATTGGCCAACCAATGATTTTTTGCTTGTTTTGCTTCAATATAATACTCCAGTGATAAACTGGTTTCAGCTTAATTTTTTTGCTCAATCTAAATTGCCATCAAGGGCTGGCAAACTGTGAACACCAGAACGAAAATTTTGCCGAAGAAGATCTCCTACTAGGATATCATAAGGGAACTGACCAATCTGCAAGATCCAGCGACTGACCAGAAAGATCCCACCTGGCCTTTTTGTCCAATGGCCAGTGTTCCAGGATGAGTGGGGTTCCCCATCCTGTTATCCCTGGACCCTGCAGCCTGCCAGCCCAGGACCACCCTCAGGGAGTGCATGCACTTGGTTGTTTTGGAGATGGTCTGGTGTTCTGTCAGAAAGAGATCGTGCTGGCAGCCCCTGAGGGGCATTTCAGCTGCTTGCAGGCATGAATGCTTAGAGGGGAACATTCAAATGGGGCTTTTAGTACCTGCAGCCAAGCACTGAGGGTCAGTGTGTCAGCATCTGAGAGTTCTGTGAAGCAGTTTCTGTCAAAGGCAGTCCTCAGCACCTTCCATTTTTAAAGGCAAATGCACTTTTCTTCTAAGCAAAAATCATCTGAAATTGTTTAAAATCTGAATATTCTTCTGCCTGTCTTTTGCTAAGAAAACATATATAGCACATCATTTATACAGAGCAAAAACGAACACATTTTCACAGCCAGAGGTTTAAGGGCACAGCATACACAACTGTGTTTAATTCTGCTCACTTATATTATTAAGCATCCATGCCAGAGCAGGAGCATTAACATTTTTGGACTCGAGCTACAGAAAGCTAAATGGTATGGCCAAAATTTTCAGGCTTCAATGTACTACTATCATAATCTAAAGTCATCCCCATGGAAAAGATTTTTCAGGAAAAACAAGAGACAATCAAGACCCTGAAACAGAACTGGGCTCCATAAATAAGGCCTCAAAGCTCCATAAACGAGACCTCAAAGCTCCATGGATATTTTGTTTTGTTTCAGGCAGCCTTTGCTTCTATGTAAATGGTTTTGTAAATTTGGGACTTTTTTTAATTGTAAAGCATCACTCCATTAGAGTGTGTCGAAGATCTCAGAGGCAGAGTGTTTATTTAATGATGAGGGGACCAGTCCCACCCCTCTTGCAGATGTTTTACAAACTTCACTTGGAGGGACCTGATCCATTTGCTTTGGTGTCTAGGTATGGACTGACAGCCCCACTTCAGAGCCACTCCATTTAGAATGCTACCCAAATATCTGGTGTACGCCAAATCTGGATTTTTAGTAGGGTCTGTTACAAGAGATGGATTTTTGGCCACAATATCCACAAAGCTTCTTTCAAAAACACTTTTTACCCTAGAGCCCTAGCTTAAACATCATACTGTATCCAGATATTTGCTGTTTGAATTAATATTTTACTAATTAATCTTAATTAATCTTACTATTTAGTAAGCTGTTCTAGGAATTTCAGCTCTTTTAGGAACCTAATCCTGTTCCATGTACAGAAATAAGTAGATTTTGAATATATTGAATATAAGAAATCTGCTTATAAGAACAGCAGTGAACAATCAGGCCTAGTGCCTAATAACAAATCTATTAATCAGTAATTGCCTAATGGCTGACACGAGTAAAATGGGATATTATAAACTCACATTTGCTATAGACAGCAATGGCTGTGTTAGAGCATTCTTTTCTGCCTTTTTGCTAGTGTAATTATGCATAATGACTACTGAATTTGGGTATTGTTATTTGCCTAAATGATTCATGAATCCAGTTTGGGATTGTTTAATTGTGCTGGGAGAGTAATAGTCATGATAATTGAATAAAATTCAACTAGTAATGTGTTGATTGATTTTTATTCCTGCTCCCAATGACATCAGTTGTGAATCTATCTTTTTCTTTGATTTATTGAATCACTTTCTGAATTAAGAAAGAAGAAAAAGTAGAATGAAGCAAATTGCCTCAAAAAAAGTAAAATAACACCACCCTTTTTTTCTACATATGCCCTATAAATTTCTTATTGTAGTAGGAAGCATTTAAAATCAAGCAGCCCATACCATAATTAGAGTACAGTTCATGGGAAGGAGCTGTTCAGCCTTATGTTTCCGGAACTATACTGAAGTCATGCAGTAATAGCCAAACCAGTGTATTATTTTATCAGATAAAAGTTACCAGAGTAAACTGAAAAGCTTACTCTGAAATATACAGTGTGGTTTTTTCTTTTATATATGCATTTTTACATATTTTACAGGCAGTAGGAGATTAGGGTAGATGTAAGTAGTTCCTCTAAAACAATTCAACTATAAAGCTTGAGCACAGACATGTGTAAGAGGCATGAAACTATTCTGTATTTTATTGCAATAGTTACAATGAACATTATATTTACAGCTTTCTTTTGAATGTATGTTAAAATGATACTGAACAGAAGCAGGTAAAACAGAAACCTTAGTCTTTAGCTCTCCTAGTTTCCAGGACAATTTTTAAAAAAAGAAGAAAAAGAATTATGAGTTAGTTGTAACAAAAGCCTTGAAGCGGATATAGAATCCAAGTTAATGATATCCTGTAATCTGATGCTGAGAGGACACGGACAGCTGTTCTCAGGGCCCTAATGAACCATGCACATTTACAGATCACTGATTAGCAGAACCTGATCCTGGTGGGCACAGACAAGTCCTAACACTATTTGAAATAACTCTGGTGGCATTAAATAACAAGGATCTGTTATCATGTGATTACCTGTCTGTAAAATTCCTATTTATCTTCATTATGCTGCTGCTTTTCTCAGAGATGAAGGTAGGAAAGGCTAGTCATCTTGGGTACTACACCTGTTGCTTCAACTCTTTTCACTTTGATAGAAGAACAGCCTCCTCGGGGTCAGTTCACAGAGAGAAGCTCTGCAGCAGAGAGCTGCCCTGGGCACAGCCATGGCCCCGATGCCTCCTGTGATGCTCAGTGGGGCAACAGTGACTCCAGACAAAAGACACAGAAGGATTTCTTCTTGTTTCATGACAACAGTCATTGTTGATTGGGGGTGGAGGTGAGGAAATACGGTTCCATGAAGAAAAACAGTACCGGAAAAGATGTGCAGTTTCAAGCAACTGGGTATACCTAAGAAGACCAGTGGTAGTAGCAGTGCCAATTATGTTATGGACAATCCAATAGGCTTTATTTATGCATCTAGTTTCTGCACTTCCTTGATGATATTTCAAGTGCTTAGCTCAGTCTGTGCACTCTGAACATCTCATTTATGTGCAACAAATAAGGTAGCTGCTAAACATATGCATCCCTTTGCAGTGCAGTTTACCTTATGCATAGCTTCAAGACAGTAATAATCTAAAAGTAATTCAAGACAGTAATAATCTAAAAGTAACAGCACTGACCCTTTGCATAACAACGAGTCTAAAGTGCACATCTGCCTATGTGATGAGCTGATGGCTTTGTTATGGCTGGGCTTCAGTTGATGAGGACAGCATGTAAAATACTGCTAAATGTAAAGTGGTCTTTCAAGACAACAGGGACTCCAGTCACTCCAGACATTCAGGAATGAAAGAAATATTCAGGCATGAGGGATGGAAAAATCAGCACTGAAAATCTTTTTGTCTCATCTTATAAAAAGTGGCTAAACTAATCACTGTAAAACATTACTCATTACAAATATTCTTTTAAAAAACCAAATGTGATTTTAAATTAGTGAGCTTTTCAGGTATTTTCCTTCTCCTATGTTTTCCTAACATGAATTATTCTGCAACATTTTTTGTCTCTAGCTCATCTCTTGTTCCTGCATACATGCGCAACATTTCCTGTCCCAGAGCACGTAAAAGTTGTGTGTATAAGCAGCTATGAACACTAAAAATGAGCTCACTTGCAGTGTCACCAACTGGTCTTCGAATCACCATTTCCCTCAACTTTGCCAGTCCTCCAACTGGGTAAGGAAAATGAGCTGTACTGACATCCTTGCAATAATGGTTAGTTTAAAAGCAGAAAAATTAAGAATCAAGTAATGATGCTTGAAGTCATAGCTGTACAACAACACATTACAAATGTTATTCTGTTATTTGTTTTTCACTGTGAGAGGTTCAAGATTTTAGATATAAAAGCACCTTGCATACAGAGGTAGAGAATTCTTTTTCTGAGCTTATTAGTTCTCATTTTAATTTTCTTGAAAACTTTTTTGTAAGTTTTCAGTGTTTCTTCTTAAAAATTGTTTGTGGAACAAGTTGTTTTTCTGATCAGATGGGCAGAGGGAACAAAGTATTCTGGGAGACATCATTCTTCTGTGGCTAACAAGTCCATTTTTGGAAGAAATTTCATAAGACTTCTTACCACACTTTGGACTTGTACTTCAGCATAATGAAGCAGCAGTTATGCTACTGAGCAGAAGCCCCATTTTAGGTTCTCTTACTACATCTCATACATGATCCAGCCACTTCTAGGAAAGGAATGCAATCTTATCCAGGGTTCCGACTGGGTGGAGGATGCCAGATGGCTTTATATGCCTAATAATTTATGCTCTGAAACGAAAGGTTTGATTACTTTGATTTTTATTCTACTGTTGATTTCATAAAGAGTTCCAAAATATTATCTTACTTACTTCTAACATAATCCTACCGTGCAAATTAAAAGAACCTCCTAAGAGTCAAGAGGTATAGCTTGGGGTTCCTCCTGCTTGCATCTTCCTGCTGGTATTTAATGTTCTCCCTAGGATATTTCTCTTTCTACTTCTAAGGTATTAACGAAGTAGCATTTCAATAACATTTTTCTTCAGTCCTTAAAGAATATCAGCCTTTCTTTGAAGACACAAAGTTTGTGAATGCTAACATTTGTCTGGAGTCCCCTTCTAGGTAGGGAATGCAGCCTAGGTGAAATGTTCACTTTCCTATTTATGATGAGATGCATTGGCCTTCATCTTATACCTCTGAAGTTAGGTGGTTATTCTCTGCCACTCATTAAGGTCCCTTAATTATCAATGGGGAGAGACAGAAACTTCCAGAGAGTGATTTATTCCATCCTAAAACAGCTGTTTAAGATAGGAAAGATGAATTATTCTGTGGAGGTCCTATTTCTCCTTCCATGACTAGAGCAGTCTGAAGTGATTTGTTCCTAGGATCTGTACAGCAGGACCATAAAGTATGCTCTGTCATTAATTCCAGAATAAAGGAGTCATTGAAAATGATGTGGCTGGGGTGAACAGAAAGTATAGCCAGGCTTTTCAAATCATATATAAGGAAAATTTAAGCCGTAGTCAATGAGGTACTTCAGAAAACGGCAACTGGAATCTAATTCCAAGGGCAGACAATGGTGGGGAGAGCTCTGTGCTGAGCTGACAGAGTTGAGCCTTTGGTTGTTACAAGCGTGGTTTCCTCTTTCTGATCGCTTTAATTTTACACCTTATATCCTGAAGAGAGGCAGTTAATTTTTGTACTTCCCTCAGCCACAGCTCATTTAGGAAAACCTCCACGGAACTGCAGAACTAGAAAATGCAGAGAATACTCTGACAAATTGAAACCCTTGTCTGTACTCTTTGCACAGCACAATCATCACTTTTTAACCACTATTTTGGGAGAACCATCCAGAACAGTGTGGAGTAAGGGGTGACCAAAAGGGCAAATGCCACCTCTGTGCTCTCTTCACATAACCAATCAGTTCCTCATTTGCACAGACTCTGAAAAAGAAAGAAACTGAACATAGAAGCCGGGAAGAGGACTTTTGATCAACCCTGAGCCTCAGTGTGACTGAGCATCACAGACGAAAGACCTTTTCCCAGGCACAGGGAGTGGAAACCCTGCTAGCTGAGCCAGGGAAAACAGAACCTCCTTCAGAAGAGACCTCCCATCTGGGGGTGGCCACCAAGGCAGAGGATACCCAAGGGATGCTGGAAGTCAGTTCCCAGGCATGGATGGAACACCCTGTGAGTAAGGGTGAGGTGAAAGGGCTGATGCCTTGGAGAGGCTGACCTAGAACAGAGACTGGACAGAGTGAAAGGATAAAGGGTAGGTATCTATTGAAAGGCCTTCACAGGGCACACCTTGGGCAGTGCAGGAGTCTCGCAGAGACTGCACCCAGGATGGACGACAGTCACACGTTTTGTTGACAGATACAAGTTTTGTCCATTTGCATATCAGAGGTTAATTGTCCAATTACAGCTTCAGGCAGTGGAGTCCCATTCTCCTAGTTTGCTCTCCCCCAACTCACTTTTGTTTACAATTCTCGGGGCCTGAGACAGTGAGATGTCCAGGATTCTCAGGCCTAGAGAGGAATTGTTGTGTCTGACCAAAATGGGAAAAGCAGTAGCTAACACTCTACATGGAGCTCAGAGTTACACACGATAGAATTGCAGGATTACAAATATATGAAAATATAAAAGCTAAAATCCTAAGGTATCAGGGCAAACAATATTTGTATGATAAACAATTATTTTTTGATTCTGCTTCACTCTCATTCTTATTAATTCTTATTAATTAATTCACTCTCATTCTTATTAAACTGACTTTGATTGAATCACTTTATTTAAAGATAGTAGAGATCATCCAGAGTGGTTGGTACCATTTTGGGTAGATATGTTTTGTGCTACACAGAAATTACATTACTCATTCACTTAAGGGTGTGTCTTTCAACATGGTTGTAATCTGATTATCAGATCCAAACTTTGCCAGTTAAGTTGCTTGAGATGAAAGAGATAATTTTCTAGAGGGCGTAAAAATATTTAATTTCTGATTCTCGAGGCAAAAGAGACTTTTTAAAAATCTTTGGTGTTGGTTGTAGCTAAGTAGAAGATATTGATGTATACCAACTATATGATTTCAAACACAGGAATAACAAAAGAGCTGTGAAGTTTCTCTAAAGATAAAAAGATAAGTTAAACATTCAGTATGTCTAATCAATAACACAATCTCACCAGGTCTTAATCAGTTTAGAGACCCAAACAGCAATATCTAATTCTCATTATGGCAGTCATACAGCATTTGAGAGGAAGAAGCATGCAACAGACTCCGCTTTATTCTGTTACTGAAGGCAGGGGAAGCCCAGGCTGTGAATATCCCACCTGGAGAAGAATATATTATTTCTCGAATACATTCTGCAGTTGCAGCAGGTGCATAAGAGAGCTTTTCCTGTCCTGCTCCATCTTTAGTCTCACTGTTTCTGCAGAAAACAGTGCTACAGAGAAGGCTGAGCTGAATTTAAGCCTTTTCAGGGTAAAACCATGAAATCATACAAGTGACCCTCTTGTGTTTTTGGATGTACTTGGCAAGTGAAAGTGAGGGGTGGAATTCATCTGACCTAAATCTGGTGTTTACAGGATTTTCCCAAGATAGTCTCAATTTACAAGCAGTGCAGAGAAACAGGCATTTTATAAGGAATGTTTTTAAAACTTTGAAATTATGCATGTATTGGTTCCATTGCTGTTAATGGCACCAGTGAACACATCAATATCAACATTTATATTTAACCAGAGACCTCTGCTTTCCCATTTGCAGTACCACAGAACTTGTGGAACAAGGATAAAATTTTGTGTCTTAGAGCCTTCTTTATCATCAGTGCAAAGGAGCTAGAAAGTTACCTCAGTAGGATGACTAGTGATAAAATTAATCTGTAAAACTCTCTGAACCTTGAGTTTAAAATAGGGCCGCTTCTGGCTAGGTTTCTTTCTGTTCTGGAGAATTTCGTTGCATCACAGACTATAAATTATAAGTGTAATGTAGTATAAGCTCTCTGGAGATTGCTTTGTTTTTTCCTGAAAGCCAAAGCGGCTCTGCTCCCTAGAAATTGCTGACTGGTTTTAAATTGTTTTAAATAGGATCTGCAACCAGAATGTCTACCATCACTGACCTCCAATGTACTGTAGAAATATTCCAAATAAATAATCAAGTTCTTCCTCTGTAGTCCTCAAGCATCAGGCAGACTGTGGAATATTCTGTGTTTTCTTCTTTTGAGGGAAGCCTTGGAAGAGGATCCTTGACTGAGGTCTAAGCAAGAAGATACAGTACAATCCGTAGAACAAAGTCTCCAATGCTCATGAAAAAACTGGCCTTTTATCAATCCTGTAGAGAAATTAAAGTCATGGGTGGAACTTTGAAATACCAGGATCCTGGTTTTGATATTTAGATGCTATCATTGAAACTCATTGAATTGCTACCAGAGAAATCTTTGCAATAACTGCTTCAGTTTCACTGCTTTGCCTGTGAAGATATGAAAAACAAGGAGCAAAAATGAGTCAAGATGCTGAAAACTCTCATAAACAGTGTCTTTTTTAAACCATTAGCCCTGTATTTTAACCTATGCCCATTTGTCAGTATCAAAATACCACTTGATCTCAACAGGAACCGGAATAGCCCATAAAGAAATCTTTAGATCTGAATGAAAACACAAACCACTGCATATTTTCAACTTTAGACCTATTGCAAGGCCATTGCAGAGTATCTGATAATGGCATTTATGTTTATATAGTACATTGTTTTTCCTGTGCTGCAAACTGTCCACTCGACAGCCCTGTTTCCTGTTTCCCATTATGGAAGTCTCCAAAGGGGGTTTCCTTCTGTTTTTCTTATGGTAAAAAGGAATTTCATAAGTACAAGTCAAGTTTCTTTTCAGTGCTACATGTGCAGAATGGAATCTGAAAGTTCCCAGCATAATCATCTCCAGCATGTACGTAGTTACTGTTACACATAATCCACATCTGGGTCACAAAATCTCTGAAACGCTTCCAGGAATATTTAGACAGCCATAATGCAACACGTTGCTGTATAAGGGAGAAATATAGCTAACCTCAATGTCAAGGTTATAGCTTTTGAGAAACACAGCAGCTCCCCTTCAGAACTTTGTAGCTCACCTTCTGGATCCTGACTGCCATCAGCTTGAATACCATTAATATTTTCTTTTCCACTCAAGCCCATAGACACATCTGAAAACAGTTTACATCCCAACTCGCCTTATGCTGTTGATATTTAAGTCTTAACTGCGTATAAAACTTGGTGCATATGTAACCCATATATTTTAATATCAGAGACTGTCTTGGCACCTTTTTATGCTACAATCAGCTCAGAACCCTGGGAGATAAAATATGGTTGAAACTGAACTAGCAGGCAGTCTGCATTACAGTATTCATTTCAGAGTTAAAACACATTTCTAGATTAGATCTGGGCTTGGCACTATGCTGCAACACTGCCTTGTGTGTAATATAGTATCTATAAACTACTTTTTAACCACTGCTTACGGCAGAGAACCCATAGTGATATAAATGCTACATGAAGCTCTTCAAAATTTTTTCTTCAGCATATTTTACTTAAATAGTGGGTTTAGGATGGTGCCTCAAGGAACAAAACATCAGGCATTACCTGTAGCCTTTAATGATACTAGATATTATTGCAATTTCTTAACAAAATTTGGAGGGAACTTAGGGTAAAAAGGTGGTTTGTTTTTGATGCATCTTCTCTTCATGGCACCATGTCTGCTTCACAAATTGTTCATACCAAAGAACTTCTTCATTTTGTTGTTTTCAATCCCCAAAAAAAGGGTCTAACAAGAAATTATTATCCAGATCTATATTAATCTATTCTGTCTTGCCACTGAATTCAAACTTTCTAGCTGCAAATTTGCCTTCTGAATTGCTTTTACTACAGAGGATTCTCTTGTTTTGTTTCACTGTCCGTATATACCCACTGGTGAATAAGAACACGGTAGATGTCCCTGCCTGCCCCATACAGATGCTCTTCTGCAGAAAATATGAGAATTTTTCAGCAAGAGAGGTTTTCAGCAAGAGAGATTTTGGGCTCAATTCCTGACCAAGAAGGTGGGTGTCCTGTCTAAAGAGCAAATGTGATAGTGCTTATCCACTGTCTATCTGTGTACACCTCTGTACAGAGAAGAAAGATACGGCCTCTCTCCCTCTACATGCTATAAAAGAGCCTAAATAAGTATTTGAGACGAGACATCTACTTCATAAATTGCTGGAGCTGGGGCAGTTGATTTCCCCCACACAGTTTCTTGTATGCAGTCTTCTCTTCCTTTCCCTCTCCTCTTGTATGCCAAATGGTGCAAATACTTGATGGGGAAAGAGGAAGAAAACACTGGCAGTTGCTTGGTCTCTCTACTCTGAGAAGATACACCATGATATCAGAGGTAAATTTTTGCTTCTCAGTGACTTGGATGGGGTAGGGGCGACCTCACTGTTTACTTATTTATTTTGTTTCTTGCTAAGATTTGTGTATTGTTAGTGCCCCTGACACTGACTACTCATCCAGCAGATATACTCTCAGAATATATTCTTTTCTAAATCTATTCTTTTTTTTCCCCTTTTCTTTGTGTAAAGGATATGTACTGGCTTTGTGGAATCCCTGTAGCAAGTTGTGAATGATGTATGAACTGAAAAATCTTAGCCTGGTACACAGTAGGAATATAGAAAGTACTGTGCGGAACTGCTGTGCTATGCTTTTTTTCCTATATGTACAGACACATAGTAGTCATTTCCTATTCATTTTGACAAGCTCTTTATGTCCAGATGCCATGGGATGGGATGGCTTGTGTACCATTGGCCTGCACTGGATTATGTATCAGAGATTTTTGTGCATAATTGTTCCCTGTGCTGTGCTTGGAAGAAACTGGTGTCTTCTGCTTTTGCTAATATGCCAGCTTGAGTTTCTTCCTCAGTTCATATTTCAGGCAGCAAGTATACCTGGGAAGCATTGCTAAGATGTCTGTATTTTGCAAATGTGTGCTCAGACAGGGATTTGAATCCTAGACACTGAGCTACAAACTTGAGGACGTGCTCATTTTTTTAATTGGCATGGATCCTGGCTATTCCCTGTTTACAGCCTACTGTGGGCTCAGTTTATTTCCTTTGGGCATCCAGTCCATCTTAGCTAGTGGAAAGAGTACAGAATACCCAGTAGAAATGCTAGTGCAAATCAGAGAGAAGATTCTTCCCTTCTATTTTAATGGCTACAAGATTCATACTCCTCCTCAGACACCCATTGCTAACTTACCTTTTTGATTTTCCATGTTGCCATACCTGAAAGGAACTGCTTTGCACTAGATATTTTTGCAAGATACGTGCCACCAAAGGAAATCTTACTTGATTTCCCCTGATTATACAAGGGTGTCTTCCTAATATGCGATGGCTGACTGTTTTTCTTTCTGTGGTCACGCAGCACATTATTAGTTGCTTAAACCTGTTGTTAGATTCCACCTGAATGAAAAGATTTAATTTTAATGAGCATTGACCGGTGAGACTACAAGTTAATTTTAGCTTTCCCCTGAGAGTAGGTTTGTCATTAATAAGAAAGATACTGAAGTCAAAGTAAAGGCTCATTTTATTAAAAGTGGAGAGCTAAGAGAGGAAGTAGAGGTTACTGACTAAAGCACCAGGATCCTTGTTTACATTAAATAAATCACATTCCTGCTCTGAGCCTCAGTTTCCTAACTTAAAAATAAGGATAAACCAGATAGCTTTCCAGCTCTGGAGACCGACAGGTTAACAGCATTGAACAAAAATTACTGATGTGTATAAAGCATGAGTAAAAGACGAGCAAATAGATGAAACCACAGAGGGAAAGAAGAAGCAGCTGGGGAGGAGGATACACCCAGATCACCTGAAAACAGGGTGTCAGAAGTCCTTATGCACAGTGAGGCAGGTAGAGAAGGTTTGCAAGGGGAGGTGGTGCACAGCCACTCCAGCTGCAGAAGTCCTGGAGAAGATGGGTAGATCACGCACAGAGAATTCCTGTCCCAGGAAGAGAAGCCAGGAAGAAAAAGGACAGGTTTAACTACAGCTGAGCCCACTGCTTTTCCCTAGGCTTCCCCAAGCCATGGGGTGAGAACTCCTGCCTCCTGAGTAAGGGGGCTGTAATTCTCCAGCTGACACTTTTGCAAGATGTCAGGAGCCTGTTCATACTGCAACAATTAGTATTAAAAATGGGTTATCAACAACTATTGTTTTGTTATGCCTTTATCTCTGGTTTTCCCAAATAAACCAGACATTTACTGTATGCCCCAAACAGTAGACTATTTATGAGGGGCTTTTTACGATTGCAAATGAAGAGTATCCTTGGCAACATTTCTTTCACATTCCTAGCAATCAGTTGCTGACCCCTAACCCAGATATGTTTGATATTCCACGCATTCATGCTTGGACAAACGAAGTTGATTCCCGAGCCTGTGAACACATTGAAACTGCTGCCTCATTCACTGCAACCTTGGCAGAAGCAAATTGGACCAAGGTGATACTCCTGGCCATGCTTTCAGTGTAATTTCTTTCTTTTCACTACGGAACCCTGATGCGGTCATGCCCTAACCTTTCTTTGAGTCAGTTCTCCTGCTGGGGGAGTTAAACAGTGAAAAAAGACTTCTGCACTTGCTTGAATTCAGCAGAGAGCAGCCAATGAGCCCTCCTGATCCCCCGTGCACCGGGGTGTGCGGCCATGGCAGCTGCAGCTCTGCCCAGCCATGGGGACCCGAGGCAGCCCTGCATCCGCCCTCCATCCCGGTCTGTGCGGTGGGATGGGCGGCCAGGGCTTCCCCTGTGTCCAGCACAGTCCCACCTGCACCCTGCAGCGGGGTCTGCTCCCTGCACCTCGGGGATGGGCACCCAGCTGCCTCCCCAAGCACGCACTCATCTGCCTTGACTTCCAGGTGGTTTTGTTGGGCACCTCAAACCACCCAGGCAATATCTGCTGTGCTGTGGGTGTGTCTCGCATAATTTTTGTGATGACATTACGGCATGATGTACATCTTTCACTGTTGGGGTTTTTTTTTGCATTGTCTTATGCTCATAAAACAGTATATGTTTTATACTCCCTACCAACCAGAAGAATACTCTTTGGTGCAAGAGTAGATGATAAATTGGTTTTGGATGCTTGCAGGAAACTGCTGTAAAAATGTTTCTCGGTAATTAGAATGTTCTGGAAACTTATGATTTTTGTTATCAAAATGTGTTAAAATCAACTGTGGTGGTATAGTCTGCATTTTCGTAATGCCCCATAGGCTTTCTCAACATTCTACTTTTTAAGAGTTTAAACCAATGAATCTGAGCCTCTATTACCCAATTTTTATTCATAGATTGAAAGTAAAAAACAAGCTTTCCTGTTTTTTTAGTATATGATCAGTTTTTCAGCTTGAACGAATGTCTTGAATAAATCCAAATGCAATAAAAAACCCTCTCTGCACCTGTGGAGAAGCTACAGCTGGCAAAACCAAACATTTTTTCAGGTGTTCAGTCATCGAAACCTTACTCCTGAGTAGTGGGACTCTCTTAAAATTTCAAGAATAAATATGTTTAACTCAAGTATTATTTTTAATTTAATATGGAATGGCCTGAAGTTATTTCTGTAATCTTAGGTCTTTGAATTGGTTAACCTAATTTCAGAGTTGATTTTAAATTATGTAAATATTTTAATGAGTCAGTATTAGCAACACCTAAATACAGACCCTGTCATTATTATTTCTGAGAATTAATTTTTGCACCCCTTTTCTGTGGAAGATGTTGATTAGAATTTTCCAACCACTAAATCATATTGAAAGAGTAACTGTAATGTTAACTGCTATTTTTAATTTAAGACAATCAAAAACCGTGATTACCAGATAAACACAATGTGAACAGAAGCCAGAAATGCACCTAGTAGGCAAATCTTTGTAAGACTTGGCATTGTTTATTCAAAATGTTTGAGCCTCCTGCTCCAAAACAAGGGTCTGGGCTGTTCACTGCTCCTTGCTGGGCACGTGCTCTTCTTTCCCAAGTAGGATGGTCTTTTTGTCACAACTGGAGCATAGTGATCCAAAGAGGGATTTAAAACTCTCTGTAGTGAAATGACTCTGCGGTTGATATAGGGATAGATAGCAGGCAATACAATGTGTCTGCTTTGAGAACTGTCCAGTGTACTCTCAATGACCCTGTTGTGAGCAATCCTAATTGCCTCGCCTTTACTGCCTGAACCCAACTGCTAACGGGCATTTTAGGGCTGAGTCTCCTGTTTGCAGGAAATCAAAACATTGCTCTCTCTGCAGAGAGGAAGCACACAGAGTGAATCTGTGACACGGTGCTCCCACAAACAGTGTCTGGGTGTGGGAGAGCGCACCCCAGGGATGCTCCGAGGCTGTGTGCAGGGCTGCTCTGCGGCGTTCCACGTCCAGCTGCAGCCGGGCATTTTGGTGTACACTGAGCTGAGAGCGGGGCCCTGAGGGTGGGCTGTGCCACCCAGCCAGACCCCCACACCCGGAGCAGTGCTGCCACAGCAGGACAGAGTGCCCCGCACGAGCCAGCGCGCACCCCGCGCTCGCGTGTGCCGTGCTACCTTACGCTAGTCCGCAATGATTACTTACAGATATTTACTTTACCACATGGCATATAGAACATTAAAAGGGGTTTGAAATCTCTCAGTTTTTCAACTTCTGAAGGATTATTAACTTCAAAGTCTGAAGAAATGTCGGCCTTCTATGCTTGGAAATGCCAGCAGCTTTTGCATATCCCCACCACAGTACCAAGTAACCCCCAGCAGAGAGAAACGATTACTGCCTCCATGGCATAAGGATGGCTTTTGATCTCCTAACATATTGGAAATTACTTAAAGGTAAGCCATCTGCTAGCTGAGGAACAAAAATAGATTACATCACACCCTGCTAGAAAGATTGTGTTAAATCCTGTGTATCAAGGCTTTTAATAATTCTAAATTAAGTCAGCTAATAGGATTAGGTACACATTTTCCTTAGGCTTCTTTCAGCAACTATTCACAAAAAACTTTTTTTTTGGTGGAGATCTGTAAAATTCAGGCATGTTCCACTGTGAATAAAAGAGTTCATTCCAGAGCAAAACATTTCTTTAGATCAAAATTGCTCTCCAAAAACACTTAGAGTAGGAGAGCAGGTCAGAATGTGGGGAGTGGGATGAACCCAAGCCCTCTATTTTTTGTAAATATAGTAATAGTAACTGCAAATGTTGGATTACTTAGCTAGGTTATCGCAATTATTTATATAGGATGTAACCTGTCCTTAAAAGATTGTTCAGGAAACTGTTAAAAGTCTTTATTTTTTCCTTTGTTGTTTCTTTTTTTTTTCAAAGTAGTTGGTCACCTAAGAAAGGTGATTTAGACCTGCTCTGTTTATGCTTAGAAGAAACTTTGACTAGTATTCCTTGTAACTAGGAGACCATAAACCTCCTTATTTTGACTTCGACCTTATCTGGGAAGATGCTCAAATGACAATTCTCCCATGCCTTTTTCACTGCTACATCCTTCTGGTCCTTGGCAATCTATGAATCATGGACTACAGTAGCTGAAACATATCCAAATATTTAGGTTTAATAGGACTTAGTGGACATTCTCTTCCCTTAATCTGTACAATTATTTTCTAAGCTTATTTATAGTTTTGTGTTCTGTAACATACTTTGGCAATGAGATTCATGATTAAGGTTTGTGTGGCAGCTACTTCCTTTTGTTAAAAACTTTTGAGCTTATAATTTTACAAGGGGACCATGTACTAACTACTTTTCTCAGCAGAATTAAACCATTTGGAATCCTGTTTGGACGCAAGATAATTTGATAATGTACTATTTAGAACTTGCTTTTTATACTTGTTGCTATTATCTCTTGTGAATTAATCGGAGGCTAAGTTTTACTATATCCTTCTCAAAAATGCATGAAAGAAAAATTATTTGTATTTTCCATTCTTTCATGTGGTCTAGGATTTATTACTGAAGACTTTTTATATGACAGAAGTCATTCTCATTACCATTAAGAAATCCTGCTTAGTCAACAAATGTCATGGCCTTACATGGATCAGTAGTTAACAACTGTGGTAAGTGGTATCTTTCTCTAAGGGTAATTTATTTCATATCAAACCAAACTATCCCCCCATAAAATAAGGCTACAAGAGTCTGGAAACACATCAGTTAGAGCCAAACTCTGAATGTATGGTTTCTGAGCAATGCAACAAGTGAAAATATAAAGGAATTGTGGTCCCATGCCATAAAAAATTCTGGGCAGAAATTTGGGGAGTTCCGTTATCTCAGACACAGTTACAGTCCCTGGGATTACTCTTGTGCTCAAAATTAAGTACACATTTCTTTTCTAGATGTGAACTCTAGAAGGAATTACTTGTGTTAGATCAGAGTTTGGAAAACCATGGCTCCAACTAGCTTGTTATGGTTTTACACTGATTCGCACAAAAGAAGCATTTTCCATTTCTGATGTCAAATACACCATCATGCAAATGTTAGGACAAAAGCAAAGGACGGTATTGGAAAGTATGGAATTATAGTAAAACAATAAGTAAAAATAATCCCCCTTCAACTTCTGTGTTCTGGCAGTTAGGTATTTCTGGAAGTCTGGTTCAGTAGAACTGGGGAGATTGATGGCACAGGGAAAGTTAAGCACCTTATACTTCATTAAAATGAAAAGTGAAACACAACAGAGCATTACAGATATTTGAAGATGAGATATGCAGGAGAATATCTCATATTGACTGGGAAAATATATGCTTGTCTTTGCAGCAAGCAGAAGACATGATTTAGGATTTTGCTGATATTGGACTTTCATGCAGAAGACACCACACAAGCATTTATTGCATAGATGAATGTTCCATCTATATGCAAACTCAGTAATCTAGAGAGAGCTGAGGAGCAAAGTATACTGCAACTCAGCCAGTCTGCTAATCTGGGCCTTCAGACATCCTTTTGTCTCACTGAAGATCCATTTCTTTTCCATGTCCTTCCAGTCCTTGCCTTTTCCAGTGTGAAACTGCCAACAGTATTTCTGTAAAAGCTGAAGAGGAGAACTGACTTTGGAGCTACTGTAAAAACAGTAATTCACACAACTTCCACCCACCAGCTGCCTACCCAAGGAGAGACTGAGAGTCCTCAAGCCCTGTAGTTTATAAACCGTCCACTTTAGAACACATATCAACATTAAATAATTTAAAAATATGACCTTACTACTTCAGATCAAATGTCAATGTAGCTTTGTTTTCTGCCTCCAGCAGTGGATGTAAACATGTGTCCCTGAAAAAGTAAGAGCATGTCAAGTCAGTATGGTACTTTGCATTGAGCCTCACATCCAGCTTTTAACTATTTTCAGCTCCATCTGCCTGCCTTGCACACCCACTTCGTCTGACACTGGAAGAGTCTGTGAGGAAACATTCTCTATCTAGCTCTTGATGCCACTGATGATTTCACAGATCTCACCTTTTCCAGGCCTCATCGACAAAACCTGTTTAGATGTATTACAACCATTTTCAGACGAGGAGGCCACTATTGGTAGAGCCTTAGGACATTGGCAGATCATGGCTTTATATAGTGACATAGTGATGCCCTTCGTTTTGCTCCTTTCAAAAAGTTTCTTAATGTTTGAACTGCTTTTCTGACCACTAGTTAATATTTATATGACACTTTCCTAGTACCCACCTTCAGACCTAGGTCTTGTTCTTGGGTGGTGAGATCATCTCAGAGCCCACCATTTCCTAGATGAAGTTAGAATTTTCTCATGCCCATCACTTTACATTTATTGACAGTGAATTTCCTTTACCATTTTATTGCCCAGTTGCTTAGTGAGTCCTTTACATTTGGGCCTTGTCCTTTGATATTCTGGGTAACTAAGCATAATTAGCAAACTTGACCTCAGTGCTCATCCCTTTTGAAGAACATTTTAAATATATTAGATGGTCCCTGCAAAATTCTTCTGGTCAGTTCATTTCAGTGTGAAACTAAACATTTACTCCTAACCTCTGTTTTCTGTCCTTCATTCAGATATTCATCTAAACAAAATTTCCCCTTTAAACATTCCCCAGATGTTTAGTTTTCTTAAAAATGAAATCATTACTGAGAGGTTTTGTAAAAAGTTTTTGGAAATCCAAGTAGACTGCACCTACCAGGTCACCCTTATCTACATGTCCTTTTATTTTTTAAAGAACTCTACATTTATAAAGCAATACTTCCATGGACAAAGACATGGAGTAGTTCCAGATGTGCATTATTTCTATTCTTATTAAACATGCTACTGATGTACCCTGTAGAGATGTCCATCTTGCAGGCCTGCAGTTCCTCAGATCTTCCCTGGAATAATTTCTAAAAACTGACACCCCATTTGTCACTCTTCGGTCCTGCTGCTAATGCAATCGCAGGTAAGAAATTACACACCCGTGCTAATAATTCCACTATTTCATCCTTGCATTGTCCTAGAACAACAAGCTGAATAACATCTGCTCTTGGCAATTTTTTAGTGTTCAACTGACCTTTTGTTCCTTATCCTTTTTTTGCAGAAATTTCAATTTCAATTTCAAGGAGGTGCTCTACTCACTCCCTCCCCCCAAAAAAAACCCAAACCAAACTGACACAAACATACAAAAAAACCCCAAAACAATACAAAAAAGTCCCTCTAGAGTGTAAAAGTCCCTAGTTTCTTCCATGGTGAACACTGATGCAAATAATTAACTTTTCTGAACTGATTTTTCCTCCTGTGTCATGATCAACTAGTAGTCTTGCAGAGTTTCAGAAAGTCCTACTCTTTAAAACATATTTTTAACTGTTATGCTGACCTTACTGCATTTTTAAATTCAAAATTCCACAATTTTTATTGTATTTTCTTACTTTGGATATTTCAGTTTTTTGAAGAAGGATGGCCTTATGCCATACAAAGGCGTGATTATCCAGCTATGTTAATTGATGCATTTAGCCTGAATTAGGTACAATCAGATAATTCTTACAAAAACTGGTTTTGCACAGAGAACAGCTGAAAGAATAATTCAGGTCTATATCCATGCCCTAATCAAAAGTCAGATAGGCTATTTTTGGACAATATCCCTTTCATCTCTTCTTGTTGAAGATGTTCCTTTTCTCACAGTGTTTTATAAGTGTTGCCTAGGTGACAGAACATTTATTTTGGAAGGGAGGTCTCATGTTTGGTCTCGTCACCTGCATCTTCCTCTGTTACACATTACATGACAACTCAAAAATACAGATATATGGCTTTCAGTACAGCAGCAGGACTCAGCTGTCCCCCTTAAACAATGAATGCTGCCAAGCTGCAGAGCCATACTGACTATCCTTATAGCTCAAAGAATCAACACAAAGAACAACTTTGGCAAAAAGGAATGTGATTTTGCTTTTTCATCAGTCCACAAGACATTGTAACCTGGTCTTTAGGGAACACATTGGAAGGTATGGATCCAAACACACCGTGACCATGGTGAGGACTCAGCCAGAACTCAGTGGATTTTCATCTTGAAACTGAATTGAGCAGAATCAGAAGACAGAAAGAGATACTAAAATAATATTTTGTCCAGACACTGATCTTTAGAGACATAAAGGATAAGTCTGAGTCCTCTGACAGAAGCAGTATAAATGCAGGTCTTCAGAAGATTGTTCAGGGTCCAAAGCTCTGCTGCAGGGTTTGGCTAGCCTTGGTGTCCTGCTTCCTGAGTTCCAGCAATCTTCTCTGAGGTACCAAGGGGAGAACTGGACCTCTCATCCCAAAGTCAAATTCTGTTATTTGTGTGTCTTTGAATCTAGGTCAAAGAGCTGATTCAACAAAGAGATTTATATCACTGACTACTACTTAGGCACCTGAATCCAGTGTTTATATTTTACTGAGACTCTCAAAACTCCCACTGAATTGCTGCCTATCATTTTAACTCATCTTTGTTCTTGGGTTTTACATCACCTAACCTTAAACATTTGCAATGTAGACGTTTGCATCTGAATTAATCATCCTCAGTTCCTCTTAAGCTCAGCAGAGAGAAGAGAGAGTTTCTGAGGAATGATTCATCTGACCCGCTTTAGAGGTCTACAGTACATCCCATGGACTACATAGCCAGCCCACGGTGACAGCTCAGATGTGTCTGCCAGCCCAGTAGGTGATGCCATTTAGACGGATGAATTGAAACCCTGATGCCAGAGTAGCTGTGGATCATTTGTACACTCTGTACAGCCCTAAACCACCTGTGCATAGCAAATGTGAGCTATTTTAAACCTCAAAGGACAACTGCATTGCACATTGATACAAGCTAAGAGTGAGGCTGCAGTGGCTGACAGGCAGGGAATAAACAAGTTGCTCTGCGTGCTGTATACGCAGGATGGCCAAAAGCCTCCTGTGCTAGAGCTGCACAGAGCCCTCCTCACGTCCATGCCTGACCGAGCTGCTGGCACAGGACATGACCTGCTTTGCCTGCAAGGTGCCAGCACACCAATCTCCATTTACACAGTGCTCTCCTTGGATGGCCTCAACAGAAGTGTATACCTGAATTTTCAGAATGCGTAAAATTTAAGCAATAAGGTTTTCATGTCTCACTAGCCCCAGATATAGCAAGCTTCAGTATAAAATATTCCTGTGGTTTTAATCTCTAAGTGTGGGAACTCAGTGTTGAATTAATCCTAATTAGACCTCATAGCTCACAGTGTGTCTATTATTTCTTTCTCGTGGGAGAAAAAGATGGTGGATATACTTTTAACAATAGGTTCTGGACTACTCTGACTTCAATGTGAACTGTGGCAAGGCAAAAAGGACTGGGTGTCCTAAAAACTGGTTAGAAGCTGCACTTAGAACACTAAGGTATGCAAAGGAGATTTTGCTGCAGCTAAAGAAATAACTGAAGTGGTCAAAGTGATCTGCAGAATGAAAAAGTGCAGCACAATGAAGTTGCTGGGTAGATAGGATGCAGTATTCTACTTACATCTCGTCATTAAAGAGTGATAACCCTTAACTAGAAAGTAAGGAAGCAGCATTTCTTTGACCACTGGAAAACACTGGAAATTTAAATTACTTTTAACTGAAATAAGCTCAAAGTCGTTTGTTGAATCATTGTTTAGTAGATTTTTTTTGTGCTTGGGTGAATGGCTTCAATTTGCAACTAAGATATTAGCAAACCAAGAAATTATAGAAGTGAAAACTTGCCATCTTAACTAGAGAAAACCCAAACGCTGACATTCATCCTGGTCTTAAAGTACATGAAAAATGTTTCTATCCTATATCTCCTACATATGGCAGCTTGAAGTGGACATCTCAAATGATTCTCATCTTTGTTATACTTGACAAGCTCGAACAAGGTGATGGCAGGCAGCTAGTGCCACATTCACTACAGAAGGGAAAGATTCTCAATAGTGGTTAATGAGAGAAAAGGTTGTTATGCTTTATTTGTTATTTGTCCTAGTTCTTCACTGAGGGAGGAATTAACGTATTTTTTAACATAAATGTTATTAATTGTATGTATCTACAGCTCTCTCTAGTGACAAAAAGCTCATAAAAACTGTATCTCAGAACATTTAGTAGCTGTCTGTTATTCTTTAAGTAATGCAAATTACTTGATCTTCTTGTTTTAATCCACTTACTTCACAAATCTTGGTAGCTATGACCAAAACATGCTCTACGGGCTCATTACACACTCAGTACCCCCACTGATGTCAGCACAGATTGCGACAAAACAATCATGGTAAGATTTGGTCTCTAACCAATAAATATTGCTGAGTTTATAACTCTTTATCACAGTTAACTTTTTTTTCTGCCACAAGCTCTTCTCGTACACAGTGCAGAGCCTTGGTTGTAGTCTGTGTTCCGCATCTCAAAACAGGGTTTATGGCCCATCTTACACGGCCCTGGTGCTTGGAAGTGGCACTGATCTTTGCAAGAATTAAAGGTTTCTGTAAAGTGCATCCTCACCTGACCTGGAAACTACGGTGGCATTAGTTATGCTTTTGTAATTGACAGCATTTGCGTTGAGCAGAGTCACAGACTTCCTTTCATTTCTTCATATCCCAGCAGAAATTTATTAAATGCGGCCTCTGAAGCATTTAACCAAAACTTAAAGAATTTGGCAGCACTGTTGACTTTTAAAAAACTCTTCCATATGATTCAGCTGATATATATTTTCCTATCATATCAATTAATGTCAGCACCTCCAAGTATCCCTCCAGAAGAGTTGGCCAAACAGCCAGACTTTGACTGAATGGAAGGTGGATCACTGCATCCCAGTCATGGATATTGCACAGCTTTTGCATGGATGTGTCAGTGCTACCCCTATTTAGATTCATTTGCTTTGGGCTGCTTTTATTTTTTGCCCCAAGACAAAACCGCATGCAAACTGCTGAAGCTCCCATGCCTTTTGACCTTGCCAAGCTTTGTTAGAGCATCTTATCTTTACACAATACCCACAAGCATGTGTAGGACACTAGAATCAGTGTACCAGAAACTCAGTGCAGTTTTGAGTCACAGCACCATAGGCTAAGAAGATGTGACATATATTTCCATATCAAAACAAGAAAAACCTTTCTTTCCCCTCTTCACTGATGCATAACATCCCAAAAGGCAAGAATGGCCTTCAGCTAACACAGATCAATTTTCTTTCAGCTTCAATCACCATTTAATTACTGTTGACTTCTTTAACCTTTTTCTCTTCCTTTATGGATTAGATTCCTTTATACTCTGTTGCCATTTGCTTTCTCTGTGGCATAATCAAACTTAAAATGGTATGATAAAATTTCACATATTTCTTCTTCCTTCCTACCATTTATGTTCAATATACTTCAAAAACCAAATCATTTCTTGAGGAGAAAAGTATTTTTAATGAATTGACTTTTAACTTTATTTCTCTCCAGCATCTAAATGTCATTTGCTTTAAGCAAGCAATTGTTCAGATGACTGGATGGCATGTTGGATAAAAGCAGTAGCTTTTCAGCTCTTAACATTTCAGGAGAAAAACACCCACATGGCAGTATATTTTGAATGCAATGAGTTTTGTTGACTCAGTTTCATCTTCAGCAAATATTTCACTAACCCAGAGTCCACATAAAAACAATTCAGTTAGCACTTTTATCAGAAGGAAACCATTGCTCTGTAGATCAGAAGACGAATGATTTTTCGACTAGTGGCTGTAAAACAAGCAGACATCCTCCCAGCCAAACCAGGGTATTCATTCCTTGGCACTTCTTCATTCTGCTGGATCAGAGGCCTGTGTGTCTGTGTCACTGCGCATGAACTGGTGCAATTCAGGATAGAATATGGCCCCATGCATCTTTTAAATTGGTCTCTTTGAAACACCTTTAATTGCACATGCAATGAGCACAGTCTGTTTTCTAGAACACAGATTTTTTAGGACTCAGAGTAACCCCATCTTGGTGTCGATGCAAACACCTAATATCCCCTTTACAGGACAACAGCTGTATCAAGGAGCTAGGCACTGAGCTGCGGAGCAGAATGATTTTTTATTTGTTGAATTATAGGGGTCAAAGAAATGAGTGGTTCTGCAATTACTGCCATATACAATGTAACTGCCTGTGAATCTGTTACTGTAGATTTTATTTTGAGATCTTGTTTTTGAAAACATTTGTCCTTGAACTTCTAATCAACTTGGAGCATTTGAGTTACAAGAACTACAAACCAGAAGATTTTAAGGAAGTGAGGGTGCTCTGAGGTACGTGTCATTATTTGCAGTAACTCTGATCCTTATGCATCCTTTAGACACCACAATTAACAGCTTTACAAAAATAGCTTTATCTCATGGGATCTTAGCACTGATGTCCATTCAAGCTATTTCTTTGGTTTTGCTACATCTCAGGATGTTGTAAGTAGTTATGTCTTCTTCTTATACATCCAGCCATTAAGAATGAGGTCAATTCTTGAGGGCAAAAGAGGACATAGAAAAGTATCAATTCTTACATATGTGATACTGTATACTACTCGTCTCTTTTTTAAAATAATAACCAATTAATTAATTATATTTTAAAGTTAATTATATATTTTTGCTCAACAGGCTGTAATTAATTCACAAGAAAAATACAGTTTAATGGTTTAATTTTTGATTCAGTTACAGTAAAGTAAATTGATAAAATACTTTGAAAATAATTGTACTAAGGGGAGACCCCGGAGAATAAAAATAAAACACATAAAATACAGATGAACATACGTGAAGTATAATCCTTTTGGGCCACCTAGTCTCGTCATGCACCCACCATAGGCTTGCTTTGTGTTGCTGTGTGCTCCTCCACTGTTTATACTGCTCTACTCTGTGCCAAGATATGCACATATGTATTTATAGTAGATGATGTAGCTTTCAGATAATTTAGATTAAGGATGAGCTTACTCTGCAGCACTGTGACCTACCTCATTTAATAACTGGAATAACCTGTAATTGTGATCTGGGTGATATTAATGATCTGGAAAACACTATGCATGACCCATTACATGTTATATTAAGCTGATCATTTTTAAATGCACAAGTCTATGGACATTAGACATTAAGACAAAATGCACATATCTGAGTTCAAAAACATCAATAAAAAGATCTGCCTACAAAAATTCCAGACATGGTAAAACAGCCTTTGAAAAAGCCATCAATTTTAACTAAAACTGTTAGAATTTTTTGGATTGACTTATAAAATTTAGACCTTTCTGCAGTGAGTCATTTATTTATATAACTTGGTCATGCTATTCCCGGCTATAAAAAATGGAATAAATCAGATCTTCTGCCATTCCGTTTCACTCCTTCCTGTCATACATATTTCAGCACAACTGGAAGGAACACCTTTTGTTTATGTATTTTAGAAATAATTGTAAAGAGCAGTTTCTTAGATTGGCATTGGAAAATGTCAACTAAGTTGCTATCAGTCTTAAAGGATTTTATCCTTAAAGGTTTTGGTTTTAATGTTCATATGTAATGTAAAATGTAATGTAATACAATACTCTTATGTACTAATGTAATACACTACTCTTATGCATTTGCCCAGAATCAATAACCAATTACCCTAAATTAACAGATTATCTTGAGATTTCAACAAAAATGTTTTTAATATGTTTCAAAAGAATTTTATTCTTAAAATGTATATGAAACCATCCAAAATGGAAATTTTAAAAGGAATTACAAAATCAAAGCTCAAAATTTTGGGAAAAAGTCAGGAATGAGCTAAAGCAAATGACTGGATCTGCCTGTGTTTATATGGCTCATAAAATGAGCAAAAGTTCAGAAAACCTTGACTAATGTCAAAGATTAGTAAAAAATTTAATAGTGTCAATTAAGTCTTTGCATGATGTGTTTGTTTGGTATAGATCAGACAGTTATTACAGTGCAATCAGATAGCAAATGTAATTTATATCACACCTATTAATATTTACCATGTAAGTGACCTGAAAGGATTTTATCTGAAGCATATAATACTTATTTCTGATTTTTAACATTCACTTTATCCAAGAAGGATCTGAAAATCCCATGTGAATCTGGAATCTAACCTTTTATAGTAAGGAAAAATATATATTTATAGTCTGATAGCTGAAGGTTTTGGGGGGAAATATTGTCAATGGGACAAATTTGGAGGCTTCTCAGTGCATATTTTAACATTTATTTATTATTTATTATTTCTCTTTATGGAAGTAGTGCTATCCAGGAAAGACCCCTGTAGGAAGTAGACTTCCCAGTGGAAGGAGGATGCCTGTGGAAAGTGGCAGTGACTATTGCTTGGGAAGAGTGAATTTAATGCGCATTTGTGACACTTGCGAGCCAAGGACCGTGCTTGTTTGTCGTTGCCAGAAATACACAAGGCCCTACAATTCCGTCTCCTTGTGCTTTGCACCAGGGAAGGACAGAAGAAGCAGAGTTTCCTCCATGGCAGACGGGGCCTGGTGCCACCTGCTGTGGCACAAAGCACAGTCTCTGCTCCCAGAGAGTGACCAGCACTGCTATGTTTTACACAAGATGAGACCCAACACTGGTATCTCCAACACTGGAGAAAATCTAGAGTTGCCCTATGGTTCTAAACCAGGTTAAATTCACAGAAGCTTCACAGTGTAATTTTGCAGCTCCAAACAATGTGTACACTCTGTTTTACTGAACTTTCTAAAGAGCAGTTGAAAACCATAATGTTGAAGCCTGACTTTTGCCACTGCCTTCTGCGGCCATGTACCTTCCTGTATATTACCTCTGTTTTGTATATTAGCCCATTAAAACATGTTGGTGTGCTCAATTCAGTCCAGATAGCTCAAGGAAAGCTAAACTCAGGATAGGAAAAAGCAGAAGACGAAGAAGGGGACACTAGCTTATGACTTGATCAAATCAACCTCGGAAGTTGTCACCTATTGTTAATTTTTACTTTGAACATGAATTTTAGTTCACTGCTTTTCATCTCCTCAATTTAAAACTTGATTGTTTTGTAATCATTTTCGTTTTTCTAATCATGAATAAAATTATTTAAATTGGGAAAGAATTGATATTATTTATGTTAGTTTGAAAGTAATTCTTAACTGAAGGAATTTAAAAAATGCCAATTGTTTGACAGAAATCAGAATCAAAGTTGAAAAAAAAGAGGAATATTTCCTTGTAGTATTTGATTATCAAGATAGCAGAGATTGCTTAGGAAAGATCATATTCTTTATAAATACCATGAATTTCTAAATTATTTTTGGTTCTTACTCAATGTACAAGAAAATATTCTTGTCCTGCTGAAATCACTGCATACTAAGTATTAACAAGTGAAAACTAGTAAACATTTGCCCAAAATGCAAACCCAGTAACTTGCAGCTAGCATTGATTCTTATGACGCAGATAATTACCTGTCCAGAAGTACTGTTCTTCTGCCTCCCTGCTTCCAAGCTTTTTCTTTCTCCTGTTGGACTATTTAGACTCCTAGATAATATTTTTGGATTATGAGTGTATTATTTACACCCTACTGTCTTAACACAAAACATTCACTGAAAAAGTCAGATGTTCATTTTCATGCTCTTTAGCATCACCTGTACCAAATACAACCTCATTTTGTAGATTTCTTCAGCCCATTCTAATGTTGCCTTTCTTTCTAACTACTCCTTAAGCTTTTCAAAAAGCAACCAAATATGCAATCAAAATACCTTTGTTTTCTGTGTTGTGATTTGAAATGCTGACATCCATCCACTTCTTTGATATTGCTCTGTTTTAGTGAAAGAGAAGGAAAACTAAGCTATCATACTTTCATGATCACATCCTCTTGTGTCCCTTGCAGGGATGTTGGTGGACAGATGCCTTTGCAAACCTGTGTTCCATAACTTGAATTCACCTTCATATGTCATTGATAAAATATGATGCACTCCAGTTTGGGATACCATGTTTTAGCTTTTGACTAGGTTACATGATGTATAGAAGAAGCAGTGTATAACAGTGTTTTCAGTGAGTAGAGGAGCTTCAGGTAAGCTCCTCACAAATCTCTTTTAATGCTACATACTATTTGAGTTGAAAACCAGCACATTCTTCATGAACAAAGAAATAGAACATCTCCACTCAAAGAAAGAGATTGAGAAGGTGGGAGAACAGGGTGACCAGGAAAGAGAACAAACAAAAAGACACCTGTTCTCATTAATTCAATGACTAGTGTCAGCACAGCCCTATTACAAAGAAGAATAAACCCCATTATGAATACTCTTCAGACTATATTCACAAGGGAAAAAAGGGAAGAAATAATGCCGTTCTTGTTAGATGTAGCACAAGGTTTGGGAAGTTGGTGCACACACAAATGAGAATTGATGTACTGCACTGAGCATGAGCGCAAAGACATAATCGGAAATGTTCACATCACTGAGTTCATGCTTTGTGTGGAATCTGTTTTCAGTAGTCCCTAAAGATCAAATTCTCCTAAGTACAGGATGATGATACAGTGAGTTTTCTTGCAGCAGAAAATTAAACAGCTTTTTCCTTTGTGTATTCACCATGCACAAAATGCAGGGATCTTCTCTCACTGCAGAGGAAGCATCCATAGCTCTGCATGGTAGAGCAGGTCCAGCTAATGGCTGCATATTGGACAGAAATCTGTAGCCATTGTATTAATGGATTACTCCTAGGAGAGCTTACTGATTGTCATGGTTTTTTTCCAACTTTGAGGCATATGACTCACAAAAAGAGGATATAAATATTTTTGAGGCATGACATGATGTTAGAGAAGAAAGAAAAATGCTAGAATAATAAGTCTCTTAGCAGTATACAGAATAGGTATTACACGTACCCTTTTGTACATGCAAAAAAAGATAGCTTATGCACAGACTATAATTGACAATAAAAAACTCCATCAAGTCTGTGCAAATGAAGACAGAAACTATTGTCCTGTTAATACAAATTTAACTTAGGAAACTGCCAGGGTTTCTGCTTGAGCTGAGTAGGAAGGAACAAATTCCAAATCCAAGGAGCTCAGTACTTAAGGATCCACATGAGATTTCAGATGGGTCAGCCAAAAATATTATATTGAAACTTTTGTGGTCTCCACTTGGCATTCCTGACACCTTCCCATCCTCTGCCAGAATGGAGTCCCTGCATGTCACACAAAAAATACAGTCACAGTTTAAGTGTTTTAATATGACAAAGATGTATTTCTTCACTCAAATAGAAAGATGGCAGTTTATTTTGTTTGCATGTTATTTAAGGCTACATGGGAAAAGGATAATATTTTCAGCTGGACTTCAAAAGCACGCCTGCCAAATAAGGCATAACTGTTTTTTGACAGATTATAATGGATGACTGCTTATATGTAATCTGTAATTTATTTGTACAAACCCATATTTAGCATGCAAATAGATACTTGTTGCTGGACTCTATTTCTATAGTTGGTCAAACCAAAACCCTGATGTGCATTGTGCCAACAATAATGCCCCCAAATCTGCATTCCATTTCTAAAGTTCAAACCTATTTCTAAATAAAAATGGCAGTTTTCCAAGAATGTGACTCCCAGTAAAGATCGTGGTTGTGTTGGGATCCAGTGTAATACCCACATGGCATTTATTTCTTTTTCTTTCATATGTATTCTTCTCACAGATTATTACTGTGATATAAATATTAAAAATATTTATTCTATTTCTAAGAAGATTTAATCACTACTTCTAACTGACCATTAGTAGGATTAAACATGAGTCAATACACTATGCCAAATTCAACCAACCAGGAGAGTTTGATATAATCATAGAATCATAGAATGATTTGGGCTGGAAGGGACCTTAAAGCTCATCCAGTTTCAATGGCCCTGCCATGGGCAGGGACACCTTCAACTAGACCAGGTTGCTCAGAGCTCCACTCAACCTGGCCTTGAACACTTCAAGGGATGGAGCATCCACAAATTCCCTGAGCAAGCTGTTCCAGTGCCTCGCCAACCTCACGGTAAAGCATTTTTTCCTAATATTGGATCTAAACTTACTTGCTTTCAATTTGAACCCGTCCTCCCTTGTCCTGTCACTACATGCCCTTGTAAATAGTCTTTCTTAACCTCATCTTTCCTGTAAGTTCCCTTCAGGTACTGGATGGCTTCAATTAGGTCACCCCTAATCCATCTCTCTTCCAGGCTGAACAATCCTAATTCTCTCAGTATAGGAGAGGTGCTTCCATCCCTCTGATCAACTTGATGGCCCTGCTATGCACTCGCTCAATGTCCTTCCTATGCTGGGCACTCCAGAACTGGATGCAGTGTTCCGGGTGGGGTCTCTCTCACCAGAGCAGAGCAGAGGGGCAGAATCCCCTCCCTGTCCCTGCTGCCTACGCTGCTTTTGGTGCAGCCCAGGACACGTCTGTCTTTCTGGGCTGTGAGTGCACATGATTGGGTCATGTCCAGCCTTTAATCCACCAACAACTCAAAGCCATTCTCAGCAGGGCTGTTCTCAACTTGTTCATCCTCCAGCCTTTATTCATTTCTGTATATGGATTCTGTATCTAATATGTGCTTCTTTAAATTTAAGTTAAAGACAAGAGAAACCTGTGATTTCCGCTCTGAAAAATGTATCTCTGTTAACAGTTATTCTGATGTTCATACTGTACTTTCTTTGTTAGCATTGCCTATTGCTTTTAAATGTTATTTAGATGTGTGGCATATACTAGATGTTATGTTGAGGCATTGGATACAAGCAAGTTTCAGGCACCTGAATAGCACAGAGGTCTGTGAGATTTGATCCCCTGAAGTTTCCAAGCACCCAGCTAGTCACTGTGGAACGAGATTATCTCACCATACCTTGGAGGTCAAACAGCTTATGTCTAAAGTCACTGAAGAAGGCATGAAAAAGAGCAATTATCCCCTTTTCCAATAAGCACTCAAGTAGTTGGGATGAATGATCTTCTGTGGGTGCACATTCTGCTAGGTTAATTATAGTGTTGGGTTTTTTTTAATGAGGATAATTATTAGTCATATGAAGTCAGATTAGATTTGGCTTATCCTCAGACAAAACCAAAACTGAAAACGAGGCTGGGTGGTTCAGGGTTAGGGCTTTGCATCTGAAGAGTTGTAAGGTCATCACACAAGAAGTAGCTATGATTTTGAACTGCCATTTTCAAAAGACAACATTTGGCACAGGGAAGCTATATTCTTCACCTGACTTCTTCCTCAGTCATTTCCTCTGACAAATTAAGTAATATTTATATGTAAATAAAGCTACTGAAGTGCAAAAATTATCGGGAGGTGCTGATCCCACACCTTGACATAACCATTAGCTCTGCAGCTGAGAGGTAGGTAGGCAGTCAGGGATGGAGTGGGAGCAAGGCAGGTTAGTGAAAGAGATCTTAGGGTCCCCACTCGCCTCATTCAGGGGCAAAACATGCAATTGAGCTGTAGGCACACCAGTGCTGATGAATTTAATATCCTGCCTGTCTACTTCTGGGCAGCAGCCAGCATCAGCAACAAGAGCTTGGGGAATTCTTACTGCAGGGAAAAAACATGACAGGGGAGTAAGAACAAATCAAAAATGATATTGGTTCTGGGTTAGAGAAAGATACAAAATGATCACGGTATAACAATGATTAAATCATCTTTTCACTGTGGCTGTTGATGGCTGTGATCTGTTGTTACCAGCAGGGACTCTGCCTTCCCAAGACAGATGGGACTGGGAGACTTGCACAGGGAGGTTGCAGATTTGGTTTTCTCAAGCTGCTTTTAGTGCAGATTCTAAATGCCAGGGAATGCCATGAACCCCACGTAACAAAGTGAAGCTAAAAGGCCTTTGTAATTTTTGCCTGTTATCTTAAAGGGCTTAATTCTGCAGTGCTTTGTAAAACCAAACTCCAGCTATCAGGAAGCACAGCTGTCTTTATCTGCCTTCAGTAGCACTCATAGGCAACTTACTGCCTCATTACCAAACCTGAAGCCAGAAATGTATTTGCACAGGGACAGAATGATCATGCCCAATGTCAGGTGAAGGACATTTGCTTTCATTATTTTTCCCTTGTCTCTTGTATTATTCACATATTTCCCCTTCTTTAATGTCTCTTCTCTTGATTATTAATGTATGAAGAATGCTGGCTGCACGGTTCAGAACATGACAACACCTGAGAAACCCCAAAGAAGCCAAGCATTGCTATGTGTTATTTATAGGATTTCAGGCTTCTCTGTATTTCCCTCAGTTTCTGGGATTTTATGATTAGAGAGAGAAAGACTACCAACTCAGATTCAGACGGTGAAAGAAGCTCCAGAGCTCTGTATTGACCTATTTATGCCAGAACTCCCTTTAATTGTTAAAACATTCCTGTTGTAGGGGGTCAGAGGCTTCATGTATTAATGCACAAAGTCATGGGACTGAGTTGAATAATTTATTAATTGCTTTTGTGCACCACACCTAGGGCTTTTTTGGAGTAAGGGTAAAATATTTAGTGAATTAAAACAATGCTTTCAAGTAATTTATACTCGGTACAAGTCTTATGAGCAGCTGCAGGAGATGGAGTTGTTTAGCCAGGAGAAAAGGAGGCTCAGAGGGGACCTTATGGCTCTCTAAAGTTTCCTGAAAGGAGGTTGTAGTGAGGTGGGGATCAGCCTTTTCTCCCAGGTAACAAGTGACAGGACAAAAGAAATGTCTTTAAGTTGTGCCAGGGAAGGTTTAGATTGGGTATTAGGAAAAATTCCCTCAACAAAAGGGTTGACGAGGGATGGAACAGGATTCTCAGGGAATTGGTTGATTCACCAGCCCTGGAGGTATTTAAAATCATAGAATCATAGAATAGTTTGGGCTGGAAGGGGCCTTAAAGATCATCTAGTTCCAGTGACCCTGCCATGGGCAGGGACACCTTCCACCAGACCAGGTTGCCCAGGGCGCCATCCAACCTGGCCTTGAAGACTTCCAGGGATGGGGCATCCATAAATCTCATGAGCAACCTGTTACAATGCCTCACCACCTTCATAGTAAAGAATTTCTTTTGGAAAATGTTTTGAAATGTTTGTGTGAACAATGATATACGGACAGCATTTAACCTCAGTTTGGAGAGTCAGGCAAAACACTACATATCAGGGTCTTCCAGCTGAACACATGCACACAGCTCTCCATTCATGGCCAGAAGCAATGGCCTTTAGAGAGCTGAGCACTCCTCTTGGAAGAGCTTTTCCAAAGGCATTTCCCCATTGTCTGGACCCAACTGGCTGCTTAAGACCATTATGGCAATGACTCCTTCATTTACTAACTGCCTGAGAAGACCAGAGCAACAGACAGAGTGCAATTACTGCTCAGGGTCTGGCTATTTTCCTGCCTTTAGTGACTGAAAAAAGTATTTTCTCATAGAATATCCGTAATCCTAAACAGTTTCTATTTTGTGTTCACTAAGAACAGAGGAACTCAACTTTTTACTAGCTCATAGTCATCAGAAGGTACTTCTTTTGAAAAATGTAGTTATTATCTTCTTATTTTAGATACCACCATAAAAATAGACAGAAGAATGTACTATGTTATACAGGGCTATGATTGGTGTCCAGTTTGTTTAAATTAGAGAAACTCTATATTTTGAAATTATACAAATAACTTAGAATGTTTGGATTATGAAACTAAAGATAACTGTAAAAGGATATGAAACTGTAAAAGGATATCAAAAAACAAAGAGGGATTAAAAAAATACTTCTCATTAGTCCTCCATTTTCTTTAAAATCACAACTTGCTACCAGTTGTGTAAAATAGTGCCAGGCTTCATGCCTGGAGAGCCTCCGAAATGTTTCTGTTCGTGTTCTTAATTTTTCTTCTATGACTTAATCATAATGTTTTAAGATTACTTTTAGTCAAAGAGTTTATTTATTAAACACATTCTAACAGCTTTTACTCCTATGCCGTGCCACATAATGTTTACTTACTTTTCTACTTGCCTGACTTTTCTATTAGGTAATTACAAATTAATTGCATACTACTTATAGAAACTTGCTGTGTGATTGCTTGTTACAGCCCTGTGGTTTTGCTGCTTTCCTAATTTGGATGAATTTCTTTCAAAAAAATGTAAAAGGCCCTCAATGATAAGCTTCAGCATGAGGACTGAAGGTGTCTTCTGAAGTGTGTCAAAAGTGACAGCAAATGTTAAAATTAACTTAGAAAGTTGCCACTTTGCCATATAAAGAACCAGTCCACCAACTGGTATGTGTCATGAAATAGTTAATGAAATAGGGTATAGGAGGCCCTTGGTACAGTCTTTTGAAAGTTTTGCTCTGTGTTCTTAGCTCAACGCAATCATTTTCCTCCTTTAGCTACACATGCTGCCAGGCCACACTACCCATCATCCCATGATATCCATTCGATACCTGCTGCAGTTGATCAACTGGACACCAATCAAACACACGGGAAAAGTGCCTGAATGCCACAATGCAAAAGGGGCACTGAAATGCAGCCAGTAACTCTAAAAGATGTGACACAGCCTTCCTGGTACAGGCAGAGATAAGCTCAGTAACTCCAGACTTTTCACCTTTTTATTCTGCTACAAGGACCTGGTTTCCATGTTCATTTTAGCAGCCCTTTCTGCTAATACATATTTGAATTTTTCTTAAGATGACTGCAGTTGTTGGCAGTTTTCTATGTAAGGTCCTGTCCTGGTTTCAGCTGAGACAGAGTTTCTTCTCAGTAGCTGTCACAGTGAAGTGTTTTGGATTCAGAATGTTGATATGATGTTGATAACACATTGTCTCGGTTTAGACAGGTGT
>VWPU01014754.1:11076-26328 GCA_013398955.1 Callaeas wilsoni | reverse complement strand
TTCCCTGTCCCTCCGTGCCCGTCCAAGGTTTCAGCCCCTCCCCAGGAGCTGTCTCGGGGCCAGGTGAGCAGCAGCCCCGGAGCAGCCATTGGTCTGTTTTTGCTGCGGTGCCGGTGGGAAGTGGAACTGCCCCATCTGTGGAGGTCGGGGCTTGAAATCACTGCAGTGATTGTTACAGGGGAATGGAAAGAAACCCTGGCCCAGCCTGGCAAATCAAAGTGAATAAATAAAGCCATCAGCAGCCGGGTTTGCATCCGCTGTGGCTCTGCCTGGAGCTGCTGGAGCTTGGCCCGTCCTCGGAGCCCGCAGGTGAACTGAGCCCCACGCGCACAGGGAAAATCAAACTCGGGGGAAAGGCAGGCAATTTATTTTTGACATTCTTAGCAGAGAGGGATCATTTTGTAAACATGAGTCCGCACTGCAAGGTGCACCGAACTGGCTGGGAGTCAGGGTGACTAATTACAGAGCTGTCTGCTTCCATTAACGCCCGGCTCCTGGCTTGCATCTCGGGGAGAGTTTGGGCACTGGAGTCCTGAACGTGAAATGGAGCTGCTGCTCCTCCTGCCACCTCTGCCGCTCCCCTCATCCCAGGGACTGGAGCTCCGGATCTGGCAGGGAGCTGTGCAGGTGTGTCACTCCTGCCTGACCAGCACTGACAGTGGGGCGGTGGCCGCAGGAAGGAGCAGCCTTGGGAGCACCTGAGCCCCAGGTGCCTTTGTAGAAATTCCCTGTGTTCTCCTCAAAGGCTGCCAGGTGAAGGGGGAGTTGGACTGGCACAGATCTGCTTGAAATTTGGTTTTTCACTGACACTTAGATGTATAAAAAATGTCGTTGGGTTTCTTTCTCCATGAACGAGGTGGTTATCAGAGGCCCTGGGAAATCAGCTGGGTGCACCCCTCATTCTTCCTCCTCTCCCTTTCCTTTTAGTCTCTTTCAAGGGCTTTAAAGAATTGAAGGCATCCAGATTTCCCACTGGTCCTTATGTAAGAGGCTGGAGTGTGGGAGGCAGAGCTCTGGGCACAGCTCTGGGCACACCTCAGACATTACCTGGCTGCTGCTTCACGAGCTGAGCCTTTTTTCCTCCCACACCTTGTAGCACTTTGCCCCTCTCCCTTCTTGTTCTTTATCCTTCCCCCTCCAGTTTTTCTTTCCTTGGTAATAGAAGCTTCCAGGATTTAACATTGTTATATATTTACAGCCTTTGCAATTTTACCGTATTATATAAATATTATACAATATTACATAAATATATGTTTACAGCCTTTACAATTTACAGCCTTATAACAATTTACGTTGTTACAGGTTTTACAGCCTTGCCAGTGCCTAAAGGGGCTCCAAGAGAACTGGAGAGGGGATTTGCACGAGGGCCTGGAGTGCCAGGACAAGGGGGATGGCTTCCCACTGCCAGAGGGCAGGGTTAGATGGGATACTGGGGAGAAATTCTTCCCTGTGAGGGGGATGAGGCCCTGGCACGGGGTGCCCAGAGAAGCTGTGGCGGTCCCTGGATCCCTGGCAGTGTCCAAGGCCAGGCTGGAATAACCTGGGACAGTGGAAGGTGGCCCTGCCCATGGCAGGGTCTGGAACTGGATGGGCTTTAAGGGCCCCCCCAGCCCCAAGCACCTTGGGGTTCTCTGGTTTGTCGGGCCCTGTCTCTGGCCTGCCTTGGAAAGGTTGGGATCAGCTGCAGGAGTGTGCGTGGGTCACCCCAGCACACGAACAGCACGGTCCAGGTGGTCCCTTCGTAAACACTTGTGAGATTTCCAGGTGCAAATTCAAGCAGACGTCACTTGGAACATCCTTTGGATGCCGGGTGAGAGAGACCCTTTGCAGGTGAGAGGGAGGAGTTGGGTTGTGGGGGTTGCCTTGGCCCTTTGCAGAGTGATTTGTCACACTCTGGGCACGTGGGGCAAAGGTTCCTCTTTCACACAAGCATCCCAAGGGCAGCCTGCGGGCTCCGGGAGCCTCTTGCTGCCCTCAGCCAGAGCTCAGAACTGCTCTGTCCCAGCCTGCTCTGCTCGTTTAGGGATCGGGTTTAGCCCTGCCAGGTGAGGAGCTGCTTGGTGACCAAGGGGCCCTTTCCTCCCAACTTTATATTTAGATGCCTCCAGAAACACGGGAGGAAAAGCAGTAACAGCTTGATCTGTCATTTACCACTGATTGTGACTCATCTGAAATCTCTATTTTAGCTCCTTTTTTTTTGTTAGTGCAACCACTTTAACATTGTCCAAATGGCTCCACTCCCAACCGGGGCGTTGCACGATCAGACACCGGCAGGGTTCGGAGGCAGAACAACAAATCCTCGCCCAAAAGCAGCAAAATAAAATGTTCACAGAATTTTGTCAGTTGTTGCAAATGCTTATTAATTTGATTTGTACTTTGAATCTGTCAGTCCCTTCTGCTGAAATACTGAACAGCTGATATGCTCATTAAATAACAAATTGGAGGAATTGATACAAATGTCAGTAGGAAAGACTGAGTTGGACTCGCTGCTTCCCGAAGGCTCAACTCCTAAAACTCTGCTTTAAACATTTAGTAAACTTGTAGAGTGTACAAACCCCAGAACAGTTCAATAAAAACAACCACAGCAATGTAAGGCAGTAACTGTGGGTTTATACCATTAAGTATTCCAACTCAGGAAACCCAGACATTATCCACTTGGCCTTTCCAGGTGATTTGCTTCAGGAGTTTGACTGGAGATGATTTAGGGAGTCTTTAATTTATTTTGCTTCCTCCCGCTTTGATTTCACAAGCCCTTGCAGAGTTCACAGACAGGCAAAAGGGAGACAAAATGCCCACGTGGGGTGTTTTTGAGCCCTTCTCTTGATGTTCCCTGAGATGTCATCGGGTTGTTTGGCGTTCTAATGAATTTTCTCACATCAGATCAAAGAACCGGAGCTGATGGATTGTCATGTGCTGCAGGGCTTTGGGGTTTGTTGTGTTTTTTATTATTCTAGGTGTGAGTTTCAACAGTGTTTATACCCAAATTTGGAGAGTGCTCCTTCACCTGGCTGCCGACCCCTATCCCGACGTGTCCGACCTGGCTATGAAGGTTCTCAACAGCATTGCCTACAAGGTACGTGCCTGTCCCTGCTCACCTGTGCCTGCCAGGTGTTTGGACGTGGATTTTTTCATGCTTAGGCAAGGCTTAGGCAGACTGACCTGGATGGGTCCGTTGGAGGGCTCTGCCTTTTGCAGAAGGAGCTTTTAATGCCTCACGATGATAAGCTCTGCTCTGAACTCTTGATCAGGTAAAATGAATAAATGGGGGAGGGCCTGGGGTTGTTTTAGGGTATAAATTAGGTGCAGACCTCGGACAGGTCTGGCTTAGAAGTCTACTTGTCTAGATCAGTCCCTGGGATAAACCTTAAGTATCCTTCATTAAATTATCCGTTTGCAAACTGATTTAGATAATGCAAGTGGGACTGGCCTGCAGACTGAAGCCACAACGGCTCTCCAACCCAGGTGAACTAGTACATGTGAGTCAGCATGCAGACCCCTGCCACTCCTCACCCCAGCCCAGGCTGGGTGCCTAAACCTCCATCCTCATCCCATCTCATCCTGGGGGTGACAAGATGTCCCTGGAGGTGCCACCCTGAGGCAGCACCTTCCCCCCGCCTGGGCTGGGCCACCCCAGGACATCTTCTCACCCCGTGCGTCCCCTGGCTGGGCACAGAAAGCTCTGTGTGAACCTTTCTGGCCACTCAAGCATCCAGACCATGAGCCATTGCAATGGGAACTCTCTTACTGGGCCTTTCCAGGGCACAATCCCGGCTCCTCAGCCTGGGGCTGCAGTAAGAGATGCCGGCGTTGTGCACTGCCATCTTAATGCCTCAGAGATCTCTGCTTTGAAATCACATTTTCCCTTGAGACAATAGTTAACTGACCTGAACTCTGATTTGTTTGAAGTGCACGTGCCAGTGAGTGGTAAGGGCTGGGTTTGGGACAGAGGATTCTCTTGGCAGTGGGGGCAGCAAGCTCAGCCCTTCCCTGGAGAGACAGGGGTACAACGAATGACAGGCTGGAGATGCCAGGCGAGGGGAAGAAGGAAAGGAAAAGGTGGAAGATTTCCCTCTCTCTGCTCTACATGCACGAAACTATTTCAGTTCTGTGTTTGGAAGGCTCTCTGCAAAATGAAATATTGCTTCTGCTATCGAAAGGGATATAAAGGGGAACCAGATCTGCTTTTCCTGGCTTAAATGTGTTCTCAGGAGTTGCTCCCTGGCCAGTGGAGAGGTGGATCGGTATCGATACTGATATCGATGCTGCTGTGCCAGCAGGAACTGTGATCATTCCGTTGTCATATCCCTAGGGAATGTTGGGACTGATGCAGGGAATTCTTTGCTGGCTCTGGCGAGTTTGGGCCTGGCTGTGCTGGTGCTGACCCGAATCCCAAAGCTCAAGTGATGTTCTCGTGCATCTCACGCTCCGCGGCCGGGCCAGCTGCTCTGCCCCTGCTTCCTAAGGCAACGGCTCTTCCAACAGGCTTGGAAAACACGAAGCATTCCCATTTACAAGGATTTTTCTATCTGGGGATGCTTCAGCGAACGAAACTGATTTGTTCTTCTTTGCCTTAGCCTTAAGATCCATAAGGAAAGTGTTCAGTCCTGGATTCGTGCCGCAGCTGGGGCGGCTGCTGCACGTCGGGGCTTCGCTTTGGCCAGGACCACCTGCCTCGGGTGGCTTCTAACAGGGCTTTCTAATGGAAACAAAAACCCCCGAAACACAAAGCACCCAACCTGTTAAGTGCCCACCACAGTGGGCTTTAAGGCTCAGATGCTGGTCTGGCCTTTCCTGGTCCCATTCCGGCCGTGCCCTGAGCGGTGCTGCAGGACCACGGCCTTGCTCCAGGCTCTGCTGGGAGCTCAGGCAGGAGCTGGCCGGTGTCTGATGCAAACCAGTGGCAATTCAATCTTTGCTGACTGTGTCCTGAGACCTTTCCTTCGTGCTGATGGAGCTTGCTGGATGTAGAAGGAGCGCTGGACGCTGCCATGGGCACTGCTCCTCCCCAGTGTGTGCAGGCACTGCCCACTCTGGGGCTTGAATTTTTATCAGTGAATGCAAACAAAAATTGTTTTCCTTGCTTAAACAAAAATACTGCTTCAGGTGATGTAAAACGCTTGAATGTTCCAGGGGTTTAATATTTTGGTTTAATTACTGTAAAATTCAGGGAACGAGTGGCTTCATTTTGGAGCTGGGCCAGCTGAGGTTTCCTTCCATTGGCACAGCTGAGCAGAACACTGCAGTCTGGGGGACCTGGCTGGGACTGGGGGCTTCAGTGGGAACAGCTGGGCAAACTGTCCATGGGCTTCCACAGCTGGAGAGCGGGGGGGCACTAAATACTGCAGAACCATGGAATGGTTTGGGTGGGAAGGGACCCTAAAGCCCACCCTGTTCCACCCTCGGGCAGGGGCACCTTCCACTATCCCTGGGCTTGGACACTTCCCGGGATCCAGGGGCAGCCACAGCTTCTCTGGGCACCCTGTGCCAGAGCCTCCCACCCTCACAGGGGAGAATTTCTTCTCAGTATCCCGTCCAACCCTGCCTCTCCGGAGACATTCCAAAGCCCCCTGGACACGTTCCTGTGTCACTTGCTCCAGGTGGCCCTGCCTTGGTGGGGGGGTTGACCTGGATGATCTCCAGAGGTCCCTTCCCACCCCAGTATTCTGTGATTCCGTGATTGTTGTTATCAGACGAGCCCAGGCCGTCCTGCTCTCAGCCAGGGCTGTGGATCCGCTTCTCCAGAAGGGCTCCCAGCTCCGGGGCTGTGCTGGGTGTGAGCAGCCGGTGTGTGGGCTGCCCAGGCGTGCAGCCTTCCTGCAGGGAATCTGCTGCTGCTCTGTTCCCGGGGCTCATTAGGCACTGCTGGGCCTCACCCAGGCTGCGGCTGCCTTGGGATTTATGTTTGTGATGCAGATGGGAATGGTGCAGTTCTCCTTCCCGGCCTGAGCCTTGGAAAACGCCCAAACCTGCTTTTTGTGAGCACCAAAACAAACAGCAAGGACCCAGTGTCCGGTGTTGGCCTCTAGAGGCTTTCTGAAATCAAAAAGTCTTAAAAGGAAAGTTTGCTTCATCTCAGGTTGCTTTGTCCAGGTGTTTTTGAAGGAAAGCTTGAGGCTGAATCACAGAATCATTGAGGCTGGAGAAGCCCTCTGAGCCCATCCAGTCCAACCATTCCCCCAGCGCTGCCAAGGCCACCACTGACCCATGTCCCCAGGTGCCACATCCACAGGGCTGTTCAATCCCTCCAGGGATGGGGACTCCACCGCTGCCCTGGGCAGCTCTGCCAGGGCTGCACAGCCCTTTCAGGGAAGGAATTGTCCCCAATACCCAACCTAAACCTCCCCTGGCACAACCTGAGGCCGTTTCCTCTTGTCCTGCTGTTCCCTGGGAGCAGAGCCCGACCCCCCTGGCTGTCCCCTCCTGTCAGGGAGTTGTGCAGAGCCACGAGGGCCCCCCTGAGCCTCCTTTTCTCCGGGCTGAGAACGTGCGTGATTTATGGTCACGGTGGGAGCTGCAGGACTCAGTCATGAGGTGTCAGGGAAAGGCCGGTGGCTGTGGGGAGCCCTGGACAGCTGAGGGGAGCCCAGGCTGTCCCCTGCCCTGTTTTTGGGGTGCTGGGGCAGGTCCTGGCTGCAGCTGGCTTGGGGATTGCTCAGAGCCACTTCCCTGCAGGCAGCGAAGGCGCTCTCGGGTAAGCGTTTCTGCCTGAGCAAGCCGTGCGACCAGCTGCGTGTCGGGAGCAGCAGAGGGGCCTCGTTGTACCCCACAGCCCATAGAGCTGTACCCCACAGCCCTCCCTCCTGCCCCGGGCCGGCCGTGCCGGGGCCGTGCCCGGCTGTTCAGGCTCCGTCTTCTCCCCAGGCCACGGTCAACGCTCGCCCCCAGCGCATCCTGGACACCTCCTCGCTCACCCAGTCGGCCCCCGCCAGCCCCACCAACAAGGGCATGCACATCCACCAAGTGGGGTAAGTCCAGCCCGGCCTTCCAGCACCCTCGGTGGGGTGGGGCGGGTGCTCCCTGCCCAGCCCCATCCCAGGGAACTGCCCCAGGCACAGGGAGCGGGGAGTCAGCAGTGGTGGGGTGTCCAGAAGGGAAAGCTCTGGGAAAAGGTGGGGAGCTTCTTCCTGTTTTCCTGGAGGGCAAGGAGTAACAAGCCCCGCTGGGTATCTAAAGGTGAACCGAAAGGAAGAGCTGACTTTGGCTGCTTTAACTTTTCCTGAGCTGTGGTGCCCAAATTCCCACTGACGTCTGAGCTGTATCTGCTGAGCTTTGAGCTGATAAAAGCCGGGGTTAACTGATGGCCAGAACGCCCTGCCTGAACTGCAGGGAAACAGAGAGTGGCGTGGGCAGAGCTGGGGGCTGAAAATGTGATTATTTCCCAAAGCTCCTCTCCGAGAGAAAACACCACGCGTTGGATCTGCTGGTCCCACAGTCAGTGTGCACCAGTAAGATTCCACGCTGGAACAGAGGGCCCAGTTTAAATTCAAATGGTTTGAAGCTTCAGTCCCCCCATGGAAATGCAGCGCCTGGTCAGGGTGGCTTAGGTCAGACACGGACTCCCAGAACGTTAAGGTTCATCCCCTCAGTCTGGAGCTGGCACAGTCAGAGCTCACTCTTGGTTTGGGGTCGATTTGGCCTTTGGAGGGGATGTGGGAACTGTGATGTTTCTGCAGAGGAGGCACCGCAGCAAATCTTACAAATCTTGTGAGGAAGAAACAAAGTAAAGATAACGCGATTCACGTGCAGATCTCGTGTCCAGCCATACCCGAACCCTGTCCCTGTGCTTTGTCCCTCAGAGGGTCACCTCCAACCACGAGCACGAGCAGCTCCAGCCTGACCAACGAGGTGCCCAAGCAGCCGGTGAGCCGGGACCTGGCGTCCGTGCGCCCCAACGTCAGCAACGTGGGCGTCCAGTACACCCCCCACTCCCACCAGTTCCCCAGGACAAGGAAGATGTTTGACAAAGGCCCAGAGCAGGTAAGGAGACTTCCCTGTCAGCTCTGACAGCTTCTCCCCACTGGGGTTTGTCCCACTTTCCGTTGGTTGTGGTTTATTTCCGTGCATCCCTCGTTTGCTTCCAGCTGCTGCTAATCCAGATTGGCTTCCTCTAACCAGCCAAATAAAAATTGATTAATTTATTTTCTTCAGGATAAATCGTGTTTTATAGCTTTTGACAGGGCATTATTCACTTCTGCCACTAAGCAATGTGTCTGATCGGAGTCCATGGCTTACTCTCCTGTAAACATTTGTGTGCCTGAGCGATAGCCTGGAGTCAGACCCCTGACCCTGGGGGCTGCTCCCCAGCCTCGGCAGAGCAGGGACAAGGGACAGCTGTGATCACAGGGAGGAAGCGCTGCAGCAGCAGCACCTTCCCTTCCCAGGGCTTTGGCAGCACCGGCCTGGATCCTATTTCTGAAAGCCTGGCTGAAACCTGAGGGAATGGAGCAGCTTCTCCCTTTTCCCTTGGGGCGTCCTGTGCTGTGACAGGCACTCATCCTCGTGCGTCTGGATCCTGAGCCGTCCTCGCTGCTCCCCACACCACATCCTTGGGATGCTCCTGGGACCTCCCTGCGGTGCCGCGGGGCTGCTCCAGCCCTGGTCCCTGCAGCGGAGGGACCTGATCCCAAAACCGGGTGCACGGAGTCTCCTGTCCCGGGCAATGCGTTTGAGGTTCTTCCTGCCTGGCTGGGGCAGCGTGGCTGTCCCTGGGGGTGTCCCTGGCCCCTGCAGGTGGTAACCCCTGTCCCCTCCCCACAGACGGCCGATGATGCTGACGATGCCGTGGGACACAAGAGCTTCATCTCGGCCGCGGTGCAGACGGGCTTCTGCGACTGGAGCGCCAAGTACTTCGCCCAGCCTGTCATGAAGGTAACTCTGGTGGCCCGTGCTGGCCCCTGGGCTCGGCCCTGCCCTTCTCCCTTCCCCTTCCTGCCTTCTGGAGAGGCAAGGGAATGGGTTTCCCTACATCGTGCTGCTCCGGGGAGCTGTGGGGCTGCTGTCAGTAAAAGGGAAGAAGTGACCAGGGGGAGCAGAAGGGTCAGCGAGGGTGGGACAGTGGGGTACGGCCAGGGCCAGAGCCCAGGGGAACAGCTCTGCTCCCCGTGGAGCACAGTCCACAAAGAACGTAGGCGTGGGGAGAGGTTCTGTATCCAGATTCCCCAGTTTTGCCTGGTTGCACTGCAGAGTTGTTCCATCTGAAATGTTGTGCTTCTCTAAAATTGCATTATAGCTAAAATTAATTGGTGTTTAAAATAAATAAATGGAATAAGGAAGGCCCTTTTTCCCAGAAAGGGCAGTGAGAGGCTGGGGAAGGGGAGAGATGGTTTTCTTTCTGACATTCCAGCTGACTCTCCTGGCTGTGGTACAAGAGGCAAAGCAATGCTGGGGGAGGCTGCCCTGGGGGAGGCCACGGTGTCCCGGTGGCAGCGGGACAGACCCTCTGCCTCACTGACCTCAGGGGGGATTTGGGAGCTGTGCTCTGCCTCTGGTACAGACACCTTTACCTTGCAGAGGGAGAAAGTGAGAGTGGCTGGATGCCCACGAGTGCCTGGGGAAAGCTTGGGGGGCATCATTGTTGGGTTAGAAAGTTTAAAAAAAATGGAAGAAGTTGTGTGGTAGCGAAGAATAAGGGTGGTAATGAGAAATCTGCATCCAGGTCTCTTCAGAAGTGACTTGTTTGGGTAACTAAGTTGTCTCTGTGTGAAGTGAGAGAGAAACTGAAACCTTGTTCCAGGAAAAGCTCAAAGCAGAGCTCTTAAGAGATGGGCAAAGATATCAGTGACTGGAAAGAGAAGCTGTTAAATTCCCAGAATGTTTTAGCTGTTAAATTCCCAGAATGTTTTAGCCAAAGCTCAGGTTTCAGGTTTAAGTACGAAACAGGGCAAGCAGTAAATCTCCCTCATTAAGGGCAACTCTCAGGTGCTCTGGGAGCCCAAACGGTGTCAGGACTTTGAGCTCCATCTCTGGGAGGGATTGCCATGCCCGGCAGGGACAGTGCCCAGGCCCCATTAATGCCTCTCCACAACGGATGTTTGTGTCCAAGCACTGCCGCTGAGATCGTGCTAATGAGGAAATTGTGTGGTTTTAGTGCTGCCTCATCCGGGAGCTGGGGCTGAGCCATCATCACCACTCTCCTGGAATGTTCAGGTGCTGGGCTGAGGTAATTGCCCAAGTTTAAGGATATCAGAACAGGGCAGGCTCTTGATTTCCAGAGGGAATCACCAGTGAAGTGATTGCCTGACACTTCCTCAGCTGCTGAGAAATTCCCTTTCTGCTGAAAGCACTGAGTCATTCCTTAGGGCCCATCTGGGATGTGGGGCTGGGCTGCCTGGCCAAGCTTCCACCAGGCCTTCTTCTCCTCAAGATGATTCAAGCCCAGACCAGAGCACAAGAGGAGGAAGATGATGTTTGAGCTCTTGGTTCTTATTAAAATCATTTGTCTACTCCTTAAGAAAACCTCTTCCCAGGAAAGAGGAGTGTCTTTATTAATAAAATAAATCAGAGTAGGCAGCCAGGCACGGGCAGGGGCAGTGGGACATGGGAAGCTCTGTGGGGGAGTGGCTTTACTACTACTTCCTGCACATAAAACAGACTGAATTGCTTTAGGGGAGGCAGTAAAAACCGTGGAGCATTCCTGTGCTAATTCACAGAAGCCCGGGAGGGGAGGCATGGAAAGGGGGGTTTCTGGAGTCCCGGAGTGCTCCTCCCCGGGAGCAGGGCACAGGCACAGCCGTGGCTCTGGCAGGAGCTCCCTGAGTGTCTCGGGCTGGGAATTCCCCCTGCCTGGGAGCTTCTGGCCATGAACTGACCTCACCAGCCGCGGGTGAAGCTTGAACAGAACCAAATCTGTGCTTTCTAATCAAACAAGGGAGAGAATTGATTTCCCTGTTCCTTCTGCAACGCAGCTTTGAAGGGCCAAGGAGAGGGAGTTCTCTGCAGGTGTGATCCTGTCCTAGCAGGGAATTCTAGGTAACTTTGGGACTGGACTGGCTGGTGTGTGTGCAAGGGACAGGGAGAAATCCCTCCATGAGAACTTCCTCTGAGGTTTCTTGGCTGGAAATCAGGACTGACAGCTCGGGTGCTGCCTGAGTTTCCATGGAGCCCCCGTTCCTGCAGCGCCAGGGAACAGCCCTGGCTGGTGGCTGCTGCCTTTCGGGAGCTTCAGCCTCGTGAAAGAGGCAAAGAGTGAAGTGTACCAAGTACTGATGGAAAAAGATGACATTGCCTCTTAATTCCAGCCGTCCTTTTGGAGCTGCTGCCTGCCTTCATAAACAGGGAAAGACAAGACAACTGTTCCTGTAATGAATAAACATAAAATGACTGCGAGTGCATCTTAGTCATATTTAATTTATGCATTTAGTTGTGCTTCATGGACCTTGCCCTGAGAATGCTTTCACTGGAAAGACTGAGGGATTAATTTCCAGTGTAAATCAGGGGCTCCATTTCAAGCCATCATTCCAGGTTTGATTTATTGATTATCTAATCAAATAAAAGGAGAAAGAAAACGCCGCATTGTAAATTCTCCATGTGCCAGGAAAAGCAGGTCCCTGCCCCAGCTCTGGTTTCTGCAAAAGCTTTTCCCTTCCTGCAATCCCTCGTGCTTGGGGCTGTTCTGGGAGCCACGGGGCGCAGGAAAGCCTCGGTGCCAGCTGTCAGGAAGTCCTGAGTCAAGGAGAGCGGGAGCCAGCATCTGTTATTTCCAGGGCTGGCAGAACATGCAGGCAGGAGCTGGGAAGGATCCTGGAAGGTGAGAATTACATAAGCAGCTCTTCCTGATAAATCCCTGCCGGAGCTGCTGCGCTGTGCCTTGGCCCTTGGTCGAAGTCCTGGGAGAGGAGTGAGATCCTGCAACTGCTGCAGGAAGGGTGAGCAGGGAAAACTGGAATTACCTCTGGAGCCGTGCACCAAGTCCTCCCCGCGCCCCTCCTGGCACCCACTGCCACGGGGAGAGGGAGGGACCCAGGTCAGAGAGGGAAGACGTGGCTGGCAGGGTTCAGGTGCTCCCTGCTTCGTGTCTGGTGGAAGCTGGGCCGGCGTGCCGTGCTCCCCATCCTGCAGTGCAGCGTGTCCAGGGCAGGGAGCAGAGCTGGGCTTCGTGCTGGCATAGATCCTCCCTCGCCCTGGCAGGAGGGCCCCCAGAGCCCCAGGTGGGGCCAGGACAGCCTTTACCTGCACGCTGTGACTCTGCACTGCTGGTCCAAGGGCTCTTCCCTGGGCTTCCTTTAATTTATTCCCAGAGAAGCTGGATTTTCATTAAGGTGTAGGTGTCATCTCTCCCCTCTCAAATTCCTTTGATGTATTTTAGCTCAGGTTTGTTTATTGCTTTTCATTAGGGGTCGTTTGTCATTGCCTTTCTAATAGGTGTTGTGGTGAAATAAAATGCTTTTTTCTTTGCCGGGAGGGAAGGTGGAGGGTGGGCTTCTTGTTTTTTATTTATTTTAAAGAAGCAGAAGTCCAGCTCAGTAACAGCTGTTTTCCAAAGGATAAGATGATTTGAAGGCAGTGTTTGTAATAGTGACAGATGATTTAAGGGCTTTCTTATTCAGGAAAAATAGGATTTGTTTGTGGGGATGTGTCTTCCTTCTCCAAGAGTTACTCCTTTGGAACAACCAGCATCAAAGGAAGCTGGATCAGAACCCTGTCGCTCAGCTCCTTAATTGATCCAAGGATGGTTCTGGAGCAGGGGAGTCTTGGATAATTTCTTAAGTGTTAAAAACACCTCGAATGTAGTTCCTGCTGTGGTTTGAGGTGAGATCTTACAAGCTGATTCCTTTTGATCCTGTGCTCTGAATAAAGGTGGGAATACTCATGGTGGGAGCAGCACTGGGGCTGCTCCCGTCCCGGGCTGGAGCTGCCGAGTCCCGACCTGGCCTCGTGCCTGGAGCACAGGTTTTGTGGGGAAGCCATGGAGTGCTGAAACCTGGAGCTGTGGGGTGTGAATAAATATCATCAAATGGCTCAGAGTGGCTGTGACTGCAGGGCCACTCTCCAATTTCGGGGAGAATTTTGTGTATAATCAAAGCCAGGTGACACAGGGACACTGTTTTCCAGAACAGGGAACCAAAACAGGGCTGTTCCTGGTAAATGGTGGTGGGAACCTGAGCATCCCGGGAATTTGGGAATGTAGCTCGGCCAGCAGCCCTTGATTAGCAGGAAAAGAAAGATTTCAGCGTGTTCTGAGCTGGCTGTACCAGGGCTGTGCTCCCTCTTTGATCTCAGGGTTGCTACGTGATGCTTTTCAGCTGAGGAGAGTTAAGAGAGAAATCTGTGTTGTGCCGAGATCAGCCCTGCAGTGCTCAGAGGGGGCAGGAGCCGCCGTGGCACCACTGGGCCGATCCCTGGAGTGCTGGTGGTCACTGGTTCTGTTTGTGTGCCTTCCTGTCCTGGCAGATCCCTGAGGAGCACGACCTGGAGAGCCAGATCCGCAAGGAGCGGGAGTGGCGCTTCCTGCGCAACGCCCGCGTCAGGAAACAGGCCCAGAAGATCATCCAGAAGGGTGAGCGCTTCCCTTGCCCAGGATGCTGAGCTGTAAAACCCCCATCAGCCACGACCCCAATTAGTGGTGAGCCCGTGCAGCCCCTCACAGTGGTGCCTGTTCCCTCCTGGTGCGGGAGGTGCTGCTGCAGGTGCTCCCCTGGGGCTCCCCCACCTTTCTGGCTTTGGTCACCAGCTCAGGTTCTGTGTTTAAAGGGATAAAAGGTGGGATGCTGTAGGATAAGCTCCAGAGCTGCAGGCTCAGGGTTTGGTGTGGGACAGACCAGCCCTGGAGCTGCTGGACCTGTCCCCCCAGCTCGGGAGGCACCTCAGGGATGTCTCTCATGTTCCCTGCTCTGCTGAGCTCTGTAAATGATTGTTGCCTCCTTGTATCCCGTTTTATTTGGAATATTTGTGCGTGAGGTTTGTGTGTGCTGCTCCCAACGTGCCTCAGGTCCGTGCTGTGCCGGTGGGAGCTCCCCAGGAACCTGAGACTGCATCTTTAGGGCTCTCTGAGGCAGCTTTGGGCTGGAATTCTCTCAGCACGGGAATTCATTCGAATAAAGTGGAACCTAATGAAGCTTCCTGAGGAATTTGCATTCCTCAGCTATCCCTGCTCGTGTGCCCTGAGCAGCAGAGGCTGGGGAGACACGATTCCAGGAGCTCCTGGTGTCCTCCCCGTGGCATTCCCGGGAGCAGGCCTGGGGTGGGGGCTGCTCCTCCCCTGGATGCTCTTTGAGGAACGCAGGGCTGGAAATCCCAGCGAGCTGAAGGAAAATGCCCAGGGCTCAGCCCTGTCATTGTGAGGCTGCTCCTGTGAGTGCAGTGTGCAGCTTCATGCCGGGAATCTGCGGAATATCATCAACCAGAGAAACACTGAAATGATCCTGGAGCCCAGGAGATGGCCTGGGAGATCTGTTGGAATACAAAGAAGGGGATTTTTCATGCTTGCCTGGAGAAGTTAAATCTCTTTCTAGACAGTGTTCGTATTTGGTTGCTTGACCTGAGTGACTGAAATGCCACTATTCATTAAAAAAATAATGAAAATGTGAAATATTAAAAAGAATTAAAATAGACTTACAAGCTTTTAATGAAAATTAGATTCAATGGATGCCTTCTAAAACAAACTTGAGCTGAATGGATGTCTCCTGGGCTTAGGGGTTTGTGTGATGAATTCAGAGAGTGCCAAAACCCAGCAGTGTCAGGGGTCCCAACACTGTTTGTGAATAGTAAACTGCTCTGAGGACAAGATGGGAAAAGTCTTTACCCATCGTTTTAAGGTCTCCGTGGAAAATACATTTTTCATTTGCAAATTAACCTAAAATTTAAGGGAACTGAAATGGAAGGTTAAATAAATAATCCACAAGCTACAGTGAAATGCTGTATTTTAAATTGGGGAAAAAAAAAAAAAAGGCATTTCCATATTTTATATTTTGAAGAAATAGTGTTGGTTTTTCCCCAACACAAACTGGTGTTTCCCTGGGTTTGGCCGTGCTTGTTCTCTCTGGCTGCCACTGTGAAGGATGCAGGAGTTGTCACCACAGCTCTTGGTTTGCACCTCAAGACCCGAGACAGCTGCAGGGGCTGAGAAGCTCCTGGAAGGGGGGAAGTGCTGGGGGTGTGAGAACTGGGGCAGGGGCTGCCCGGTGGCACTGGGGCCATCCCCGGCTGGGCAGGGGGTGCCCGGTGGCACTGGGGCCATCCCGGCTGGGCAGGGGGTGCCCGGTGGCACTGGGGCCATCCCCGGCTGGGCAGGGGCTGCCCGGTGGCACTGGGGCC